>SJXQ01008003.1:0-137313 GCA_006408695.1 Aepyceros melampus | reverse complement strand
CACCCTCCCTTCCCCCAACCCCCGGTCCACACGCCCATCCTCTGCACCTGTGTCTCTGTTCCCGCCCTGTGAATAGGTTCATCTGTAGCATTTTTCTAGATTCCACATACATATTAGTGCATTCATTTATGAAGCTGCTGCTGCTAAGTCTCTTTAGTCGTGGCCGACTCTGTGCGACTTCATAGACGGCAGCCCACCAGGCTCTCCCTGGGATTCTCCAGGCAAGAACACTGGAGTGGGTTGCCATTTCCTTCTCCAATGCATGAAAGTGAAAAGTGAAAGTGCAGTCGCTCAGTCGTCTCCGACTCCTAGCGACCCCATGGACTGCAGCCTACCAGGCTCCTCCGTCCATGGGATTTTCCAGGTAAGAGTGCTGGAGTGGAGTGCCATTGCCTCCTCCCATCTATGAAGTACCTCCCACAAAAAAGTAATCAAAATTTAAAATTCCACACTCTTCACAGTTTTCTTCTTTCCTCACACATTTCTGCCCAAGCTTCTAAGTCTCAACGTTTAGTTAGAGATAGGAACAGACTTACAGAGCAATAGGAGGAGGGAAAGGTCTTTGTTCTTGGTGTTGTCCATTCAATGGGCTTGGATACATGGATAATATGCCTCATTGTAACATCATGCAGAGTATTTTTACTCTACCAAGTCATCTATTTCCTGCCTAACCCCCACAACCACTGAGCCAATGGTGTTTATTTAGAAGCATGCTCAGGTTTCTGTGACTAGTTCAATCTGGACCCAATTTTCTGGTCATTTGCCTCTTATAAGCTGGGAATCCTTGAAGGAGTACCCCAGGCAGGGTGGGCCTCAGTGTCCTATTGTTGATATAAACAGGGCTGTTAACTGGCTTGAAAGATGTTCTACTTACACATGTCCCTCAATGAATGTTTATTTCATTTCCCTTTGCTTAGAGAAACTTACACAAGTTGTTACATTTTTAAAGATTTTTTGCTACATCTGTGGGAGAAGGCAATGGCACCCCACTGGAGCACTCTTGCCTGGGAAATCCCACGGAAGGAGGAGCCTGGTGGGCTGCAGTCCATGAGGTCACTAAGAGTCAGACACGACTGAGTGACTGCACTTTCACTTTTCACTTTCATACATTGGAGAAGGAAATGGCAACCCACTCCAGTGTTCTTGCCTGGAGAATCCCAGGGACGGGGGGCCTGGTGGGCTGCTGTCTATGGGGTCGCACAGAGTCGGACACGACTGAAGTGACTCAGCAGCAGCGGCAGCAGCTACATCTGTACCTTGTTCTCTGTTGTTATTGTTGTTGTTCAGCTGCTAAGTCATGTCTGACTCTGCAATCCCATGGACTGCAGCATGCCAGGCTTCCCTGTACTTCACTACCAGTACCAGAGTTTGCTCAAATTCACGTTCATTGAGTTGGTGATGCCATCCAACCATCTCCTCCTCTGTCGCTCCCCTCTCCTCCTGCCCTCAGTCTTCCCAGCATCAGGATCTTTTCCAGTGAGTAGGCTCTCCGCATCAGGTGGCCAAAGTATTGGAGTTTCAGCTTCAGCATCAGTCCTTCCAATGAATATTCAGGATTGATTTCCTTTAGAATCAACTGGTTTGAGCTCCTTGAAGTCCAAGGGACCCTCAAGAGTCTTCTCCAGCACCATAATTTGGAAGCATCTGTTCTTTAGTGCTCAGCTTTCTTTATGGTCCAACTCTCATATCTGAATAGGACTGCTGGAAAAACCATAGCTTTGACTATACAGACCTTCGTCCACAAAGTGACGTCTCTGCTTTTCAATATGCTATCTACGTTTGTCATCACCACGTGTTACCTTGACTTTGTCTGAGTGCCAGGGGTGGTGCTGTCTGCCCGAGGAAGGGGAATAACTCCAGTCCCTGCCTCTGCCTCACATCTCCCCAGCACTCTCCCCCTCCCCCATCCCTGTTTCACATGAACCACATGTTTCCTTGTCTCCGCAGACCTCTATCAACATAAGTTCATCAACTGTCATTTTATCAATGTCACCTTTCTGGAGCAGAAGGAGGGCTGCCATATGGACTTAGAGCAAGACAACGACTTCCTGATTTACCTCGTCAGCTTCCTTGGCAGTCTGTCTGTCTTGCCTGGGAACATCATTTCTGCCCTGCTCATGGACAGAGTTGGAAGACTCAAGATGATTGGTGAGTTGTCAGGGATGTCACGCCTGTGTTCTAGTGGGCTAGGGCGGAGGCTTAAAGTAGAGGAAAAGCAGTGGGATTTTCCTTTTTCTTTTTCAAGAAAAGTTGCACAGGAAACCACATAGGTAAGATGGATTCTGCTGGTATAAAACCAAGTCTGCAAAACCCCAGGGCACGTTGGAGATCTCTGAGATCCCTAGTCTAGGTCAGGCACAAGCCTTCATTTCCTGATTCAGCAATTCTGTCACAGTTACGTATTCTATTAGCACTTCAGTAGGATGTTATATACGTCCGCTATACCCACTTTGTATTCCTCTTGGTGGAAAAATAACTAAAATGCTTTTGAATGAGCATTAATTTCATTTGATGATCTTAGATGAATCTTGTTCCTTTTTATTATTTAATAGTAATAACATTCTGGGCTTTGGAGTTGGACAGGCTCATGTTGGAATCCTATCACCTAAAGGCTATTTGACTTTGGACATGTTCCTTTTCCTCTCTGGGCATCATTTTATAGATAAGTAGACTTATGATGAGCTGGCAGGGGTTTGTGAGAATTTAACACAATGCACCCAAAGCATCTCCCAATGCCCGGTGCATTGCAGGTTCTCACGTCTATCTTGCTTCATTCTGCCAGATTTGCAGCAGTTTGTTACCAAAACACAAGCCAGGCGTGGTGAACAAGAAACAAAATATATATACACCCAGCGCCAGGGTAAACGTGGGGCTTCCCAGGTGGCACTGGTGGTAAAGAGTCCACCTGCCTGTGCCAGATATGCAAACGATATGAGTTCAGTCCTTGGGTCAGGAGTGGGAGGAGGAGATGGCAACCCCCTCCAGTATTCTTGCCTGGAGAACCCCATGAACAGAGGAGCCTGGCCGGCTACAGTCCATGGGGTCATGAAAGAGCTGGACACAACTGAACGACTGAGCCCAGCACAGGGAAAATGTACACAGAAGCATATGGCCAAGGGGCTTCCCTTGTGGCTCAGCGGTAAAGAATCTGCCCGCCGATGCAGGAGACGTGGATTCGATCCTTGGTCCAGGAAGATCCCACATGCCCTGAGGCAACAAAGTCCATGCACCACAGCTGCTGCGCTTGTGGTCTAGAGCCTGGGAGCTGCAACTGCTGAAGCCTATGCGCCTAGAGCCTGTTCTCTGAAACAAGAGAAGCCTCCTCAGTGAAAAGCCCTCACACCACAGTGAAGAGTAGCCCCCGCTGTCGCAGCTGGAGAAAAGCCCACACAGCACCGGAGACACAGCACAGCCAAAAATAAATTAATAAAATTATTAGAGAAAGAAGATGAGTCAAGGCCAGGGGAGGCGGAGCAGACAGTAGGCTGGTACACATGCATGATTTCAGCCCCAGGGATGTAGTTGTCAGGAAAAATTAATTCCGAGATCCTAGCAGCAAGGCTCAAAGGACACAAAATAAATTGCAGAATCTCTTTGTCAATAAGTAGTTGCATGAATATTTAGAATGGTGAGCCCAAGACATGCCTGTGGTTTCTGCTTTTTAATCTCATCGAGAGAATGGTCCTGTCTCAGGCATAGCAAACTGAGCTGTGTCCTCTTCAGCGACAGTGTTCTGGTTAGACTCGGAACCCGATGCGGGAAGATGATGGCTTATCAACTTCTGTGATGTCTGTGCCCAGCTCAGTGTCTGCCACTGAGTCATGGCTTAGTCACCCCGTGGAACTGAGAGAACCAGCAAAGATGACCTCTTTCCTGGATGAGCTGGAGGCACCAAGTTTCTCAGCAGAAGGTCCCGCAGGGCGGCGTGGTGTCAGAGACTGGCGGCTGGGAGTCAGCTGGCCGTCTCGGCCGGCCCTGGCTTTGTGAGTCTGCATGACTTCCTCGACTGCTCTGAGATTCTCTTCCACGATGGTTAAAATAATACCTCTGTGTGCTCCAGTGAGAGTAAGTGTGTGACACTTCCGCCACTGGCCCTTTTTTTAAACTTTGGAAATATTACTATGTAAGGAGCTAGACAAATAGTGTGTTTCAAGCAGTCTCTGTCGGTCTGTGTAACAACAACATAGAGAAGAAAAACAGGTGACTGAAGCCACACCTTTTTACTTGGCATTTGAACTAAATCACTTGGAGTGGCTCTGACAGGTCTATTTTTATGGGAAAAAAAACCCCACAATTTTGGAGAAGAAAAGAGCAATCTTCATACAAGAAGGTGAATTTGTTCTTTCTTTTTTCTTTTATTTTAAATGATTTATTTATTTATTTTTGGCAGTGCTGGGCCTTTGCTGCTGCACGCAAAGCAACAGGGCCTGGGGCCTGCTCTCTAGCTGCGATGCACAGGCTTCTCATTGCAGTGGCTTCTCTTGCTGCAGAGCGCGGGCCCTAGGATGCCTGGGCTTCATATTTGAGGCACGTGGGCTCAGTAGTTGCATCTCCCGGGGTCTAGAGCACCGGCTCAATAGTTGCAGCACATGGGCTTAGATGCTCCATGGTTTGGGGGATCTTTCTGGACTAAGGAGCGATTCTGAGTCTCCTGCACTGGCAGGCAGATTGTTTACCATTGAGCCACCAAGGAAGCTCTATCGTAAGGTATTGAATGTAGTTCCCCGTCCTATACAGTAGGACCTTGTTTATCCATTCGGTATATAATAGCTTTAGGTAAGTAATATTTTTCTTAACTTAAACATTTATGTCTTTGTTTGTTTTATTTTCTGCTCTGCTGGGTCTTTATTGCTGCATGCGGGCTTGCTCTAGTTTTGGCACGCAGGGGCTACTCTCTAGCTGTGTGCATGCCTTCTCATTGCAGTGGCTTCTCTTGTGGCAGAGCATGGTCTCTAAGGCCCGAAGACTCCGTAGTTGGGATGGAAACGTTTAGTTGCCCTGAGGCATGTGGGGTCTTCCTGCACCAAGGACCGATCCTGTGTCGCCTGCGTTGGCAGGTGGATTCTTAGCCGCTGCACCACCAGGGAAGTCCCCAGGAGGTGGATTTCTATCACAGGTCTTTTAAGTTCTAGGGTTGAATAATGAATTCTGTGTCACCTCCTGGAGTAGCTGAAAGAGTTCTTGGGAGATGAGGGTGGATGAAGGGTTGGGGTGGGTGTTGCCCCTGTGAACAAGAATGGACCTCAACCAAAGGCGCAGGGAGGGCTGAGCACAGGGAGCAGGCAGGGCAGGGAGAGAGCACATATCTTTTCCTTCTCCACAGAGTCTCTTCTTATCATCATGAATGTATCCCAGCTGAAAATAAAGTTCTCCAATGCTAACTAGTCATACTCCCCAAACTGGATATCTGTGGCTAATATTTACCATTTATCATTCTTTATGTGTTGTTCAGTCACTCAGTCATGTTCAACTCTTTGTGATCCCATGGATTGCAGCATTCCAGGCTTCCCTGTCCTTTACCAGCTCCTGGAGTTTGCTCAACTCTTATCCATTGAGTTGGTGATGCCATCCAACTGTCTCATCCTCTGTCATCCCCTTTTCCTGCCTTCAAGCTTTCCTAGCATCAGGGTCTTTTCTAATGAGTCAGTTCTTTGCATCAGGTGGCCAAAGTATCGGATCTTCAGCTTCAGCATCAGTCTTTCCAATGAATATTCAGGGTTGATTTCCTTTAGGATTGACTGGTTTGATCCCCTTGCTGTCCAAGGAACTCTCAAGAGTCTTCTCCAGCACCACAGTTCAAAAACATCAATTCTTTGGCGCTCAGCCTTCCTTATGGTCCAATTCTCACATCCATATATGACTACGGGAAATTGACTATATGGACCTTTGTCTTTATATTTTCATCTTTTGCTAATGACTATTTCATTTCTGAGCAAGATTATTAAAAGCTCATACAGTGCTCTTTTTGTTTAGAAAAAGGTCTGGCGTACAGAGTATCAACTGCTATATTCTCAGGGCCCAGTACCTACCAGGTACTCAATTAATGTCTCAATGTGATGTGGAGTGACCTGTTTTGAAATTGCCTTTCCCAAGACCCTCGGACAACCCCCAAGTCGAGTCTGCTGGAGCATCATTTATCCTGCTTACTCTGCCACTGTGACCTCTTCAGGCCAGAATTGTGCCTTGTTAACAGCAGAGAAAAAATTTTTCCTGATGAGCCCATTATTCCTCATTTATTCAATTTAATAAACATTAATTTGTCCAGAACAGTTCTCTACCAAGCTGTGTGGTCAGCAATGGGAATACGATGCTAATTGAGACAGACAGCATCCTTGTGCTTAAGGAACAAATGATCTGTTGGAGAGACAGACATAAACTACAAATTTCATTCAACTAACACTTAGGAAGTGCTTATTAGAGGTCAGATTTTGTTTCAGGCATTTTGTAAATATTAATATATTTAACCTTCACTGTAACCCTGTGATGGGGAAAGTGAGACAGCTCAGGGAGGTTAAGTGTCTCACTCAAGGTCACATGGGGCAGCTGGGGTTGACCTCAGGCCTTCCAAAACAAGGGGAATAAGGACTAATGATGAGAGTGGAAGAGCTGGGGACCAGAGGGATCTATAGTGGGAAGACTCAACATAGTCAATCCTAAAGGAAGTTAACCCTGAATATTGATTGGAAGGCCTGTTGCTGAAGCTGAAACTTCAGTACTTTGGCCACCTGATGTGAAGAGCCAGCTCACTGGAAAAGACCCTGATGCTAGGAAAGATTGAGGGCAGGAGGAAAAGAGGGGGACAGAGGATGAGATGGTTGGATGGCATCACTGACTCACTGGACATGAGTTTGAGCAAGCTCCAGGAGATAGTGGAGGACAGAAGAGCCTGACGGGCTACAATCCAGTGAGTGGGGTTGGGGAGGGAGTCTCAAAGAGTTGGATATGACTTAGCAACTGAAAAACAGCAATGGTTCCCTATCACTTGATTTCTTTGATGATAATATTTCGTGTTCAATAAACATTGTACACCAAAGCCCATGGCTGGCCGCCTTGAGCGGTGCATGCATGTTGATACAGCCCTCAGGGCACTTGTGGTCCAGTAGATAGCAGTCTACTCTCCTCACTGTTGGAAAGAGGTTAGCATGCTACCCAGTCACAGCCTATCCCTCCCTAGAATCAGCAGAATGCAGGTGGACAGCTACCATCCCCCAGCTTGTCAGCGGGTTTGGCATGAGTCCCAGTGGCTCTGGGTCTGATGGGGAGGCTCCAGGCAGAGGCCTCCTCCCCAACCCCCAACCAGGGAGGCACTTGCAGGGGAGGCCAGACCAGCCTTCTGGTTCCTCCAGGCTCCTGATCCCTAGCGGGGACTCCTCTCTGTTTCCCAGCTGGTTGTTTGGGACCTGCTTCTTTCCTTCCTTTCTGCCAACTGTTCCCACCACATTTCCAGACATACTCTTGATCCCTGCCCCGCACCCACTCAAGGCTTCCCCAGCTCTTCCGGGCTGGATGTATTGAATTTGGGTAGGATGTGACATAGCCTTCTTTGAAGGGAATCTCTTGTCATTAACTGTATCACCCAGAGTCCGATGGGAAAAGGAATTCACCCAAGATAGTTCTGGTGAAGACTATACGTTGGAGCAGCATTCAAACGTGTGGGCAGGGTAATGGGGATAGATGAGGTTGATGAGACACCCAGATACTGGTGACAGTGGGCAGCAGGCTCTATCTCCAGAACAGAGGGAGGAAACAGCAGTAACTGAATCCAGGGAGAGCTAGAACCAAGGAGATGGAGGCGTCCGGGAGAAACTATAGTCCTGGAGGGATGTAACATTTGCCCCCAAAAGGGCTTATAAAGCATGCTGGGAACTGGCATGAAATACCCTGAGCCCTTTCTCCTTGCAACTGACAAGGGAGCCAGCCACAGGCATGCCATCCACAGGGGTTAGCTTCCTGGGGCACAGGGCAGGGCTGAGGAGGGTAGCTTAGATATCTGGGATGCAGGTGACGTACGTAAGAACGCGCAGCAGGGCTCTTGATCAGGTGTTCTTCTGTAGCCGGTGTCCAGTTGAACTTGAGCTCCATAAGAGGCGAGTCTTAAAAAAAAAAGATGATTGCCTATGCTCTGTGACAGCCTGGAGGCGTGGGATGGGGAGGGAAGTCAGGGGAGGTTTAAGAGGGAGAGGACATATGTATACCTGTGGCTGATTCATGTTGATGTATGGCAGAAACTGTCACTATATTGTAAAGTAATTATCCTTCAATTAAAAATTAAAGGGCTTCCCTGGTGGCTGGGTTGGAAAAATCCCTTGGAGAAGGCAAAGGCTACCCACTCCAGTATTTTGGCCTGGAGAATTCCATGGACAGTCCATGGGGTTGCAAAGAGTCAGACAAGGCTGAGCGACTTTCACTTATGCTGGTGGCTCAGCTGGTAAAGAATCTGCCTGCAATGTGGGAGTCCTGGGTTTAAAACAATTTTTTTAAAAATTTCATTTATTTATTTATTTTTGGCTGCACTGGGTCTTCATTGCCGTGCCGGCTTGTCTCTAGGTGTGGCAAGGGGGAGCTCCCCACTCTTGTTGTGGAGCTCGGGCTCTAGGGCGACAGGCTCAGAAGTATTTGTGGCTCCTGGGGGCTCTGGAGCAGGGGCTCAGTTGCCCTGTGGCCTGTGGGAGCTTCCTGGGATCAGGGATTGAATCTGTGCCTCCTGGATTGACAGGTGGATTTGTTACCACTGAGCCATTGGGGAAGTCCCAAGAATGGAGTCTTCTGACATTGATGAATTTCAGGCACTTTAGGAAGTCCGGCATATAACAGTTTCTCAACTAATAGGAAGTCTGGCATATAATAGTTTCTCAACTAATATCCACCCTCTCTGCCTTGTCTTCAGTTACTCTGGGCTGGACAGTACTCAGTCAGTTCAGTTCAGTCACTCAGTCGTGTCCGAGTCTTTGCAGCCCCATGAACCGCAGCACACCAGGCCTCCCTGTCCATCACCAACTCCCGGAGTCCACCCAAATCTATGTCCATAGAGTCGGTGAGGCCATCCAACCATCTCATCTTGTCATCCCCTTCTCCTCCTGCCCTCAATCTTTCCCAGCATCAAGATCTTTGCAAATGGGTCAGTTCTTTGCATCAGGTGGCCAAAGTATTGGAGTTTCAGCTTCAACATCAGTCCCTCCAATGAACACCCAGGACTGATCTCCTTTAGGATGGACTGGTTGGATCTTGTTGCAGTCCAAGGGACTCTCAAGAGTCTTCTCCAACACCACAGTTCAAAAGCATCCATTCTTCTGTGCTCAGCCTTCTTTATAGTCCAACTCTCACATCCATACAGGACCACTGGACAGTACTAGGGAGGGAGAATTTCAAAATCCTTCCTGGGGGCTCATTCTGGTGACATGATCCATGCAGAAGGCTCTAACTCCATGCTGGGGTGCCACATTGCGGTCCAAGCTGTGCTCTCTGTGTGTGGAGATGAGCCTGCTTTTGCAGGTGTTGTCTGACGTGGGTTTCATGTTTCTTTCTCCTCTGATCCCCCTGGGCAGGTGGCTCCATGCTCATCTCGGCCGTCTGCTGCTTCTTCCTGTTTTTCGGCAACAGCGAGTCTGCGATAATCGGCTGGCAGTGCCGTTCTGCGGGACCAGCATTGCCGCCTGGAACGCGCTGGATGTGATCACAGTGGAGCTGTATCCCACCAACCAGAGGTCAGCTCCTCTCTGTGTTTCCCTGCGGGACTTGCTTGGGCTCCTTTGGCCAAGAGTCAGCCTGCCAGGAGATCCTCCACCACGGCCATCGTGGTCTTCTTGGAGTTCGATGGACCAAATGTCTCTTGGGTTGTTGAGTTTCTCTTGCCCAGAGGCTGGCATAGGCCTGGAGTTGGGAAGGCTAAGGCTTGATAGAGTGGGTTGGATGCAAGATGTAAAGGACCAGGGCAAACCTTGTCCAGGAGAGAGGAGCCAGGGCTAAACCTATGTATGTGCCATCCAAAGGGGAGGTGAGAACAGACATGCCAGTGGGAAATGAAGGAGAAAGGGGAAGAGCCGGACAGACAAAAGGTGGAGCAGAAATAAAGGTGGCATGAGGCACGATGGTTAGGACGTTTGCAGAGAATGTGGCAGGAATGCCCAGCGTTTATTTTCTTTCGTGCACACTCTTTAGGAAGAGGTCTGGTTTAAAGGCATAGAGTCAAAGCCCATTGCTTAGCAGGTAATTTCTTCTCATGGAGGGGGAATTTTTTTCTTTTGTGGATTTTTTCTTTATTTAATAGATAAGTTACACAGACTGTGTAAAATCAGACAGTGCAAAAAAAAAAAAGATTTACAATGAAAAGTTTGATCTTCCTTCTACCATAGGCTGCTAGTTCCCCTCTCAGAAGGAGCAATTACTACCAGTTTCTCGTGTATTTATTAGAAACATTCTTTGCATAAACAGGAATGCATATGTGTGTGTGTTTCTGTGTTTTGTTACCATCTTTGTGTATGTTACCATCCCCCCCCTTTAAAACCAAGACGAGAAGATGCTATGTTATACCATTTTATGCTGTGCTTTATTCTCACAGGCATATATTTTGGAGATTGTTTCATATCACTTTCTCTGTATTTTAAATGGATTCATAGTATGTGGAGGGGGGATTTTTCAGGGCTGCATGTGATGGCTCTTGGGCCAAAAATGAGTGTGAATTGGTGTGGAAGGCAAGTAAATGCAATTCTGCAGAAAATAATGATATTCCCAAGACAACTGATGACAGAGGTATTGGATTACAGGTAGCTATGGAAAAGCACAGAATATTATGTTTGAAACCTCTTCTGTTAAGCAAAGAACTTCTATTACAAAAAATAAGAGACAGAAAGTTATCATTATTTCAGGGATATGTGATTTTAAATCCAAGGAACCTAAGGGAATTAAACAAAGAGAGTAATAGAAGCAATAAAATAATTTGGTAAAATGGTCAATAATAAAACTGACATAAGAATTTATAGATCTTAAAAAAGATCAAATATTAAAAATAAAATGAAATTCATTTAATAATGGAAGAAATCATAAAATATTTCAGAATCCATTTGATGAGAAAACTGAAAAGCTTATGTGAAGAAATCATAAAACTTTACTGATAGATATAAAATAAGACTTAAATATATGTCAATATGTATCTAAGAAGATTTAATCTTACAAAAATGTTAAGTATTTTTTAGCATTTGAAGCATTCATTCACAACTCTGTGAGATTTTTTTTTTCCACCCTGGGAAACTAAAAAAAAAAGACTGTAAAATTTATCTGGAGAAATACACATATGAAAATATCCCCCAAAATTCTGAAAACAAAAAGACTGGGGTTGGGGTTGGCAAAAATGGACAAAGGTAAAATGTTGTATGGTTATAGAAAATATGTTCAAAGAATATAAAGTGAAAAAATGTATATATTCTTTGTAAACTTGTGGTATGAAATAGAGACGGTTTACTTAATTTGGGAAGGACTAGTGCTCAGAGCATGGGTTTCTAAGGTGGCTCAGTGACTTGGAAAGAAAACTGTGACCAACCTAGAGAGCATACTAAAAATCAGAGACATTGCTTTGCTGACTAAGGTCTGTATAGTCAAAGCTATAGTTTTTCCAGTAGTCGTGTATGGATGTGAGAATTGGACCATAATGAAGGCTGAGCACTGAAGCATCAGTTGTGCTCTTGAACTGTAGTGCTGGAGAAGACTCTTGAGAGTCCCTTGGACTGCAAGGAGATATAACCAATTGATCCTAAAGGAAATTAACCCTGAATATTCATTGGAAGGACTGATGCTGAAACAGAAGCTCCAGTACTTTGGCCACCTGATGTAGAGAGCCAACTCATTGGAAAAGACCCTGATGCTGGGGAAGATTGAAGGCAGGAGGAGGAGATGGGGGACAACAGAGGATGAGATAGTTGGATGGCATCACTGACTCAATGGACATGAATTTGAGCAAGCTCCAGGAGGTGGTGAAGGACAGGAAAGCCTGGGGTATACTGCAGTTCATGAGGTCGCAAAGAGTCAGACACGACTGAACGACTGAAGGACAGCCAGTTCAGGAGACGCATGAGTCAAGGGTTCAATCCCTGGGTTGGGAAGATCCGTTGGAGAAGGAAATGGCAACCCAATCCAGTATTCTTACCTGGAAAGTTCCAATAGTGCTTAGAATATTGTCTCTATACATAAATGGAGTCAGAAGACAATTGATGGTTAATAGTAGCATCACTACAAACAAAGCTAGTGGAGGTGATGGAATTCCAGTAGAGCTGTTTCAAATCCTCAAAGATGATGCCGTGAAAGTGCTGCACTCAATTTGCCAGGATATCTGGAAAACTCAGCAGTGGCCACAGGACTGGAAAAGGTCAGTTTTCATCCCAATTCCAAAGAAAGGCAATGCCAAAGAATGCTCCAACTACCGCACAATTGCACTCATCTCACATGCTAGTAAAGTAATGCTCAAAATTCTCCAAGCCAGACTTCAGCAATATGTGAACCGTGAACTCCCTGATGTTCAAGCTGGTTTTAGAAAAGGCAGAGGAACCAGAGATCAAATTGCCAACATCCGCTGGATCATGGAAAAAGCAAGAGAGTTCCAGAAAAACATCTATTTCTGCTTTATTGACTATGCCAAAGCCTTTGACTGTGTGGATCACAGTAAACTGTGGAAAATTCTGAAAGAGATGGGAATACCAGACCACTTGACCTGCCTCTTGAGAAATCTGTATGCAGGTCAGGAAGCAACAGTTAGAACTGGACATGGAACAACAGACTGGTTCCAAATAGGAAAAGGAGTACGTCAAGGCTGTATATTGTCACCCTGCTTATTTAACTTATATGCAGAGTACATCATGAGAAATGCTGGACTGGAAGAAACACAAGCTGGAATCAAGATTGCTGGGAGAAATATCAATAATCTCAGATATGCAGATGACACCACCCTTATGGCAGAAAGTGAGGAGGAGCTAAAAAGCCTCTTGTTGAAAGTGAAAGAGGAGAGTGGAAAAGTTGGCTTGAAGCTCAACATTCAGAAAACGAAGATCATGGCATCTGGCCCCATCACTTCATGGGAAATAGATGGGGAAACAGTAGAAACAGTGTCAGACTTTGTTTTTTTGGGCTCCAAAATCACTGCAGATGGTGACTGCAGCCATGAAATTAAAAGGCGCTTACTCCTTGGAAGAAAAGTTATGACCAACCTAGATAGTATATTCAAAAGCAGAGACATTACTTTGCCGACTAAGGTCCGTCTAGTCAAGGCTATGGTTTTTCCTGTGGTCATGTATGGATGTGAGAGTTGGACTGTGAAGAAGGCTGAGCGCAGAAGAATTGATGCTTTTGAACTGTGGTGTTGGAGAAGACTCTTGAGAGTCCCTTGGACTGCAAGGAGATCCAACCAGTCCATTCTGAAGGAGATCAACCCTGGGATTTCTTTGGAAGGAATGATGCTAAAACTGAAGCTCCAGTACTTTGGGCACCTTATGCGAAGAGTTGACTCATTGGAAAAGACCCTGATGCTGGGAGGGATTGGGGGCAGGAGGAGAAAGGGACGACCGAGGATGAGATGGCTGGATGGCATCACAGACTCAATGGACGTGAGTCTGAGTGAACTCCGGGAGTTGGTGATGGACAGGGAGGCCTGGCGTGCTGCGATTCATGGGGTCGCAAAGAGTCGGACACGACTGCGCGACTGAACTGAACTGAACTGAGTAGGTGTCACTGGGAAGTGTGGTTAATACCAGTTAGGATTAGGTTCTGCCATGAGTGAGATATTAATAACTGCAGACGTAGGAAGATAGGAACTGCAGGCTCTTTTTATCTTGTTTCTTCCTCTTTCATGACCTCAGTCATGGTCTGCAGCAAGACCATCTACATTCCAGGAAGCAGGATGGAAGGAAAAAGGACTCTTTAAAAACAAAGCACAGCAAAACTTGTTATTTTATATTGGAGTATACCCACTCCAGCATTCTTGGGCTTCCCTGATAGCTCAGTCAGTAAAGAGTCTGCCTGCAATGTGGGAGACCTGGGTTTGATCCCTGGGTTGGGAAGATCCCCTGGAGGAGGGCATGGCAACCCACTCCAGTATTCTTGCCTGGAGAATCCCATGGACAGAGGAGCCTGACCAGCTACAGTCCATGGGGTCACAAAGAGTCGGACACGACTGAGTGACTGAGCACACAGCACATAGCCAATTAGCAATGCTGTGATAGTTTCAAGTGAATGGCAAAGGGACTCAGCTATTCATTTACGTGTATCCATTCTCCCCCAGATGCCCCTCCCATCGAGACTGCCACATGACATCGACCAGAGTTCCCTGTGCTGTGTAGTGGGAAAAGACCACTCTTGACATCTCTTAAGGAAGTTTCTCAGGAACTGCCACTTGTACTTATATCCCACTGGCTTAAACTTACTCACATGGCTAGGCTCGGAAGCACAGGGGTCTGGGAAATATAGTCTTATATCTGGAGATCTGCTGTTTAGGCAGAACTGTTTTTGCCACTAGAAGGTAGAGGAGTTATTAATGGGGAACAGGACACTTTCTGCTTCATCCTTTTTCCGTCTTGCAATATGTCACAATACTCAGGTACTTGTGTGCGTGCTAAGTTGCTTTGTGTTTGACTCTTTGTGACCCCACGGAAGCGGCCTGCCAGGCTCCTCTGTCCATGGGATTCTCCAGGCAAGGACACTGGAGTGGGTTTCTATGCCCTTCTCCAGGGGACCTTCCTGATCCAGAGATCAAGCCTGCCTCTCTTATGCCTCCTGCATTGACAGGTGGGTTCTTTACCACTAGCGCCACCTGGGAAGCCTGTGAACAACTCAAGTTGGAAGGAAATACTCCAAAATGTTAATAATGATGATCCCTTTCAGTGGTGAAGTTACACATTCTTGCGTCTTTATGTTATTCTGTATCTCCAAATTAGACTAAAATAAGAATGTGTTACTTTGATATTTAGGGAAAAAAGTTCCCTCCCACACCTTCACAATACTTCTTTTTTGCTTGAGGGATTCACTCTGACAGGGTTTTTATTTTTTATTATTTTTAAAAAACTTTTTATTTTGTGTTGAGGTAGAAAAGAATGTGTAGATTAGAGAACAATGTTGTAGTTTCAGATGAACAGCGAAGGGACTCAGCCATACTTACACATGTATCCATTCTCCCCCAGATTTCCCGCCCATCCAGGCTGCACTCTACTTTAACAAGGGAAGGGAAGAACCCAGTCCTACACATCTAAGGAAGTCTAGTTTGTATCCTCCAGAATGGTTTACTTTCTCCTTCTTTCACAGGGCAACAGCCTTTGGCATCCTCAACGGATTATGCAAATTTGGCGCCATCCTGGGAAACACCATCTTTGCTTCTTTTGTTGGGATCACCAAAGTGGTCCCCATCCTTCTGGCAGCCACTTCCCTCGTTGGGGGTGGCCTGATTGCTCTTCGACTGCCAGAGACTCGAGAACAGGTCCTGATGTGAACCACCTGCCAGGGAAAGGAAACGTTGGAAGAACCCCGTCTGGGAACCTCAACCGTGCCCTCACTTCCTGTCTGTCATTGTCTGGCGACACCTGGATAGCGCAGGAGGAAAAGTTGAACTTGTGACCCCTAGCTTAGCACCTGTTTCCACTGTCTGTATGTTTGTAACTCAGGTGACTGATTTGGGGGTTTCCTGAGCTGTCCTCCCGTAGAATTCTAGAACTCCATGCTTGGCTTCTAGTGTCCCCAGCCCAAGGGGAGAACACCCCCCAGTGGGAGCACAGACTAAGCAAGGGGTGCGTATTTCTGCAAGTGAGGTACAAGGACTTTCTTGCATTTCAAAATGAACTTGAGAAACACTCCTGTTCCTCCGTAAAGTTCCTCGGAGCCCAAGAACTTAACAAATGGACTTGGTGGGGAAGTTGAATCATCGTCTGAATACTGAAGTACATATGATACATATATTTTTGCAGTTAAACTGTCACTTCTCATAGTTTCCATTTGAAAATTGGCACAATAGCATTGAAGATACTTTGATATAGGAAACCAAATATTTGAGCAATATCTGTAGAAATCTATGTTACTCCCTCCCAGAGTCCTAAGTTTTCCATGATGATTAAGGGGTAAATTGAAGAATAATATTTATTCCTATTTTGATCTAGTCAAAAACACTTAAGGGGATAGGCATTCTTTAAACTAACTTTGTACATAATTGTCTTTGGGTTTCATTTGCAGAAATGGTGTCTGCAAATATTTGCCAGCATTCAGCCATATTTGGAGAGGAGTTGGTGTTTGAGGTCCCAGGAAATGGGCTGATGGAGTGAAGTGCAACACAATTTTTTATAGCCATTTAACTTGCTGGCGGGAGTAGGCACTTCACGAGCTCACATCGCACTGTGCATTTCGTTCTGGCTCTTTTCTTCTTGTGGGGGAGGAATTATTTCCTCTCTTACACAGACTGCTGATGAAACGCAAGCTCACCATCATCCATCCTAGCATTTGATGTGCCTGCTCACCCAGAAGCAACACTGAAAGTGTTCTGTGGCTCCTGCCATCTTCTTTGGGCAAGAATGAGATGCTGCGGCACGAGAGAAGGAGGGCGGGGTGGGAAATGCAGCTGCAGGCCTTCGAAGTGTAAACTTGGCAGTGAGACACGATCTGTGTTTACTGTAATGGTCAGATCCGTGAAAATCTACTATGTGTGTCTCGATTCTGCTTCTTTTTGAAGCAGACATTGCCATGGGAGTTGGGGAGCGCAGGGGTTGTGATATATGTTTTTGTTCAGTCCTCACAAGGAACACTTTCCTGAGATCTAGTATGAAACATGAATGGGGGTGGGATGGAGGTGGGGTGAGGAACTCAGGACAAACTGCTCTGGCAAAGGTCAGTAATAGGTTGAAGTCTTGAATCCATTGAAAAAGAACAACTGCTTCACCCATCAGAACTGTCTTGCATGGAAGGGACTGTGAGCTATAAGCCCTGGGTCCCTGGAGGTGAACTCTGAGGCCAGATGGACCTCAGTCTGCGAGAACTAGCCCTTGATTTGTGATGCTTTCAATTCTATAAAGTGCCAGGCTTTTGCTACCAGAAACCTCAAAAATTTAAAAGAAAAATAAAGATGGCTGCATTGAATGTATTTTCTGTTTTGGAGAAACACTTAGGCCCTGTGATAGCTTCCAGCCATCCTTTGGTTATTCTCTGGAGTAGAAGGTGGAGAAGAGAAAGAATAAATTCCTGGCACCTCTCTATCCTGGATCTGAGATCAGTTTTAATGATGAAAAAGTTTTGTTTGCTTCTCTTGTCCACTGATAATTGAATCACCAGTTTTTTTTCTGTGCAGAGAAGGAAGATGCATCACCTCTGGTTTGATATCCTGACTCCCCCAAATGTGTAAATGTATCATTGTGTATTAGTGTTTCTCTCAGTTTGTTACAGGAGTTACCTAACATCAGTGCTACATCAATAATGAGAGGATCAATGTAACATAGCTGTAATATACTTGCTTGTGCTACAAAATACACTGGCTAGGTTCCTAAAAGAGAACAGTGTAAACTGGGATTACTACCTCCCCTATAACATGATTTTTCAGCGGGATAGTGCAATTCGATGAACAGCTACTGCTTGAGAAGTTATAAGGCAGCAAAAGCCTGCGTTTCTAGTTAGGATGGATCTTGTAAACCTGAAGCCTGATTCCTTTTTGAGTGTTGGGATGGCTGCGATGATTTGGGGTAAACTCCATTTGATTCCCAAGTTCTCACTTCTGCATCATCCTTATGGCTCCATACACCAACCATCTAGCCAACCAAGGGCAATTCCCATCCCGCCCATCACCCAGGCCTTTGTAAAAGTACAGCCATGCTCTGCAGACTCTTCCCATGCAAGACTGTCTGGCACTGCAACCTGGCCACTTCTTAAATGCTGTCACTCCTGCTGAGATAAATGTGTCTTTAAAAATAGTCCCTTTGGCAGGTCACTGGGGGATAACGTACAGCATTCCTGGCCAGGCGCTTCTTTTTCATTTCACATTCTACCCTGAGAAGCTCCCTATGGCATTCATGGAGAATCAGAAGCATGAGGCTATCCCTCGTTGAGCAAATCTGTTCCCAGTTCATGATGTACTTTCATGATGCCCAGTTTGGGAGGAGTTGCTTTTAATGGTCTCAGCTGTATTGTGTCATCTCTTGATGCTGATTTCTCGATCTTTTGTTTTACTGGAAATAAATAGTGAAAGGGGTGTGCCTACTTGTGACGTTTATAGCACACGACCCTGAGGTCATGTAATAAATAATCTCTTTCCCAGGGTTTCCTGGCACCTTGTATTAGTTCATTGAAAATAATAATAAAAGTAATTGTAAACAAGCCTTAAAGAACTGAGACTAAAGATTATTTCTAGACTCTGAAGTCTCTTCTGGAATCTTTGATTGATTGGATGTGCTGACAGGATGCTGACAATCATTTCCTTCTTATGTTGCATATGGGGACCTTGAGAGGTTAAATGATGTGACCAAGGTGACATGTAGTGCTTGGAGTGGGTTACAAGTGGGTTGCAAGCTGGTCTAATTTTGGACTGATTGCTCACTGATATATTACTACAGAGTCTCCCATAGTCTTCGAGGAATGGGGAAATATGACCAACACTTACCCAGGACCATTACTGAAAGTCCGCTTGATTGCTTTACCTAGAATAAGCAGAAGGACCAGTATAAACATGAAAGTGTTTAGTGTGTATTCATGGACACACAGGCTCCAACCCTGGGTCGGTAAGATCGCCTGGAGAAGGAAATGGCAACCTGAGCCAGTATTCTTGCCTGGAAAGTTCCATGGAAAGAGGAGCCTGGCGGGCTACAGTCCATGGGGTTGCAAAGTTGGGCATAACTGAGTGTTCAGTGATTCATTTTGTTTATTCAACAAATCCTTACTGAGCCCCTACTGTGTGCCAACCTCCACACTCAGTTCTGGGGGTGCAGAACTGAAAGCCATGGCCCATGTGGTTGCTTTGTAATCTGATTATTGGGAGCAGACTTCTGCCTTTCAGCTGCTCACTTTTCAGTGCTGTTTCCATCATCAAGGCTGCCTCATTGACTGATATGGCTGTTGGAGCACCGGCACTCACATCCACAATTCAGTGGGAAGCAGAAGGAAAGGCAATAGGCGAAGGGGCCACGCTTGCCAGCTGAGGCAGCCTTTCTTGGACCTGCTCTCCTGGATGCCCCTTCTAGTTGCTTCCACAAGCATATCATGGACTTCCTTTTGTTGCAGCGGAGGCTGGGAAATGCCACCTTTACCTGGGAACATTGCCACCTGTCCTCCAAAATGAAGATCTTGGCACTAAGGGAGAAGAAGAAAAGGGAGAGGTGGACAATGCTTCTTAAACCTTAGCATGTGTCAGAATCACCTGGGGGCGGGGCGCTGTGGTTAAAACTCACACTGCTGGGCCCCACCCCATCGGGGGTGGGATCTGAGAATTTGCATTTTTAACCAACTCCCAGGTGGTGTGGATGGCCTCAGTCCTTGGATCGTATTTTGAGCAGATTGAGCAGATCAACAATCTGCCAATTTGATTTGTTGGAGAAGTTCTGTTGTACCGATCATTTAAAACTTGCCCAAATCAGAAAGAAACTCACAAAACTAGAAGCCATGAGAAAATGATTACCATCATCCTCAAGTTCAGGGACATCACCGGGGGCAGTGCATTAGTAACCAATAGGTGTCCATGAAGCTATGGCTAGATATGGACTTGATCAGCGACAGTCAGCCTGAACTTGGCATGGAAATATCTCTAGAAAAAGGCAAAGAGATTTCTTTCGTAAAGAGAAAGACTGATATGAGGAATTCCTCCACCTAGGCCTCATCCAACACGTGTTTGCAGAATGGTTATGTGTGTCCCACGCTCTACAAGGCCCCTACCTCTAAGTGATTATCCCCATGTTCAAAGTCGGGGCTTTTGCAGGTGGCTGAGTCATGCTTCGGCGCAGTCCTAAGAACTGTGCGGAAATAAATCACACAAAGCCTTTGCATTTGAGGCAAGCTTAAAACACATTTTATTTAATTTGCAGAAGCATGGTGGGGAGATTTATATGCATAGCTTTTGTGACAGCAGTGAAGTTTCTGAAAAGATTGATAATGAGCTGAAACAAGCTCTAGAGCTATCCACAGAAGTAAATGGAGAAGTAAATGGTGCAGTGTAGTTGTTAGTTACAGGATGAGCAGGGGACGTGCTCAGCAGGACGGTAGTAACACACTCCGGGAGGTTCGAGCCGTGAGCGGGGCCGTGAGGACGCCTCCCTGTGTCCCCTGAAAAGACATGCTTGGCTATCCTTTCACTTCTGGCCCCGCTGGCTTCAAATGTCTTTGAATTTCAGGGACCATAAATATGTACTCCTCTGGAAATTACAGTTCTTTCGGGAGATATCCCCCACACCACATTTGGTCATTTGGCTAGATAGGGAGGAGGTCTGTTTAATTTCACGAGTGTCCCTCAGGAAAGCAGGCTCTTCGAAACCAGCTCTCCTGTTCACCTGTCATCTACACTCAGTCGTGTCTGACTCTGTGACCCTGGGGACTGCAGCACATCAGGTTTCCCTGTCCTTCACTCTCCCCTGGAGTCTGCTCAAATTCATGTCCATTGAGTCGGTGATGCCATCCAACCATCTCATTCTCTGTCACCCTCTTCTCCTCCCGCCTTCAGTCATTCCCACATCAGGGTCTTTTCCAATGACTTGGCTCTTTGCATCAGGTAGACAAAGTATTGAAGCTTCAGCTTCAGTATCAGTCTTCCAATGAATATTACACCTACAATGTATAATCTCAGCAATACAGATTTCTCTAAATCTAAATCAGAGTGTGTGAATTCAATAGGATACATGCAAAAGGCCAACAAAAAATAACCTTTCAGGAAAATTTGACTTAGAACTATCTTACAAGGGTTACTTAAAAAAGGCCTTTTTGTTTGTTATTGGGGTGCAGCTGATTAGCAATGTTGTGATAGTTTCAGGTGAACAGCAAACGGACTCAGACATACATATATGTGTATCCATTCTTCCCCAAACTGCCGGGGTCCAGCCCTGGTGGATCCAGGGTGATTCGAAGGTGGAGACAGAGTCGGCGAGAAAAACACTTTTAGAAATATAAGATTAGATTAGGAAATAATAGTATAGTAGGAAAATTTAGATGGAGAAAAGAAGGCTGAATAATTTGGCTTATGTGGAATACCAATCACCACCTATGTAGGCCACAGGCGTCTTTCCGTTCTCCCAAAGGAGAGGAGGCACTGAGGCCTCCCCGGTCCGATCTTAGAAGCCCAGGCATAATTAGTAGGCTTGGTGAGTACCCACTCTCCAGATGGGAATTCAGCCAGAAGGAGAAAGAAAGAACGACACGGGGGGAATCAGCCTTTCCAGAAACTGATCCCATTTTCTTTATTTTCAGGTTTGCTTATATACCTTTTTTACACATAGGGATGAATACAGAGTCACGTGGGGGTCAGCAGTCCTGACCTTTATCAAAATCAGGTGCTTTACATAAAAAAAGGTCTTAGGAGTTTTACATCATCTTCTGGCCATGAGGCCTGCTGACACTTCATGAACTTCTCTTTCTGATAACCAAAAAACTCATTTTTTCCAAGGGTGTTTTTCCTTAAACCAGGCACCACCCTCCAGATAAAGTTACATTCCTATAGGGTAAGGGTGTAATGAGTTACAATCAAGAAAGGAATTTATCTTAATTAGTAGGCTTGGTGAGTACCCACTCCCCAGATGGGAATTCAGCCAGAAGGGGAAAGAAAGAATGACACGGGGGAAATCAGCCTTTTGAGAAACTGATCCCCTTTTCTTTATTTTCAGGTTTGCTTATATACCCTTTTTACACATATGGATGAATACAGAGTCACGCGGGGGTCAGCAGTCCTGACCTTTATCAAAATCAGGTGCTTTACATACAAAAAAAGTCTTAGGGGTTTTACATCATCTTCTGGCCATGAGGCCTGCTGACACTTCATGACCCTCTCTTTCTGATAACCAAAAAACTCATTTTTTCCAACGGTGTTTTTTCTTAAACCAGGCACCACCCTCCAGATAAGGTTACATTCCTATAGGGTAAGGGTGTAATGAGTTACAATGAAGAAAGGAATTTATCTAACCCAAGGTTAACATGATTAATCTTAAAGGTTAATACTTATTTCTCTTATATGCTAGTTATATTCATTATAAGGGCAGGGAATATGAAGATTTAACAGCAAAACATCAGCCCAACAAATGAAATCCCTTCACCAATGTTCCCCTTAAGATCTATTTAGTCTTAAGATAGTATAAAGTTACATTTTTACATAGCAAAGACACAGTGATCTATGACAAAGTACAGTGATCTATAACAAAGGAGAAAATTCATTAACTCAAAAAGTCTAGTACTGCTAACATCAAAAACTACTATATTTCTTTTTCTATATTCCAAATACATTGATTAATATATTCCCAGGTGCCTAAGGATGTGGGGAAGCCTGGCAGCAATCAATGACACAACAATGAGAAAAGCCCTATGCTAATTAAGACCTTCAAAATACCAGAAACTCTCTGTGCTGTTTATGGTTGAGAAGTAGTAAATAATTATGTGCTCCGTAGTGGCTGTGATCTATAACAAATAAGAAAATTCATTAACTCAACAAATCTAGTATTGCTAACATCAAAAACTACTATATTTCTTTTCTATATTCAAATACATTGATTAATATATTCTCAGGTACCTAAGGACATGGAGGCCTGGTAGCAATCATTGACTCAACAATGAGAAAAGCCCTATGCTAATTAAGACCTTCAAAATACCCCAAACTCTCTGTGCTGTTTATGGTTGAGAAGTAGTAAACAATCATGTGCTCCGTAGTGGCAGGAGTATGGATAATCCTATCACACAAACTAGTTTGCCAGCAGAGAGGTTTGACCCGAGACACCCCTATCACACCCAGGGCAGGGAATTAAAAGCAATTAAAAACCCTTCACCAATACAATTTCTAATCAACCCACTATACTAATAAATTCTAACTTCCCAAAAGAATCTGCTTTTAGTAAGTCTAAAACATCTCGTGCCTCTCGCTGTTGGGAGGCTGTAAACAATCACATGTGGCCGGATGAACCTATACAGGCAGGTTAGATAACCTTCACAGGAGTTCGTAAGCTGAAACACTCTTGTCATGCCCAGGAATTTTTATTAACTGGAGTTGCAAGTTAACTCCTTCTCCAAGAGAAATGTTATGGGGGAGAGCCCCCCATAAACTGAGAGGTGTAAGTTAGAGCATAAAACAGACTCTGGTTTTGGGGGTAGATGCTCGGGAACAGGGGGTTTCCTGAGGCTTGATCACGCCTTTGCGTATGCCAAGCCTCCTTCCTCATGACCTTTACCATGGGCGGAGTTCCTCACGCTGGCCCCCGGCAGCAACCCACCCCAGCATTCTTGCCTGGAGAATCCCATGGACAGAGGAGCCTGGTGGGTTACAGTTCATGGGTTTGCAAAGAGCTGGAGACAACTGAGCAACTAATATCCACCTCCATCCTACCCATAACAGGAGTAGGAATAAGATATATGATAACAGACACATAAGCAAAGTGCTTTGAGAAAAAAGAAAATAAATTCTGCCTAGAAATATTTAAAGAAATTGTCATGAAAAAGGAGAGTTTAAGGCTTCCTAGTGAGTTGGATTCCATTCATCAGGGAGGGACTGAAAAGTCAAGCCTACCAAATAAACACTCTTGTCACGCCCAGAAATTTTTATTAACTGGAGCTGCAAGTTAACTCCTTCTCCGAGAGAAATGGTTATGGGAGAGAGCCCCCCCCCCCCCATAAAGTCAGAGGTGTAGGTGAGAGCATGAAACAGACTCTTGGTTTTGGGGGTAGATACTTTGGAACAGGGGGTTTCCTGAGGCTTGATCACGCCTTTGTGTATGCCAAGCCTCCTTCCTCATGATCTTTGCCATGGGCGGAGTTCCTCACTGCTGGCCCCCGGCAGATTTGAGAGGCACAGGCTGTTTTATCCTCATATTTATAGCTCCTGAATGAAGCATACTAGTGATCCTTTGTCTGAGTTCAATAAATTGTTGTTTTACATGAAAAGTTGAGGAGGAAAGGTGATAATGGGAATGTAGGAAGAGGACCAAGAGAGAAGGAAGCTCCAACTTGACATTAATTTACTCAAATCTGATTTTAAAAAAAGGTTTTAAATGTAATAGTAGAAATAATATATACAATGTGGAATGAAAAGTTCAAAATATACTCATAGATGAGTAATGAGTTAAAGAATTCAATGACTTCCCTGCTATAGAATATTTGTTTAAGAAATTAAGTTTTTAGCACAAGGGAAACGTTCTGCTTGACTGAGAAGTATTATTGAAGAAAATTTTGGAATGTAAAAATATCAAATGAAGATGTATGCACAAGTCTTAAAATTTAAATCTGCCCTCAAGATGAGAAAAAATAATTAGTAAATGATGTCTTTTTGCAAAGAGCTTTCTAGTTGATATCTTTGAAATGATGCCTTAAAATCTCAATGCAAAGAGTACTTTGTGTTTTAAGTTTCATATGACTCTAGCTGGAACTTTCAACTTTGGACTCTAAAATAAGATATACTGATAGAAAATGTGTTGATAATTGATTTATATTTATCAATTAATCTGGCAGGTATCAAAGTAGTGGGTATTTGGGGCATTGTTTTTTAATATGAAAACAGAAAAGTAATTTTGCAATTACTAGCCTTTATTTCCAATATTTATTATAAAATCTAATACTGTATTATAAAATCTAGTTGCATGAATAAGATTGTATATCAATGTATCCAATCCAATGTATATTTCTGTTAGTTATTTCAAAATGATAGCTCTGAGTCATTTAATTAGCTGATGCTTTTAGATCAATTAGATCACATGGTAAACAAGAAGGATGAATGGATTTCAAAGCAATAATAATGGAGAATTTGAGCAAGGAATAAATATATAACTGTATGGATATGGTGGCTAATTATCTCTGGATTCATGAAGACCACTTCACCAAAAGTAAATTTGCCTTGCAGGATGTGAACTGACCAATCATCTATGTCTTAAATCTCAATCAAGCCAGTAGTTGCTTTGCAAAGCTGCTGAGACTACTGTAACTTCCTGGGCCTACAGCAAGTAAAATGACAAGAGGACTCCTATTAATTCTTAATTATCCCTGTGAGCTCTTTCTGATAAAGTTTTTCCACATTTTAAAATTAATTCCAATTTTTCTATTATAATATTAGTGGTTATAGACTGAATATAAGGTACCAGCAGAAAGAACCAATCTAGATAGGAAACTTAGATAAAATGTGCCTCAGAAATGGAATTATTCAGTGGCTTTAAGGTAGGAGAATTATTCAAACAGGGTATCTATTAAATTGAGAAAGGGAAAGCAACAGATTTTATTAACCAGATTTGTTGTGTATCAAACAACTGCAAAATCCCAATGTTGATTCATTGCTCATGTGCCTGTATATGTAATACAGAAACACAGATTAATCTTGAGAAATAAGTGGGTTCTTTTGAAGTAGTTGCAATTTAAAAAATCATCTAATGTTCATGAAGATTTCACTAAAGTGACATATATTAAAGATGTCACAAGGAGAAATCTCCAAAAACAGAAAAGAATACTTTATATCCCAGATAAAATTCTTCATCTTTGTTTCCCATGTAACTAAAAATTAGTACATGACTGAAAACACAGTAAGTCAAATGGTGGGG
This sequence comes from Aepyceros melampus, assembly GCA_006408695.1. Lineage (NCBI taxonomy): Eukaryota > Metazoa > Chordata > Mammalia > Artiodactyla > Bovidae > Aepyceros > Aepyceros melampus. Next base: position 111,613 of record SJXQ01008003.1, on the reverse strand, counting down.
GAAAAATATGTTTTCCGTATTACATTGAGCATGTTCCTAATTAATTATTCAAATATAACAAAGAAATATACTTCAAAAGTCTTCACATGCTTTAATCATTTTAGATCTTTTTTCCTTTGAAGTCAGTCAGAAGTCCCCCAGAACTAACACTGCAGGATTTTTATGTAGATATTTACACTGTTAGGTGGAGTTTGATAATTCTCCAATTGCAAGACTTACTGCACTAAGTGGTCTTCCTAACAGGATTTTAAAAGCCTATTCACTAAAATTTAGCAGCATCTATTTCACATGTGAACTAATTATTAATCAACTGAAGAATGATGACAAGTGCTAACATTTGAGTGCTTAAATGTAACATGTTTTGTGATAAACAATTCAAATAAATTATCTTTTATAATCTCACAGCTATCACAAAAAGAGTGAGTATTTTTAATGTTTATAGAAAGAAAAGAAAGTTTACAGCTAGGTTAAATAACATTGCCAACTTACTCAGGTAGTAATGAAGGTGGCAGATATTGAACTAGGTTTCTGTGACCTGAAGCTTGAACACTTAACACTACTAATGTTCAGTCTACATTTACTGCTTTAGATATTTTTGTTGTTGTTGTTGTTCAGTTGCTAAGTCATGTCTGACTTTGCAACCCCAAGGACTTCAGCATGCCAGGCTTCTCTGCCTTCACCATCTCCCACAGTTTGCTCAAATTCATATCCATTGAGCTAGTGATGCTATCTAACCATCTCATCCTCTGCCGCCCTCTTCTCCTTTTGCCTTCAATCTTTCCCAGCATCAGGGTCTTTTCTAATGAGCCAGCTTTTCAGATCAGGTGGCCAAAGTATTGGAGTTTTGGAGTTTCAGCTTCAGCATCAGTTCCTTCCAGTGAATATGCAGGGTTGATTTCCTTTAGAATTGACTGGTTTGATCTCCTTGCAGTCCAAGGGACTCTCTGGAGTCTTCTCCAATATCACAATTTCAAAGCATCAATTCTTCGGCTCTCAGCCTTCTTTATGGTCTAACTCTCACATCCATACATGACCACTGGAAAAACTATAGCTTTGATAAATGGAACTTTGTAGGTAAAGTGATGGCTCTGCCTTTTAATATGCTGTCTAGGTTTGTCATAGCTTTCCTCCCAGGGAGCAAATATTTTTTAATTTCATGGCTGCAGTCACTGTCCACAGTAATTTTGGAGTCCAAAGAAAGAAAATATGTACTGCTTCCACCTTTTCTCCTTTCATTTGTCACAGAGTGATGGGACTGGATGCTAGGTTCTTAGTTTCCTAAATGTTGAGAACTTTAAGCCAGTTTTTTCACTCTCTTATTTCACCCTCATGAAGAGGTTCTTTAGTTCCTTTTAGCTTTCTGCCATTAGAGTGGTATCATCTGCATATCAGAGGTTGTTGATATTTCTCCTAGCAATCTTGATTTCCGCTTGTGATTCAAGCCAGCCTGGAATTTTGCATGATGTATTCTGCATATAAGTTAAATAAATAAGGTGATAATATACAACCTTGTCATACTCCTTTCCCTATTTTACTTTAGATATATAAGCCTAAAACCAACATTGTGAAGTTGATGCTTAAATCACTTCTTGCAGGTGAGGAAACTGAAGCTAAATAATTTGCACAAGGTAACATTTTTATTTAGAACCAGGATTTGTATTAATGTCTTTTATGATTTCAATGCACAATTCAGCAACAATTTGATTTGGCACTTAGTCCTCATAGCTTCAGAAAGAACAAGAAAAAGAAATAAAATCAACTTCTGATCAATGAAATCCCATAGGACTGCTCAGGAACATGCCAGACAAAACATGGCTATTTCTAAGATGTTAAGTGAATCTACTGAACTTGGACTGTTTCTGAACTGGCCCATCAATGACCATATTTCAGAGGTACTCATGAGCAAATGTGGACAAAATAATTTTCCTTTCTTTTATTTATTCTTTACTTCAGTTCTCAAAATTCCAAAGGTATTGAGTGAAAATGAAACAACATAACAGCACTGTTAACATAAAACAAGCAAACCAAAAGAAAACCACAACAAACAAAACCCACACAAACATGTCAGAGTAAGGAAAACCATACTTCAACAGAATTGAATATCTGAAAAGTAATGTAGTTGGGAGACAAACTTGAGTTTGAATCCTGACTCTAGGACAAATTAACTACACAAGTTATGGTATAGTCCTTTCACTTCAAATAACTACAGCTGTCTACTAAATGCAGACAATTTTAACTCACATCATTTTTATAAAAATCAAATGGCTTCAACCTATGCAAATCACTTAAGATACTGTCAGGCACATAGCAATTATTAAATTGCTAGCTTCTTTCTCTTTCGTTCTGTGTATACACAGACACATTGCTTTGTTTAAATGAGGATTAACATTATTTTTCCTCCTATATCTCTTTGTGTTCTATTTGGCATGATTAATCCAACTCTGTTTTCAAATATCTCATAAAATGAAAAGATACATTGGCTATACTGAGTATATATTGCACATACAGCAAGGATAAAATACTATTTCTTAAAAGATTTTTTCCATTATATATAAGAAAAATGTACATGTCAATACTGGATTGTGATTTAAAGCAAATTCTTACTGTGGGTCACCATCAAAATCCTTGAAAGGCATGGCTTAGTACAGTTCTGAGGGCAGAGTGAGCTCCAGGTATACGTAGTAGAACATTTTCATCAAATAAACATTGTGCTTGGTTAGTAAAAAAGGCCTCCTTTAAATATTCAAGAGTTTTTTTCTCTTGTGTAAAACAAGTCAAAAGGCAGGCAATTATGGGTTTAATCTAATGCTTCCTAAAATTAACAGGAACCTCATCCATTGGTTGTTTTCATCCTTAAGTTTCCCTGCCTGTCCAAGATGAACATTGTAGCTCTAGCCACAACATCAATACCACACTTAACAGTAAAGAAAAGAGTAACAGAAACTTTCTCTCTCCTCTCCAAAGAAAGAACCTTAAGTACCTCTGAGCGATTTGATTCCTATGTCATTCACCAGAACTTAACTGTATGACTACAGAAGCTGAAAGGCAATGATTAGCTGACATAAATTATTCAGTTGAGTTCAGCTACTAAGGATGATGGTAAAGTGTATTTTAGAAGCCTCTTTCCCAGAAGAGGGGTCTGTGTTTCTTTTTCCCATTTTGTTTTGCCTCATGGCAAGAAGTCTTTTAGCATGTGCATATGTCAGAATTAAGTATGAGAGGAAATCAATTTTAAGAAGAGAGATTTCAATTTTCCTTAAAGATGTTCAACTCCTAGTGGTCAATGTCAGCAATAATCTAAGAAGGCCCCACACATTCACAAGGACAATGTCCTTGTGTGTCTTAGGATGTCCAAGGATGTCCTACGGTGCCATAATAAATATATTAAATGCACAATCACAGAAAGTTGTTGTGAATAATGGATTTCAAATGTAATTTAAGAAGCAGAGAGACAGGAAGGAAGTAGGAGGGAGGGAGACAGATAGACAGAGGCAGATAGAAAGTGTCTTCAACCTCCTAGGGTGAACTGGTTTAAAAAATTGATTAAAATGCCCTAGAATGGTTCATCTATTCCCTGATCTTAAAATACATATATAAGGAAATTCCAAACTGTGTTTCTTAGAACACTAACTTCTTTAGATGTTAATACTGTTCTCATATGGTAGCTCTACTTTTAATTTTTGAAAGAATCACCATATTGTTCTCCATAGTGGCTGTAACAATTTACATTCCCACCAACAGTGAAAGGATTCCCTTTTCTCCAGCATTTAATGCTTGTAGATTTTTTAATGATGGACATTTTGACCAGTATGAGGTGATACTTCATTGTAATTTTGATCTGAATTTCTCTAACAATTAGTTATGTTGAGTACCTTTTATGTGACTCTTGGCCATGTCTTCTTTGAAGAAATGTCTATTTAGATCTTCTACCCATTTTTTTATATTGAGCTTCAAGAGCTGTTGGTATGCTGCATCAGCTGTTGCTAAGTCACTTCAGTCGTGTCCAACTCTGTGCGACCCCATAGATGGCAACCCACCAGGCTCCCCCGCCCCTGGGATTCTCCAGGCAAAAACACTGGAGTGGGTTTCCATTTCCTTCTCCAATGCATGAAAGTGAAAAGTGAAGTGAAGTCTCTCAGTCGTGTCCAACTCCTAGCAACCCCATGGGCTGCTGCCTATCAGGCTCCTCCATCCATAGGATTTTACAGGGAAGTGTACTGGAGTTGGGTATACTTTGGAGATTAATCCCTTGTTGGCTGGTATAGTCACTATATGGAACAGTACGGGGGTTCCTTAAAAAAAAACAGAACTACCATAAAACCCAGCAATCCCACTCCTGGGCACATATCTGAAGGAAACCATAATTCAAAAAAGAAGTACACCCCATTGTTCACTGCAGCACTATTTACAATAGCCAGGACATGGAAGCAACCTACATGTCCATCAACAGAGGAATGGTTAAAGAAGATGTGGTATTTATATATACAATGGAATATTAGCCATAAAAAAGAACAAAATAATGCCATTTGTAGCAACACTGTAAAGTAACTATACTCGAATTTAAAAATTTTTTACAAAGTTGTTCTTGTCAATTTGAAAATAAGCACTTCAAGGATATATGAAAGACTGTTAAAATATTAAAATCTCTGATTTTTTCAGGAAGAATCAGATTAACATTAATTCAGTATTTCTCTAATATATGTATATATGTATTTGAAAAGAGAGTCACTCTTTTTCTTTTTGATTAACAGTTATTCCATACTGGGAAACAGAGTACCATAGAACACTGTGTAAGAAAAATTAAACCGAGCTGTCACCAATATCACCAACACTACAACTAATAGCTAATAGAAGAAAATCACACAATAAAATGTCATTTCACTATAATTGTTTTCAAAGTTCAGACTGGTTAACATTAATGCAAATTACCACAGTAGCATCCAACTTTCATGGAAGGATCAAAACAGAATCATTCCCTGGACCAGTCCATGAGCTTTTCTTGTGGAAGAATTCAATAGGATAAAAATATATGCATCTTTCCTATACACTTGTCAAGTACAAATATAGTGCCATCACCAATTCTTGTATTACATAGTCCTTAAAGGAATTTTATGCTCTCTCTCCCGCCACACCTTATTTGCCTTATATTTTATGCTTCATGTTATTTTAAATTATGTCATTTTTCCCATGAGAATAAATCTTCCTTTCCTCCTTTTTCTCTAAAATTACACAATAACTTGTTTGAACTTCAGAAAGAATTCAAATCAAGAAGGAAGCTGATTTGGCATTTACTTCCCATGACCATCCCTTTTTTAAAATTCATTTATTTTTATTGAAGGATAATTGCTTTATAGAATTTTGCTGTTTTCTGTCAAACCTCAACATGAATCAACAATAGGTTTACATATATTCCCTTCCTTTTGGAAAACCTTCCCATTTTCCTCTCCATCCCACACCTCTAGGTTGATACATAGCCCTGGTTTGAGTTTTCTGAGGCAACAAATTCCTCTTGGCTACTATGTTACTTATGGTAATGTTAGTTTCCATGTTACTCTTTCCATACATCTCACCCTCTCCTCCCCTCTCCCCATGTCCATAAGTCTATTCTCTATGTCTTATTCTCCACTGTTGCCCTGTAAATAAATTGTTCAGTACCATTTTTCTGAATTTCATATTTGTGTTAGAATATGGTATTTATCTTTCACTTTCTGACTCACTTCACTCTGTATAATAGGTTCCAGCTTTTTCCACCTCAGCAGAACTCACTCAAATGTGTTCCTTTTTATGGCTGAGTAATATTCCATTGTGCATATATGCCACTACTTCTTTATCCACCTGTCAATGAACATCTAGGTTGCTTTCATGTTCTAGCTATTGTCAATAGTGCTGCAATGAACAATGGGATATATGTGTCTTTTTCCATTTTGGTTTCCTTCAGGTATATGCCTAAGAGTGGGATTGCTGGGTCATATGATGGTATGGATGTGAGAGTTGGACTGTGAAGAAAGCTGAACACCAAAGAATTGATGCTTTTGAACTGTGGTGTTGGAGAAGACTCTTGAGAGTCCCTTGGACTGCAAGGAGATCCAACCAGTCCATCCTAAAGGAGATCAGTCCTGAGTGTCCATTGGAAGGACTGATGATGAAGCTGAAACTCCAATATTTTGCCACCTCATGCGAAGAGTTGACTCATTGGAAAAGACCCTGATGCTGGGAGGGATTGAGGGCAGGAGGAGAAGGGGACGACAGAGGATGAGATGGCTGGATGGCATCACCAACTCAATGGACATGATTTTGAGTGATGAGTTGGTGATGGACAGGGAGGCCTGGCGTGCTGTGATTCATGGGATCGCAAAGTCAGACACAACTGAACAACTGAATTGAACTGAACTGATGGTGCTTTTGTTCCTAGTTTTCTAAGGAATTTCCATACCATCTTCTGTAGTGGCTGTATAAATTTACATTCCCATGAACAGTACAAGAGTGTTCCCTTTTCTCAACACCCTTTCCAGCATTCATTGTTTGTAGACTTTTTGATGAGGGCCATTCTGACTGTGTGAGGTGATATCTCATGGTAGTTTTGATTTACATTTCTCTATTAATGAGTAATGTTTAGCATCTTTTCATGTGTTTGTTGGCCATCTGTATGTCTTCTTTGGAGAAATGTCTTTAGAGTTTTTGATTGGGTTGTTTGTTTTTCTGGTATTGAGTTGTATGAGCTGCTTGTATATTTTGGAAATTAATCCTTTTTCAGTTGTTTCATTTGGTATTATTTTCCCCCATTCTGAGGGTTGTCTTTTCACCTTGCTTATAGTTTCCTTTGCTTTGCAAAAGCTTTTAAAGCTAGTCAGGTTCTACTTGTTTACTTTTGTTTTTATTTCCACTACTCTAGGAGGTGGGTCGTTGAGGATATTGCTTTGGTTTATGTCATCGAGTGTTCTGCCTATGTTTTCCTCTAAGAGTTTTATAATTTCTGGTCTTACATTTAGGTCTTTAATCCATTTTGAGTTTCTCTTTGTGTATGGTGTTAGAAAGTGTTCTAATTTCATTCTTTTATATGTAGCTTTCCAGTTTTCCCACACCATTTATTGAAGAGGCTGTCTTTGCCCCATTGTATATTCTTGCCTTCTTTGTCAAAATAAGGTACCCATATGTGCATGGGTTTATTTCTGGGCTTTCTATCTTTTTCATTGGTCTATACTTCTGTTTTTGTGCCAGTACCATACTGTCTTGATGACTATAGCTTTGTAGTATAACCTGAAATCAGGAAGCTTGATTCCTCCAGCTCCATTCTTCTTTCTCAAGACTGCTTTGGATATTCAGGGTCCTTGGTGTTCCCATATGAATTGTGAAAATTTTTGTTCTAGTTCTATGAACAATGTCATTGGTAATTTGATAGGAATTGCATTAAATCTGTAGATTGCATTTGGTAGTATAGCATTTTCACAATATTGATTCTTCCTATCCAGGAACATGGAATATCTCTCCATCTGTTTATGTCATCTTTGATTTTTTTCATTGTGTCTTATAATTTTCTGTGTACAGTTCTTTTGTCTTCTTAGCTAAGTTTATTCTTAGATATTTAATTCTTTTTGATGCAATGGTGAATGGGATTGATTCCTTAATTTCTGCTTCTGATTTTTCATTGTTAGTATGTAAAAATGCAATTGATTTCTGTGTATTGATTTTGTATCCTGCAACTTTGCTAAATTCACTGAGTAGCTCTAGTAATTTTCTGATGCTATCTTTAGGCTTTTCTATGTATAGTATCATGTCATCTCTGGTCTGGATTCCTTTTATTTCTTTTTCTTCTCTGATTGCTTTAGTTAGGACTATCAGGACTATTGGAATAATAGTGGTGAAAGTGGACACCCTTGTGTTGTTCCTGATCTTGCGGGGAATGCTTTCAGTTTTCATCACTGAGAATAATGTTTGCTGTAGGCTTATCATATATGGCCTTTACTATGTTGAGATAAGTTCCTTCTATGCCCATTTTTGAACAGTTTTAATCATAAATAGGCGCTGGATTTTGTCAGAGGCTTTTTCTGCATCTATTGAGATGATCATATAGTTCTTATTTTTCAATTTGTTGATGGTGTGTCACATTGATTGACTTGTGTATATTGTAGAATCCTTGCATCCCTGGAATAATAACCCAACTTGATCATGATTATGAGCTTTTTAATGTGTTGCTGAATTCTGTTTGCTAAATTTTGTTAAGGATTTTTTGCATCTATTTTTATCAGTGATATCGGCCAGTAGTTTTATTTTTGTGTGTTGTCTTTGTCTGTTTTTTTTTTTTTTTTACCCATCTATTTGCCATGAATTTATAATAGACGGAGAAACAGTGGAAACAGTGGCTGACTTTATTTTTCTGGGCTCCAAAATCATGAAGATGGTGATTGCAGCTATGAAATTAAAAGGCGCTTACTCCTTGGAAGGAAAGTTGTGACCAACCTAGACAGCATATTCAAAAGCAGAGACATTACTTTGCCAACAAAGGTCTGTCTAGTCAAGGCTATGGTTTTCCCTGTGGTCATGCATGGATGTGAGAGTTGGACTATAAAGAAAACTGAGCACCAAAGAATTGATCCTTTTGAACTGTGGTGTTGGAGAAGACTCTTGAGAGTCCCTTGGACTGCAAGGAGATCCAGCCAGTCCATCCTAAAGGAGATCAGTCCTGGGTGTTCTTTGGTAGGACTGATATTGAAGCTGAAACTCCAATTCTTTGGCCATCTGATGCGAAGAGCTGACTCATTTGAAAAGACCCTGATGCTGGGAAAGATTGAGGGCAGGAGGAGAAGGGGATGACAGAGGATGAGATGGCTGGATGGCATCACCGACTCAATGGACATGGTTTTGGGTGAACTTCGGGAGTTGGTGATGGACAGGGAGGCCTGGGGTGCTGCGATTCATGAAGTCACAAAGACTGGGATACGACTGAGCGACTGAACTGAACTGAACTGTCTGGTTTTGGTATCAGGGTAATGGTGGCCTCGTAGAATGAGTTTGGACATGTTCCTTCCTCTGCAATTTCTTGAAAGAGTTTTAGGATAGGCATTAGCTCTTCTCTAAATGTTTGATAGACTTCTCCTGTGAAGCCATCAGGTCCTGGGCTTTTGTTTTTTGAGAGATTTTTTTATCACAGCTTCAAGTTCAATGCTTGTAATTGGATCGCTCATCATTTCTATTTCTTCCTGGTTCAGTCTTGGAAGATTGAACTTTTCTAAAAATTGTCCATTTCTTCCAGGTTATCTATTTTATTGCCATATAGTTGTTCATGATACTCTCTTATAATCCTTTGTATTTCTGCATTTTCTTTGTAACCTCTCCTGTTTCATTTCTAGTTTTGTTGATTTGATTCTTCTCTTTTTCTTTATGAATCTGGTCTAGGGTTTGCCAATTTTGTTTATTGTCTCAAATAACCAGCTTTTAGTATTATTAATCTTTACTACTGTTTCTTTCATTTCTTTTTCATTTCTTTCTGCTTGGATCTTTATGATTTCTTTCCTTCTACTAATTTTGGGTTTTTTTTTCTTCTTTTTCCAGTTGCTTTAGGTGTAAAGTTAGGTTATCTATTCTGTTTTTCTTATTTCTTGAGGTAGCTTCCTTCTTAGAACTGCTTTTGCTGCATCCCATAGGTTTTGAGTTGTCATGTTTTCATTGTCATTTGTTTCTAGAAATTTTTTGACTTCCCTTTTGATTTCTTCAGTAACCTGTTATTTATAAACATGTTGTTTAATCTCCATGTGTTTGTGTTTCTTACAGCTTTTTTTTTCTTGTAATTGATATCTAGTCTCATAAAACTGTGGTCAGAGAAGATGATTGATACAATTTCAGTTTTCTTAAATTTACTGAAGTTTGATTTGTGACCCAAGATGTGGCCTATCCTGGAGAATGTTCCATGTGCATTTGAGGAAAAGGTATATTCTTCTGTATTTGCATGGAATGTCCTAAAGATATCAATGAGATCCATCTCATCTAATGGATCATTTTAAGACTCATGTTTCCTTAATAATTTTCTGTTTTGATGATCTGTCCATTGGTTTTTTGTTTTGTTTTGTTTTTTTTGTTTTTTTATGGTCCCTTAAGAAAAAAGAAGTTAATGGTACCTGTTTATGTACTTGTTTCATCTTTCTTATTTTTACACCATGTCCATGTTTTGTTTCCTATTGTAGCTCATGCCACTTATTTTTTAAAAATCAGATAGATTTATATTTATTTTTGCAAATTCCAAGCTTATTTCTCAAAAAACATGAGATCAAGTTAGTGTGGAATGATAATAACACTTCAAAGATAATAAAACCTTTTAGAACTAAAATTCCTTGAAACAAACTAAATTTCATGCAAGCAAATAGAAAAATAGAAATGTAAAAACAACTTCAGTAAAAATCCAATCAATAATATCACCTCCCAATGAGTCCCTAAACACTTTAAAAATTTATAACTTTAATGAAAATGCGGGTTACTCACATCTTATCACGTTTCTTAAAAATCTAATATGCACAGGTGACAATAAAGGGAATTATGGTGAAGATCGATGTTTGCTAAGTAATCAGATGCATGATGCAAACATTTATTAACTAAGCTGCTTTTGATTCTACTTAATAAAAATTCTAGTGGCTTTAGCACTTCAGAAGTTATACAGTACTCTCTCCTACATACAAACCTTCAAGTTGCAAACTTTCAAAGATGTGAATATGTTTGCATGTCCAATCATGTAAGTCATGTTTCTGGCCTATGCTATCATGTACCTCTGTCATCTACAAGTGGCTGTGCTTTGGTATACTTTACTGTACAGTACTGTATACAGCAGTACAGTGTCTTTATTTCAAGCCCAGGATGTCCTGAAGCTAGCATAAAAGCATTCTGAGCTGAGCACAGTATGAATTGATCTACATTCTGAAACTTTTGCTTCTACTTTTTTGGGGAAATTAAGTATAGAGGATCAAGAGCAGAAGCTGAAAAATCATCTCAGGAGATACATTGTTACAAGTTGGAGATAGTGACTTAGTTTATTGAACCACTGGCGAAAATGATGAGTATTGGTAAAAATCAACATTTACTTTTGAAGACACCGTAAATACAGGAAACAAGAATATCATAGGGTAAATATACTTCAATGGAGAGATTACCTTGAATAGTGCTATGTTATTTCACCTACTTTTTAGCTGACTGGAGAACAGACAAATGCAGTCTCTTTCTGTTGCAATGTTATACTCTAAAGTTTCCAATTTGGGAGGTGTTCAATGAATGTTAATTTCCAAACTGTAGAAGCTTAATGCTACATAATGCACCTGACACAACTTCAAATCTTTGCCTCATATAGCAGCTTAATAACTTTGGACACATTTCATAACTTCTGTGATTCAATTTTCTCATTTATAGAATCAAATGCAAACATTTATTAACTAAGTTGCTTTTGATTCAACTTAATAAAAATTCTAGTGGCTTTAGCACTTCAGAAGTTATACAGTACACTCTCCTACATACAAACCTTCAAGTTGCAAACTTTCAAAGATGTGAATATGTTTGCATGTCCAATCATGTAACTTATGGTAACTAGAAATTATCTTGCTAAATGAAGTAAATCAGAAAGCAAAGACAAATACCATATAATATCACTTATATATGGAATCTAAAATATGACACAAATGAACTTCTCTATGAAACAGAAACAAAACCAGGGACAGAAACAATAGACTGGCGGTTGCCAAAGGGGAAGGGGTAGGAGGTGGGTAGTGGGAGTTTGGGATTGGCAGATGCAAACTGGTGTATACAAAATGGATTAACAACAAGGTCCTACTGTATAGCACAGACAACTATATTTAATATTCTGTGATAAACTACAAAGCAAAAAATATGAAAAAGAATATATACAAATGTATAACTGATTCACTCTGTTGAACAGCAGTAATTAATATATTGTAATTCAACTATACTTTAATAAAAAAATAGATTTTAAAAAAGTAACATATTGCTTTGAGTAGTAAATGAAAACATGAATCACTAAGCACACTCTCTATCTATCATGCATTAGGAACAACTCAACAGGTATTAATTTATTTTCTCCTGTAGTTTGCATAGTTATTCTCAAGCTTTGGATGTCATGAGAAATTTTAATTCATGTACACTGCCAACACTTTGATATACAATTGTCTTTAAGGGAGAAAGTGGTCTTAATGACATGTCCAGTGGATCAACAATCTAGCAATTGCCAGAGGCTCTTGGAATAAGACATGACTATGCCATGGAAAAGAAGAAAAAAAATCTTCATGTGCTGGGAATTTGACCATTCTGGCACAGATAATTTTCATTTGGCAAGACGCCTGAATGTTTACTGGCTTTTGCTTTCTATTCTCTGAAAAAAATAATTTTTCCCAGGAAAATATGAAGTTCCCATAGCTATCTATGAAGAATTTGAAAAGACAAACTTTAACTAGGCATTCTGTGTCCAACAGCTATTATTGAATAAAATCACTATCCCCATGACTGTTTCTAAAGTTGCATATTTTATGCAAATTTATGTATGATGATATATGTTTATTTGAAAAAAATTAAATGGTTGCTTCTTATTTTTATGATGGCAGTCTGTTCTAAGCTTAACTACTGCAATGTGTCTTGATGTCTATTAGTTATGTCCTTGTATCTATGAGCTGCACTATAGTTAAAACACACAAAAAAGCCAAAGAGACTCTCAAAATTCTTATCTGGTGGCTAGAAACACAAGCACAGTTTAATTCTGATAGAACATCTACAAAGAAGTGGAAGTTCATAGGAAGGTGGGTGTTGACTGTTTCACTCTAGTAACTTCAGTTCTTACTTTTTCAATCGAGTGCCTACTTCACTGATCCTTTTCTTGTGAAAGCCATCCCAAAGCCTACTGTATCCACACTCTTCCCATACTCTCTTTTGCTATTGCTCTTGATTCATTCTCGTTCGGACTTGGACTCACTTGTAGATCTGTCTCTTCAGCAGTTCACTTCCTTCTCCCTCTCATCACTATCTCTCACTCTTGACAAAACTTCCTGATTCACAGATCTGATTAATTTCAGGTATCTGCTCAGGAACTCTGTGGGGTTGCTATTTCCCACCAAATAGTTGAAGGAGAGCAGATTTGCTAGCCTAAAATATATCTCTTTGGCATGAAGATTTAGGCTGACTACTTTTAAGAAAGAATGGACGCAAGAGAAGCTCAGAAAATCTAGTAGTTTGTTAACCTTTTGTAATGTAAATAGACATTACTTTGATAAGAGCAATCACCTTACAAGAGTGTCTCCATTGGTATACCAGGAAAAGTTCAGTTCAGTTCAGTTGCTCATCATGTCCGACTCTTTGCGACCCCATGAATCGCAGTACGCCAGGCCTTCCTGTCCATCACCAACTCCCGGAGTTCACTCAGACTCATGTCCATTGAGTCCGTGATGTCATCCAGCCATCTCATCCTCGGTCGTCCCCTTCTCCTCCTGCCCCCAATCCCTCCCAGCATCAGGGTCTTTTCCAATGAGTCAACTCTTCGCATAAGGTGGCCAAAGTACTGGAGCTTCAGTTTTAGCATCATTCCTTCCAAAGGAATCCCAGGGTTGATCTCCCTCAGAATGGACTGGTTGGATCTCCTTGCAGTCCAAGGGACTCTCAAGAGTCTTCTCCAACACCACAGTTCAAAAGCATCAATTCTTCTGCACTCAGCCTTCTTCACAGTCCAACTCTCACATCCATACATGACCACAGGAAAAACCATAGCCTTGACTAGACGGACCTTAGTCGGCAAAGTAATGTCTCTGCTTTTGAATATACTATCTAGGTTGGTCATAACTTTTCTTCCAAGGAGTAAGCGCCTTTTAATTTCATGGCTGCAGTCACCATCTGCAGTGATTTTGGAGCCCAAAAAAAACAAAGTCTGACACTGCTTCTACTGTTTCCCCATCTATTTCCCATGAAGTGATGGGACCAGATGCCATGATCTTCGTTTTCTGAATGTTGAGCTTTAAGCCAACTTTTTCACTCTCCTCTTTTACGTTCAACAAGAGGCTTTTTAGCTCCTCCTCACTTTCTGCCAAAAGGGTGGTGTCATCTGCATATCTGAGGTTACTGATATTTCTCCCGGCAATCTTGGTTCCAGCTTATGTTTCTTCCAGTCCAGCGTTTCTCATGATGTACTCTGCATATAAGTTAAATAAGCAGGGTGACAACATACAGCCTTGACATACTCCTTTTCCTATTTGGAACCAGTCTGTTGTTCCATGTCCAGTTCGAACTGTTGCTTCCTGGCCTGCATACAGATTTCTCAAGAGGCAGGTCAGGTGGCTTGGTATTCCCATCTCTCTCAGAATTTTCCACAGTTTATTGTGATCCACACAGTCAAAGGCTTTGTCATAGTCAATAAAGCAGAAATAGATGTTTTTCTGGAACTCTCTTGCTTTTTCCATGATCCAGCAGATATTGGCAATTTGATCTCTGGTTCCTCTGCCTTTTCTAAAACCAGCTTGAACATCAGGAAGTTCACAGTTCACATATTGCTGAAGCCTGGCTTGGAGAATTTTGAGCATTCCTTTACTAGCATATGAGATGAGTGCAATTGTGCGGTAGTTTGAGCATTCTTTGGCATTGCCCTTCTTTGGGATTGGAATGAAAACTGACCTTTTCCAGTCCTGTGGCCACTGCTGAGTTTTCCAAAGTTGCTGGCATATTGAGTGCAGCACTTTCACAGCATCATCTTTCAGGATTTGAAATAGCTCTACTGGAATGCCATCACCTTCCCTAGCTTTGTTCTTACCAATGCTTTCTAAGGCCCACTTGACTTCACATTCCAGGATGTCTGGCTCTAGATGAGTGATCACACTATCGTGATTATCTGGGTCATGAAGATCTTTTTTGTACAGTTCTTCTGTGTATTTTTGATAAGTAGAGTATTTTGCAACTAGTACTTACTTCATTGTTGTTCAGTCGCTCAGTCATGTCCAACTCTCTGCGATCCCATGGACTGTAGCACGCCAGACATCCCTGTCCTTCACTGTGTCCCAGAGCTTGCTCAAACACATGTCCATTGAGTCGGTGATGCCACCCAACCATCTCATCCTCTGTTGTCCCCTTCTCCTCCCGCCTTCAATCTTTCCCAGCATCAGGGTCTTTTCTAAGGAGTCGGCTCTTCATATCAGGTGGCCAAAGTATTGGAGCTTCAGCTTCAGCATCAGTCCTTCCAACAAACATTCAGGTTGATTCCCTTTAAGATTAACCTGTTCAATCTCCTTGCGTCCAAGGGACTGCTACTACTACGTACTACTTCTGACATTTCTAAGGCTCTTAGCTTATCTCCGGTCTATTCCTTCCCCAGAAGAAAGTGGCAGTAGGCAGACTGCTTCTTTGTGTGTGTGATGATTAAAGGAAATACTTTTAAAGGGTCTTTTTTTTTTTTCTATTCAAAATAAACTACCATCCTGCTTCAGAATGAGTACTCTCTCAACGTGATAATAAAAACAATTTTATCTAACTAGCTGAACTGTGAAGTTGGAGATGGTGAAGATGCAGGAAACAGTCATGATGATGACTGTGAGGTTTAGATACCTCCAGGATATCAGGGCCTACATTCTAAGCCTGGACATGTATTCTGGAATATTCATAATGTGGAAAAAATTTCCCTGAAGTTTGTTAAAAGGTTGTAGGGAGCAGGAGGTACCCTGACCTTTAGAAGAATGTGACATGGATTCTAGCAGCAGTCATTCTGATACTTAATATTACATTGCTTTTTTCTGCATTTTAACATGTTAACCCATACATAATGGCCAATTTTTATTAACTTACTTTACACCATAAGAGTGCTAGGGTTATAGTCAGAGGCTGATTTACCAGAAAGCTAATGGAATAAAAGATTTAAGCCCTCTTACTTACATGAGGCCTCTTCTGTGCTATACTGTGCTTAGTCACTCAGTCGTGTCCAACTCTTTGCAACCCCACAAACGGTAGCCCACCAAGTACCTCTTCCCATGGGATTTCCAAGCAAGAACACTGGAGTGGGTTGCCATGCCCTCTTCCAGGGTATCTTCCCAACCCAGAGACTGAATCCACATCTCCTTTAGCCCCTTCATTGGCAAGCAGATTCTTTACCACTGAGCCACCTGGGAAGCCTTTCATCAGTGGCTTTAGGGTGACAATTAACATTTTTAGAATCTGATTCAAGGCAAGTTGAGTTGGGAAGATACATTTGGTTTGGGATTAATAGAATATATATTCCAGTTAATAATCCTTTCCATATAGATTAAGTTATAGTAGCAATCTGGAATAGGAGTGGTGTCCAGTAATTCTCTGAATATTGACATTAGCTAATGAGTTTCTACTAAGATGATACAGTTATTAATAGATCTAAGTAATCATCAATCAGAGCAGGAGAAGGGCTGGGGTAAAAGTGAGACTGAAGGAGCTGTTTGTTGACAAAGACACTGTGGCAAAATGGAAACAGGAACTGGGAAGCATATTCTCCTGAGAAGTGTCTATAATTTGGAGTGGCTGAAAAAATAGATACATTAATAAGAGGGCACAGAAAACTGGCTGGGCAATAATTTGTTACAGTGACAGGTAATTTCATACACTACAGGTCAAAATGGTCTCATATTATGACACAAGAGCCATTCCTTTGGGCAACATGTACTTTTCTTTGATGTCAGTTTCTGGCAGGTTGTACATGCATGGCATATAGCTACAATAGATTTTTCAGCTTCTATAAGCTCTTTGAATTTGGTATGATAAATATTGCTAACTTTAGTGCCTTGCTTTTTACTTTTACATTAATGTTTTCTCTGACTCTTTCATATTCTATAACCATAGATTTGGTTGTCCAATATCCAAAAGTATCTCTTGACTAGACAGAGATCTCATTCATATGTGCCCTCTTTTTCTCCAAGTTAACATTCAGAGCTGAACATAAGCCTGTTCAGTTCAGTTCAGTCGCTCAGTTGTGACCGACTCTTTGAGACCCCATGAATCACAGCACACCAGGCCTCCCTGTCCATCACCAACTCCCGGAGTTCACTCAGACTCACGTCCATTGAGACCGTGATGCCATCCAGCCATCTCATCCTCTGTCGTCCCCTTCTCCTCCTGCCCCCAATCCCTCCCAGCATCAGGGTCTTTTCCAATGAGTCAACTCTTCGCATAAGGTGGCCAAAGTACTGGAGCTTCAGTTTTAGTATCATTCCTTAGAAAGAAATCCCAGGGTTGATCTCCTTCAAAATGGACTGGTTGGATCTCCTTGCAGTCCAAGGGACTCTGTAGAGTCTTCTCCAACACCACAGTTCAAAAGCTCAATTCTTCTGCACTCAGCCTTCTTCATAGTCCAACTCTCACACCCATACATGACTACTGGAAAAACCATAGCCTTGACTAGACGGACCTTAGTCGGCAAAATAACGTCTCTGCTTTTGAATATACTATCTAGGTTGGTCATAACTTTTCTTCCAAGGAGTAAGCGTCTTTTAATTTCATGGCTGCAGTCACCATCTGCAGTGATTTTGGAGCCTAAAAAAATAAAGTCTGACACTGTTTCTACTGTGTCCCCATCTATTTCCCATGAAGTGATGGGGCCAGATGCCATGATCTTCATTTTCTGAATGTTGAGCTTAAGCCAACTTTTTCACTCTCCTCTTTCACTTTCAACAAGAAGCTTTTTAGTTCCTCTTCACTTTCTGCCATAAGGATGGTGTCATCTGTATAAGTCTGTACTTACAGACATTTCCTTTATCAGTTCATATTCAAGTAGAGTAAATTGAAAATGACAAAGAAACGCACTTACAATAAACTATCTGTTATAGAGCTTGCTGTGGGTTTAGAAGGCAACCTTCTCAAACATGTGACAATTTTTTAGGAATAACTATGGTATCAGAAACTGAGACTGCTTATTTCAAAGTATTCACTCCCTTGTGCTGTTTTATTTAAAGGAAAATATTTCTTCTTGACACAGACTGCCAAATCTCAGCCCAATTCCATCCTGCCCTGTTTAGTTAAAGAAAATTCAATGCTTATTGGGCTAGGAGAGGGACATTAATTTCTATAATCTTTCTGCCCCAATACTCTACAATTTTACTGTAAGTGGCAGTAAAATTCAGCTGATTTTTTTTTCTATTTTTGGTTTTCTGTGTTCTGTTTGGAAAATTTTAATTCTACCCCTAAACATTTATAGCTTAATTCTCCTTGCTCATAACATCTCTTTCCCATACAATTTAAGAAATTTCCTCTGACAATCTTGTTTTAAAAAAAAATTCAGTTGATGTTCAGTACTTTCCTCTGTGATGATCCTACAAACAATGGTTTATTGTATCAATCTTCAAAGACTTCTCAAACTTAACTATAGATATATTTTAACTCATAAGACAGGGCATCAACCTCCTTTAATGCTGAAAAAACAAACAGATAAAGAACTCAGTTTTCTCAGATTCATAAAAATTTCAGGGATGAAAGTCACATGAACATAATTCATGGAGGAGATTAGACTTAAATGTATCACCGCCTAGGTATTAAACTGGAGCAACAGGTATCATTCTCTGGAACTCACTGATAATTTTTAGATTTTGGTATCAAGTTCATCAAGTTAAGCATTCTCATTGTGAGAAATATCAGTCCAAATCATTAAAGTTAGCAAACATCAGGAGCACATCACCAAGGTAAAATTTAAGGAAATGTGTTGCTGATAATGAATTTCATAGCAAAAAACCACACAAAACCTTTCTGTTTATACATGTTCTTCATCAGGTTACCAGGACCAAATCTGAATTTCTGTACTTTGAGATTTAGTACTGGGAATTCTTCTGAAGACCAATAAAAAATTTCTCTGATCATTCAACTCTGTTTTCCGGACCTTATTTTCTTCATTGTATAAGGTTTAGTTCCTAGAGTCCATTCCCTATGTGATATGTTCTCATCGGTCCTGCTTTTCTGACTGATAGACCTGCCCAAACACTACCTCTGGATGAGATCATGACCTATCTTTTCAACACAATTGGTTGAACAAGGAGAAGAAAAAAATTTAAAGGAGGAGTCCTTCCACAGACAGACTCAGACTTGAGAAAAAGATCATCTGGGCCAACTAGATAACTCTTTTGCATTTTAGATTCAAGGCACAGAGACTGTGTCCATTAAACAAAAGATTTAAAACAAGTTACTTTAGTTATAAAAGAGCCAAGACCAGTCACGGTGAAACATTTCCAAGCTGTGGGATCAGATGAGCTCTCTAGAGAGGAAAAAAAAAAAAAAAACTAAGAAGAAAACAACTTCTGAGCCTGAAAGATACATAACTTCCTTGCGTTGCTGATGGCTCCTCAGTTCTCAAGTCTAACCCTATGTGACTTTCTGAATTGAGTTCTGGAAAACTTATCTAGGTTCTTGAAATAAACACCTCTCTCTCTTATGAAAGTATTATTTTCCCATGAAACAAAAGAAAAATTGCAGTTAAATAAAACCAAATGTTTAAATTATATAGATGGAGATTAAAGCAGAGATGTGAAAATTCAGCACCTTCAGCTAAGATACTACTTTTAACATCCTATCTCATTCAGAGTTCAAAGACCAGAAAGTAATTATACTTATGCCTGTAATTATTAAGACAATGACACTTTTTTAAGTCTACAGTGATAATATTTTATTTTGTCACAAGATGGTGATTTTGTTCCAAAAAATAAAATAATAGGATTTCTTAAAAGACTGATAGTTTACTAAGTATCAGGCTCTGCACAAGACATTTAAAGCAAACAGCCTCTCATCTTTTAGAATCTCTCAGTGCTGTTGGGAAAATAGACACATAAATGATAGACACATTAATGATAATCATGAACAAATGGTATGGCACTAGTGATTCAGACATATACACAGTAAATATGGGGAGAATATGGTACTTCATCTTTTACAAAACATAAAGTTATGTTTTTCTCCAATTAGGAATAGCAGGACTTCAGGAGCACTTGCATTAATAATGCTGAGTCAGGGAAAAAGCACATTCTTCAACAATGCATATCATGTTTAAAACCTACCGTAGTTCATATTTACACAATGAATCATTATAACTCCTCTGCAAACATGCTCAACTATCTTTTCTCCCTTTTGATTTTTTCATATTTCCCAGGAAAAAACACAATCCAAGCCAAAATCTGCACCTTTGCAGATAAATATAACTAAAAAATTCTGATCTCACTCTAAATTTATGACTTCTGCCTTCAAGTGGGCCCATAACATTGTCCACGACATACTGTAACTCCCAGCCTTTTCTAATTCCAGTTCCTCCATATAAGTATTTATATTTTTCTTTTTCTTTTCAAACTTTGAGAATATTTTGCCAATCCTCTCTCAGTTTATGACCTTGGTTCTGACTTAGCTAAGAAACCAAAGCAACTAGAAAAGAACTATAATTGGAAAGACAATATTTGAAAACCATTTGTCTACTAGACTACAGATTTTAAAATAGACATACTTTTATTCTCATGAGCTTTTTGTTGTTTTTATTTAAAAACTCTCTAAAATGTATAGAAAGCTTGCAAGAACAGTAAAAATAGCTTATATTTTCATGAACTATTTGCCCATAAGCTGAGAACCAACCAAATAATTTAGTATTTTAGAATTCTTGCATAAAGACAAAACCACAGGAATCAGAAAATTAACACTGTCATTACCAATCTAATTCTCATACCCTCACCTGTAAACTTTGTTCCCCAAATGTCCTTTAAAGCCCAGAAATAGCTTTCAGAATCATGCAATGCACTCAGTTATCATGTCTCGTTAGTGATTTTCAGAATGTAGCTGTTCCAGTCTTTCCTTAACTTTCATGAACTTGATACTTTTCAAAGTCATGAGGTTCAAGGCAGCCCACTTCAAAATATGCTCTTTGGCATATTGATTATTTTTTTTTTTTTTTGAATTAAAGTTACTTAAGGAGAGATCCCCTGGAGGAGGGCATGGCAACTCACTCCAGTATACTTGTCTGGAAAATCCTATGGACAGGGGAGCCTGGCAGGCTACATTCCATGGGCTCACAAACAGTCAGACACAACTGAAGCAACTTAGCATGTACCCACTGATGCATGTACCCACTGATGCAAGAATACTCTGACCCTCTTTGGTCCCCCTTGAAGCAGGAAATTAATCTCTCATGTGAAAGGTACCTTCTCTGTACCAGGAGGTGGCAAGAAATCCTTACCACCATAGATAGAGAATTTAGAGCCTATATAAACAAATTTTGTTACTTCTTTACTAATTTATTACCTCAAGTTTCAAATTCTATTTCTTGTCAATTCTTCACAAATCTATTGCTTCTTTGTCTAAAAGGTATATCAGTTTCCTGCTTCAGTCACTTCTTTGGTTTCCATATCTATGGGACGTCTGCATGTATGATTTTTTTATTCTCTTATCTGTCTTGTGTCAACTTAATTATTAGTCCAGACAAAAGGACACAAAAGGAGTGGGGAAAAATTCCCCCGCCCAACAAAGGTTAGAGGCCAATTGTCTTATAGAATCGTCTTCATGAGGCTTTATCTAACGTTTTCTTAAGAGCAGATTCAGGTTATGCATCTTTGGATAGATACTGCAGAAGTTACACTACTCTTTTTTTCTTTTCTTTTTTGCAGCCTATCAGGGTCACAAGATTTCAATTTGTCTCATTACCAATAATGTTTGATCTCTTGACAAGGGTGATAATTGTTCGGTATCTCTTCTCCAAAATAATATATTCTGCCCTTTATAATAGATTGGTATTTTGTGGGGAGTTGCCTTGAAATTTTATAAACATACTGTTCTTTGCAAATCTTTCCATTTATTTTCATGTCTATTTTTATTATTTTAGAGCTTCTGGTTTCCCATTTTATTCAATGCATCATAATCCATTACTGTCATGTTTATTTTTGTGCTTAAATTATCTGAGAACAAGCTGGCTACTATGTTCTTTGAAATATTCTTTGAACATTTCCTTATTTTTTGAAATCAGCAGTGTCAGGCTCATATTCAAGTGAGGTTGCCCTATGCTTGCATTCAGTCACATTCTCCATCCCAGATTTCTTGGAGATGAGCATGGCATATAGAAGTCAAAATTTGTGAGGTAGATGCATACATAATCTGAGTTTCCATTCCGTTCGGTTCAGTCGCTCAGTTGTGTCCGACTCTTTGCGACTTCAAAATTAATTAACCATCATTCTTCTTTATTCCCTTTATCTCATACTTGTAACTCCATTCTCTGATACTAGCATCTATTACCCTTAATGTATATGTTTAACTAATATCCCCATAGTCAACACACACCCTCTTTCCACCCTACTCTAGATTGGACACGCTATGCCTAGCATCAACTACCACCCACCTGTGGAGAACTCTCCATCTTCTGACCATGCTCCAACTCCCGTTACCAAATCATTCCACAGCACAGAGACTGTACCCACTTGGGCTCCAGGTCCCTGCAAGGGCCTATCTGTTCTACTCTCATTTGGATCCCAGCCTCACCTCACATAGTTTCTGTATTATATAATGCAATGTCCTCCTCTTCTGCTGGGACTTCCCTTCCTCACTCCCCTTTCTCTCCAGTGTGAAGGCCTTCTTCATACCCTACGGCACTGAACCCTACTTTGTGGAGCCATGACTCTTTTCCATTTAGTAAAGAATACTTCTCTGCTGCTGCTGCTGCTGCTAAGTCACTTCAGTTGTGTCCGACTCTGTGCGACCCCATAGATGGCAGCCCACTAGGCTCCTCTGTCCCTGGGATTCTTCAGGCAAGAACATTGGAGTAGGTTGCCATTTCCTTCTCCAATGCATGAAAGTGAAAAGTGAAAGTGAAGTCGCTCAGTCCTGTCTGACTTCCCTGCTAGGCCCTACCTAATGGCCTTAAGACTGGATTGGTGAGGAAAGGAAAGGCAGAGATAGAAATGGTTAAAAAAAAGAAAGAGAAGGTGTAGAATAAGAAGAGAAGGTAATTCTCATGATTTTAACACATTGAGATTGGTTTTCTGGATCATTTGTTTCATTGGCCCTTCTCTTTTTACATTCGCTCAGGTTGCCCTCCTTAAATGACTGTTATATAAAACTTAAGGACAATAGTGAGGATGATATTTCTTAAGCATAATTTTCAATTAAAATATTATTATAAAATTTAATGACTGGGCTATTGCCTAGAAAATCATTCTCAACTATGCACTTCCTTGATTCCTTAATTAATATTGCATGGAGTGAAAAGGGGCTACTCAGAAAAATTCTTAAGGAAGAGTTAGCAAAACAAATCTGATACTGTGATTTCTGTTTATTTCATTGTTAAAATGTGAAGCAGGTGAATCATCCCATTCCTGCAGTTTTAACGTTCCTGCTTGCAATTCCCATGTTGCTTTTCAGTTCCTCTTTTTGTTATCCCTTATCTTCTAGGCTTTTCTGAAACCATGTTTATTTTACTAATGGCTAGGGTGGCCCTGCTCACATAAATGCTATCTGCTTTATTCTAGAACAGTGCTCTCCAACTGAGACATAAGGATAGCCATGTATACAGTTTAAATTTTTTCTGGTAGCCACAGTAAAAACATAAAAAGAAACAGGTAAATTTGAATTAAAACTATATTTTACTTAACTCAATATACACAGGTTATTATTTTAGCATGTTAACAATATTAATCTACTGAGATATTTTGCACTGCTTTTTTCATACTAACTCTTTGAGATCCACTACATATTTTAACATACACAACATCTCAATTTGGATGCTGGATTTCCATGTGAAATATCTGGCTTATATTTAGAGTTCATAAAATTATCATTTGAAAAATCAGATTCATACTTCCAAATTGGTTAAAACACACTTAAAAGTCTCTTAGTATATGAAGTATCCATTTATAAAATTATAACCAAACTAACTTAAAATTATAACCACTTTATTGATTTTACAAGTGATCAACAGATACATGGGGACAGTCTCTACTATCTAAAATAGTGTAGACTTCATCACTTAGAAATAAGGAAGGACCCTGAGGGATGGGATGGGGAAGAAGGTGGGAGAGGGGTCCAGGATGGGGAACACATGTACACCCATGGCTGATTCATGTCAATGTATGGCAAAAACCACTACAATATTGTAAAGTAATTAGCCTCCAATTAAAATAAATAA
Organism: Aepyceros melampus; assembly: GCA_006408695.1. Taxonomy (NCBI): domain Eukaryota; kingdom Metazoa; phylum Chordata; class Mammalia; order Artiodactyla; family Bovidae; genus Aepyceros; species Aepyceros melampus. The sequence goes on along the minus strand of SJXQ01008003.1, from coordinate 87,504 downwards.
GTTTAAAAAAATTTTTTTAAAGAAACAAGGAAAGTCTGAGTTTCAGCATGGTGTGGTGTTGATAAGAAAGCAGATATGAGTAACTTTGAAGAGATGCAATCCATCTGATTTGAAGGCAGATTAGATCTGGGGCTATGAGAATTTAAGAGGAAAGTCAAGAATAACTGGCATTACTCATATAATATAGTTCTGAACAGTGTTTCTCAAACCATTTAGTGTGAAGAAATTTTCTTGGGGAGATACTTAAAAACATGTATCAATTTTCCCGTTCTTTACTCCACTCCAACAGAGATTCTAGCTTAGAAGTTCTACAGTGGGGCTTAGAAAACTGCATTTTATTTGTTCTGCTTCAGATATTTTCACATGAAACTCTGAGAAATACTGCCCTCCAGAGTTTGACTGCATTAAAACCAGTTTTCAAACCAGTATTAAAAATATTTTCTAGCATTGATTTGGTGATGCCTGCAATCATAATGCATAGTGTCTACAATCTTGTCAACAAGGGTGTTTAAACAGAGAATGTTATTAGATCATTAAAAACACAGCGAATGATAAACTATCCAAATGACTAGCTCAAAACAATGAAGTCTACTGCTATCCCTCCCTCAGGTTGTCAATGTTCAAATTGTGGTTATGCCTCTATATAAAAATATTTTTCTGACCTACAATCAAAGATCAAGAGAAGCAGTGCTTTTAACACACTATTGAAAGATTATTATCTGTTAAGAAAAACATTGTTAGTGTTTTGGTCATCTATATGTGATGTTACTTTCTGCTTTATATTGTTTTGTTTTCTTTCCAAAATTTTATAAACATATACCTTGCAAAATTAGACTTAAACTTGTATGATTTTTAACTATTTACATTTTGTAATCTTGTATCACAGTTTTAAAATGCAATCCTAATTATTTAGAAAAATAGCAAGGCACTAATGGACATGAGTCTGAGTGAATTCCGGGAGTTGGTGATGGACAGGGAGGCCTGGTGTGCTGCAATTCATGGGGTCGCAAAGAGTCGGACACGACTGAGCGACTGAATTGAACAGAAATGAAAGAAGGAAAAAAACTACATAAAAATTTGTTTAGGTATTTCTACATATAGTATCATTTTATTACAGTTCTGCCAATGTTTCTAGATTATAATTTAAAGGGAAGAAATTGAGTATATGAGAACAAAATAAGTAAAAAGCGTCATCTGTGTCATGACAGTCAGTAATAGTCACTGAGAAATTTTCTGAGACTTTGAAGGTGTTAACAGGTAACAGTATCAGTCAAATATTTGACAGCATCAACAAAACATCTGATAACTATAATATTCTGTCATGGCCTTCCTAGATAATCAACCCTTACCTCTCATTAAAATAAGTGGTAGTATTAAGAATAAAGTGGTCCGTTTTGAAAAAAGTCAAATAAGATGTGACAAAAAACTTCTGTAGACTACAGTGTAATTGGACTAGAGATTCCATGATATCCTAATACAGGAAAGCACTGCTGTAAGAGATGTGACACAGATTTGCCAGGATCAAGAGATACACCCTTGCTCAACAGCTAGGCAGGAGAGACTGGCCCCAAATAGAACCAAATCACAAGCCCAGATGGGATGTCATGGCTGGAACATAAGCAAGTTCTTATGAAACACATTTCTAAAGGAAGTAGTAACTTTGTTTTCTGCATGTCAGAAAACACTTCTCCAACCTGAAAACACCCATCAAAGACATACTTCAGGCCCCTTTTATTTGTCAGTTTTGTCTAGGCAACTATTAGAGTTCACCTCTTGTCTGACACGCTGAAACAAAAGCAGAGACTTCTCAGTTTTCATTCTTTTTCATATACCTACAAGCTGATCTTCCCTGGTTGCCCAGCTAATAAAGAATCCACCTGCAATGCAGGAGACCTGGGTTCAATCCCTGGGTTGGAAAGATCCCCTGGAGAAGGGAACAGGCTACCCACTCCAGTATTCTGGTCTGGAGAATTCCATGGACAGTATAGTCCATGGGGTTGCAAAGAGTCAGACACAACTGAGTGACTTTCACTTTCACAAGTTGATCTAGTCCTAGAAAGTCATTCTGTCTAGATTAACATCAGACTATTGTTGATTTAAGAATAGAGAATGTATTTTCTTCAGAGAGCTATCACAGAGAAAGTGGGACATGGTGAAATCAACTTATTTTTGATGCCTAAGAATATTGAAGAATACATCCTCTAGGTATGAAAAAGGATTTATTAAATTTTTCTTGAAATTCATATAGCTGAAAATATGTATATAGGCGAATTCAAACTAGGTCCATTTAGAAATTATTTATTGCACCCCTTGAGGTCACTGGAGAGGAAGAGATGGAACTTGTTTTATAATCCTTGTGTAAATAATTTTGTTAATTAACTCTATCTTAACAATGTGTCACCAAACATTACATTCTTGTTCCAAAATTAATAATTACACATTAATACTAAGTTTGTTTACTATACCTACAAATCCCAGAGTTAAGAATCCATTTAGGTATTTTTATATATAAATACTAGGATAAATCAACCGAAATTGACTTTTTCAGTCAAGATACTTTAGCCCAGCCTTGGCCAATCCATGCAAACTGCTTTCTGTAAAAATTCATTGTAAAATACTAATGTGTGTCACTTGTTACACACAAATAAGTTTAACCTTACATTGGCCACCTTATGCAAAGAGCTGACTCATTGGAAAAGACCCTGATGCTGAGAAAGATTGAAGGCAGGAGGAGAAGGGGATAACAGAGGATGAAATGATTGGATGGCATCATCGACTCAATGGACATGAGTTTGAGCAAACTCTAGGAGATGGTGAAGGACACAGAAGCCTGGCATGCTGCAGTCCATGGGGGTCACAAAGAGTCAGACGCAACTGAGAGACTGAACAATGACAACAAAGTTTAGCCTTCAGGATACAAATATAGCACCCAGAGAGCCCATGCCTTTAAGAAATTCATAGTCCAGTGTGTGCGTGTTTGGGGAGGAGGGGGAGAGAGGAGAGGATGGTCAAACAACAGAAGAAATAGTAACAGTACATTGTGTTCTGAAACAAATATTTATAATGAGGTATCACAGATTTGAGACTGGTTCATAGAGGTGGTTCAAGTGGACTTCCCCGGTGGCTCAGAGGTTAAAGCGTCTACCTCCAATGCGGGAGACCCAGGTTCGATCCCTGGGTCGGGAAGATCCCCTGGAGAAGGAAATGGCAACCCACTCCAGTATTCTTGCTTGGAGAATCTCATGGACTGAGGAGCCTGGTGGGCTGCAGTCCATGGGGTCACAAAGAGTCGGACACGATGAGTGACTTTACTTACTTACTTACTTAAATTGTGTGCAAATTATTTCCCAGAACTGAAAAGATATTCCAGACAAAAGAAATAACAGTTACAAAACAGAAGTGCCAACTTTCCATGTTTTAGGAAACGTACACTGTTCAACTGTCAAGAGTACAGAAGGTCATGCAGGATAATAGGGATGATTAAGAACAGGAAGCTGAAAGCAGAGAGTGTACTATTGAGAGCCATGAGCACCATGCTAAGTGAACTAAATTTTATCCTTTGATGGTAAGACATAATTGAATGCTTTAAATAGAGGAATATTAGCCTAAATCATGGAGAAGGCAATGGCAACCCACTCGAGTACTCTTGCCTGAAAAAAACCCATGGACGGAGGAGCCTGGTAGGCTGCAGTCCATGGGTCACCAAGAGTCAGACATGACTGGGCGACTTCACTTTCACTTTTCACTTTCATGCATTGGAGAAGGAAATGGCAACCAAGTCCAGTGTTCTTGCCTGGGAATCCCAGGGGTGGGGGAGCCTGGTGGGCTGCCGTCTATGGGGCTGCACAGAGTCAGACACGACTGAAGTGACTTAGCAGCAGCAGCAGCTTAAATCATATAGTTCAGCCAAATTATTCGTAATAACAGTTTAGAAAGTATGGTAACTGCTACCACAAAGGAACAAGCTTCAATTCCACAATTTCTACCTCACTTTTTTTTCTGTTTTTCATCTCTTAGTTCCATTTCCAGGGATAATAAAAATTCTCAGCAAATTAGAAATAGAAGAAAACTTTCTCCACCTGCAAAAAAGCATCCAAGGAAAACTTGCAGATAACAGTATGTCTAATTGTGGAAGATGAAATATTTTTCATCTAAGAGCTAGAATAAGGCAAGAATATCTTACCAATTCTATTCAACATTGTACTAGATGCTATAGGAAATGCAACAAAGTATGAAAAATAAAAGCTATACATATTAAAAAGGAGGGAATAAAAGTACTTCTGTTGTCAGATGGCATGGTGTTTTATATAAAAAATCATATGGAATAAAAAATAAATAGCTTTTAGAACTAGCAAGTTTACCATGTTTAGTATATTCATAAAACAGTAAAACAAATAAAATAGACATAACATACCAGGAATTTAAAGATTAATATTATCAAGATGAAAAGTTTTCTCAAGATAATTCTAGATTTCACTCAACCTCAGTCAAAATTCTCATAGTTCTTTTAAATAGCAACTGATAAATCATGAAATTTATTTGGAAATTCAAATGGTCTAGAATATATTAAACTGTTTTGAAAAAGAAAATAGATGGACATCTTATACTACATAATTTCTGTGCCTAGTACATAAATGCTTTTGAACTGTGGTGTTGGAGAAGACTCTTAAGAGTCCCTTGGACTGCAAGGAGATCCAATCAGTCCATTCTAAAGATCAGCCCTGGGTGTTCTCTGGAAGGAATGATGCTAAAGCTGAAACTCCAGTACTTTGGCCACTTCATGCGAAGAGTTGACTCATTGGAAAAGACTCTGATGCTGGGAGGGATTGGGGGCAGGAGGAGAAGGGAATGACAGAGGATGAGATAGCTGGATGGCATCACCGACTCGATGGATGTGAATTTGAGTGAATTCCGGGAGATGGTGATGGACAGGGAGGCCTGGCGTGCTATGATTCATGGGGTCACAAAGAGTCTGACACGACTGAGCGACTGAACTGAACTGAACTGAGTACACAGAAGGTGCATCATACATATTTTTAAATAAATAACATGTTCCCCTACATGTAATAAAGTCTTACCATAATCAAATCTCACATTGATCTTTGGTAGGAAAAAATGAATTATGAAGATAGCAAATGATAGCATCAGGTGAAGTAAAAAATAAAAATAGCTAACAGATCTTAAGTTCTATTGAGTTTGATGTGGACATATCATCAGGTGTCAGATGTCTTTGCCATTTGCAGATTAAAAGAAAATTTTCCCGTAGTTGAAAATTTCAACTCAGCACTATACCTTTTCACAGCTACTATCATGTTATTTCTTTTGTGAAGTGTTTAAAATGGCAGAACATATAAGCGCTTGAGCCATACAGTCGTTAAAGATATTAAGACAAAAATAAATCATTCCATACTGAAACCTCTAAGCCTGAAAAATCTGTGACACATTAAACAGTAGTAACCTTAGGAGAAATTTATTGCTTTTCATACTGAAAACTAAACCTAACTGCCTCATAAATAACTAAGAAAAATATGTAAGAGATAATCAGGCCTAAATTAAAGTTGTTAAACTGATTATGCTGAAATATACAGGTGTCCATATGAGCTTAATTTTGAGAAACACAATTTCTCCACTTTTATTTTATTTAGCAAAATTTTCACTGTTCCTATCTGCTACAAGTCTGATCATTTCAGCCAGCAGATTGTTGTATATAATTTTACTAATGATTTAGAAATTCTCCATGTAGCTAAAAGGATATATTTATTGCTAATCTCAGCCTACCAATGGTTCCCAATGAAACTGCTATGACTTCTAGGAGGGGTCAACAATAGGCTAAAATGTATGTGTTCTTAAATTAGCCAAGCGTGTAACCACCATTCCAAATAATATATAAAACATTTTCCTCACTCCATAAAATTCAGCTTTACCCTTTAAATCATTATTCCTACCCTTCCCCAGCCACTCACTATCATCATAGACTGCTTTTGCTAGTTTACATATACCTTATGAAAATTCCATTTCACACTATATTATGTGTATATATGTGTGTGTGTCCATCTTCTTTCACTGCTCTGCTATTGCATATATCTCAAGTGTATTTCCTTTTTTATTGCTGGGTACTATTTCATTGTTTGAATACATCACAACTGTGTTTATCCATTTTTCTACAGTTGGAACTTGGGTTGTTCTCTGTTCTATTTTATATATAATGCTTTTATGAAATTTTTATACAAGTGTTTTTGTGGACATAACTCTGATTTATTTCCTTGGGAAATATCTAGGAATAGAAATGTTAGACCATGGAGTTGACTCATGCTTAAATTTGTAAGAAATCACTATATAATTTTGAAACTTTAATAAACTAGATGTAGTATTTTACCCTCTCACCAGCAAATTGAAAGACTTTGTATTGTTCCACATCTTTATAAACATTTTGCATTTTTGATCTCTTTTATTTTGACTATTCTATTAGATGTAGGTCTTATTTTGTGTGCATGTGTACATTTTGTTCTGAATGGATATTTTTCTTTCCCAAGAGAAATGAAATCAACAACTTTTAGTATTTTGTGTACTTGCACAATATGGAGAGCAGACGATATCATCAAATCAGGCAATATCCTGTCTTACCTGGAATTCTTATAGATTATGACTCAGAGATTAATCTCAAGTAGTTTTTACTAACTGAAACTTTAAGTATTAAAAAAAATACTGCAAATCCCTAATGTTTTATGTGCTTTACAATTTAGCATACTCAACTAGCATATATTCTAAACGTGTGAAAATGTTTTTACCTTGTGCTTTCATAAAACTCAGAATGACACATGCATATAAGATGTCAGCTCATACAATTTATTCATATTCTGTAACTGCTTATTAATTCGTATTCACTGATATTTGTCACAATCCTAAATAGTTCAAAGTGTTTACTAAAAAGAGTGAAGTGCTTCTTCTGAAAAATATTCTCACCACCTGGTAAGGATTCTTCCCCTATTTCAAGAAGCCTAAGAAAAGAGTTCTAACAATTCAATGTGTCCCTTTTAGCACAAAATCGATACCAAATAGATGCAATTAAATATTATCTATCTTTTCCCTCTCCCTTTGCCTGATATCTGATAGAAATTTAATTTTCTGAAACAAACCAGTCATAAGCAAAATAAGAGAAGGTAGGCAAACAGACAAATGACACACACAGCATCAACACAGTAACAGCACAACAGCATCAACAACAAAAGCTAATGCTATCACCATATTAAGGGGCAAGTTAAAGCTACTTCCCTTAGAAAATATACAGACTAAAGAAAGAAGAGAGGACCTGAAAACTACATGTTTACAAGAGATCATCTGATGGTTGTGTGTATATTTATACACACAGTTACTATATATTAAAATAATTTTACAGTAGAAGAAGAAAGAAGGTCAGGAGTAAGAATGAGGTTTAAAGTAACTCAATTTTAGAAAGCTTTATAAGAAAAAAAGTTGATTTTAAAAAGGCATAAAGTCAAAACAAATACAGTTTTGAGGGGAGGGAACAAAGAAACTGTACCAGACTATACTTAGTTTTACCATGGTTACCTTGGATTCAGCATATTTAATATCATACCTTTGATTCTCTAAATTCTCATCCTAATGCACAACTGACCGTACCACTACATGTCTCAGTTCCAGAAACAGCATCATCATCAAGATATCATCCAATCTGGAGAACACACTTATATTCGGACTCTCCTTGTCTAAGTAGCAGAATCACATCACCTTCTGCATGTCTTCTGCTGTGTGATTGCCAATGTCATTGCTTTAAGCCCTCTTCATCTTCCTCTTGTAACTATGTTTCTCACCTAGTTTCCCCATATTTCATTTTGACTTTCATATTGCAATCAGAATTTATTTACCAATAAAATCCAATTAAATCAGTCTTCTGTCTAAAATCATTTGATTATACACCATCACATATAAGATAGTTGATAAGATAGTTTAAAATCACAGTTTATAATTCAAGGATCTTTATGAATTAGCTTCTACCAATTTCTTTCTATATAACCATATACATAATTATTTATATACAATAATTGGCAGTATTATTTCCCGCTGAACCTTCATTCATTCCCTAAGCTCTTGTTACACTGAGCCACTTTCACTTCCTTTCTTGTACCTCATTGGCTTTCATATATTGTTGAATTTACTGAAAATTCTTCAAATTACTTATGCACTTTCTTTCCCCATCTACTTCTTTATGTAGCTAGGCAGCTCATAGTCATCCTCAACACCTATTTCAAGCGTAATCTCCGGGAAGTCTTTCTTTACTGGCTTTGCCCTCCTCTGTCTTCCTGTGTTCTCATACTACCTTTGAGCTATCTTATGCCACTTACTTTGAAAGTCTAAGTAAAACACTATTTACATTCATTAAAAATTTTAAAACCTGTTTCAGCTGTATAGTTTAATAAGTTTGAGTTATTCTGCATTCTGGCTCAGTTCAGTTCAGTTCAGTTGCTCAGTCATGTCCAACTCTTTGCAACTCCATGGATGCAGCACTCCAGGCCTCCCTCTCCATCACGAACTCTCAGAGTTTATCCAAACTCATGTCCATTGAGTCAGTGATGCCAGTTAATCATCTCATCCTCCATCATCCCCTTCTCCTCCCACCTTCAATCTTTCCCAGCATCAAGAACTTTTCATATGAGTCAGTTCTTTGCATCAGGTGGCCAAAGTATTGGAGTTTCAGCTCCAACATCAGTTCTTCCAATGAATATTCAGGACTAATTTCCTTTAGCATGGACTGGTTGGATCTCCTTGCAGTTCAAGGGACTCTAAACTTCCTGATGTTCAAGCTGGTTTTAGAAAAGGCAGAGGAACCACAGATCATATTGCCAACATCCGCTGGATCATGTAAAAAGCAAGAGTTCCAGAGAAACATCTATTTCTGCTTTATTGACTATGCCAAAGCCTTCGACTGTGTGGATGACAATAAACTGTGGAAAATTCTGAGAGAGATGGGAATACCAGACCACCTGACCTGCCTCTTAAGAAATCTGTATGCAGGCCAGGAAGCAACAGTTAGAACTGGACATGGAACAACAGACTGGTTCCAAATGGGAAAAGGAGTACGTCAAGGCTGTATATTGTCACCCTGCTTATTTAACTTCTATGCAGATTACATCATGAGAAACGCTGGACTAGAAGAAACACAAACTGGAATTAAGATTGCTGGGAGAAATATCAATAACCTCAGATACGCAGATGACACCACCCTTATGGCAGAAAGTGAAGAGGAGCTAAAGAGCCTCTTGATGAAAGTGAAAGTGGAGAGTGAAAAAGTTGACTTAAAGCTCAACATTCAGAAAATGAAGATCATGGCATCTGGTCCCATCACTTCATGGGAAATAGATGGGGAAACAATGGAAACAGTGTCAGACTTTATTTTGGGGGGCTCCAAAATCACTGCAGATGGGGACTGCAGCCATGAAATTAAAAGACACTTACTCCTTGGAAGAAAAGTTATGACCAACCTAGATAGCACATTCAAAAGCAGAGATATTATTTTGCCGATAAGGTCCATCTAGTCAAGGCTATGGTTTTTCCAGTAGTCATGTATGGATGCGAGAGTTGGACTGTGAAGAAGGCTGAGCGCCGAAGAATTGATGCTTTTGAACTGTGGTGTTGGAGAAGACTCTTGAGAGTCCCTTGGACTGCAAGGAGATCCAACCAGTCCATTCTGAAGGAGATCAACCCTGAGATTTCTTTGGAAGGAGTGATGCTGAAGCTGAAACTCCAATACTTTGGCCACCTCATGCAAAGAGTTGACTCATTGGAAAAGACTCTGATGCTGGGAGGGATTGGGGGCAGGAGAAGAAGGGGACGACAGAGGATGAGATGGCTGGATGGCATCACTGACTCGATGGACGTGAGTCTGAGTGAACTCTGGGAGTTAGTGATGGACAGGGAGGCCTGGCGTGCTGCGATTCATGGGGTGGCAAAGAGTTGGACATGCCTGAGCGACTGAAATGAACTGAACTGAACTGAAAGAGTCTTCTCCAACACCATAGCTTTCTGCCATAAGGGTGGTGAATCTGCATATCTGAGGTTATTGATGTTTCTCCTGAAAATCTTGATTCTAGCTTGTGCTTCATTCAGGCCAGCATTTTTCATGATGTATTCTCCATATAAGTTAAATAAACAGGGTGACAATATACAGCCTTGACATACTCCTTTCCTGATTTGAAACCAGTCTGTTGTTCCATGTCCAGTTCTAAATGTTGCTTCTTGACCTGCATACAGATTTCCCAGGAGGCAAGTAAGGTGGTCTGGCATTCCCATCTCTTGAAGAATTTTATACAGTTTCCTGTGATCCACACAGGCAAAGGTTTTGGCATAGTCAATAAAGCAGAAAGTAGGGCTTCCCTGATAGCTCAGTTGGTAAAGAATCCACCTGTAATGCAGGAGACCCTGGTTTGATTCCTGGGGTGGGAAGATCTGCTGGAGAAGGGATAGGCTACCCACTCCAGTATTCTTGGGCTTCCCTTGTGGCTCAGCTAGTAAAGAATCCACCTGCAATGTGGGAGACCTTTGTTCATCCATAGGTTGGGAAGATCCCCTGGAGAAGGGAAGGGCTACTCACTCCAGTATTCTGGCCTGGAGAATTCCCTGAACTGTATAGTCCATGGAGTCACAAAGAGTTGGACACGACTGAATGACTTTCACTTTCACTTCACTAAAGCAGAAGGAGATGTTTTCTGGAACTCTTTTGTTTTTTCTATGATCCAACAGATGTTGGCAGTTTGATCTTTGATTCCTCTACCTTTTCTAAATCTAGCTTGAACATCTGGAAGTTCATGGTTCATGTACTGTTGAAGTCTGGCTTAAAGAATTTTGAGCAGTAATCTGCTAGCATGTGAGATGAGTGCAATTGTGTGGTAGTTTGAACATTCTTTGGCATTGCCCTTCTTTGGGATTGGAATGAAAACTGACCTTTTCCAGTCCCATGGCCACTGCTGAGTTTTCCAAATTTGCTGGCATATTGAGAGCAGCACTTTCACAGCATCATCTTTTTAGGATTTGAAATAGCTCAACTGGAATTCCATCACCTCCACTAGCTTTGTTCACAGTAATGCTTCCTAAGGCCCACTTGACTTTGCATTCCAGGATGTCTGGCTCTGGGTGAGTGATCACACCGTTATGGTTATCTGGGTCATGAAGATTTTTGTACAGTTTTTCTGTGTATTCTTGCCACCTCTTCTTAATATCTTCTGCTTCTGTTAGGTCTATACTGCTTCTGTCCTTTATTGTGCCCATTTTTGCATGAAATGTTCCTGTGGTATCACTAATTTTCTTGAAGAGATCTCTAGTCTTTCCCATTCCATTGTTTTCCTCCATTTCTTTGTATTCATCACTTAGGAAGGCTTTCTTGTCTCTTTGTGCTATTCTTTTGAACTCTGCATTCAGATGCTTATATCTTTCCTTTTCTCCTTTGCCTTTAGCTTTTCCTCTTTTCTCAGCTATTTGTAAGGCCTCCTCAGACAACCCATTTCGCCTTTTTGCTTTTAAATTCTGGCTAGTATATCTAAATTTCAGCCCTTCGAGTGAATGTATTGATTATCACTGTGGTTTTAGTTTACATTTCCCTAATGAATAATGAAGCTGACAACGTTTTATGTTCTTACTTTTCAACTGCCCATCTTCTCTGTTGAAGTGTCTGTTTAAAACATTTATTGTTTTGTTAAATTGTTTTGGTTCACTTTGTATTACTGAACTGTAAAATTATACAATATGAATACACACATATATATAATCTTGCAGCTCCATTATACATACATGTATGTGTATGCATTTTCATACATATGTACATGTGTAGTATGCATGTGTGCATTTATATATGCATGTACAATATTCTGAATATTAGTATTTTTAATGCAACTTGTACTCCAGACTGTGGGTAGACTTCTCATTTTTAAGAAGTGCCTTCTGAAAACAAGTTTTAAATTTTGACCAAATTCAATTTTAACAAATGTTTTCATCATTCATACTTTTTGCTTCCTTTCTAAGAAATCTTTGTGTAACTCAGGTTTACAAATTTTATTCCCTATGTTTCCAGCTAGAAATTTTGTAGTTTTATTTCTATGATACATTTCAAGTCCAACTTTATACATTGTGATATAAATTTCATTTTTGTTTTAAATTATTAATTGTCCCATTTGTTGAAACACTATTCTTTCCCCCATAGAACTACCCTGAATCTTTGCTGAAAGTCATTAGGCCATATATCTGTGAGTGGCATGTGAGTATACTTCTGTTCCAGTTATACATTTGCATATTCTTCAACAAACAGCTTGCTCTTTTCAGTACTCTAGCATTATAGTAAATCTTGAAATGAGGTAGTGTCTTCCTACTTTTTCATTTTTAAAATTGTTTTGATCATTCTGTGTTCCTTGAATTTCCATATATATTTAACAGTTTTAGCTTGTCCATCTGCAGAAAATACAAACTTCTGAAATTTTGGCTGGGTTAAATTTCAACCTATAGGTCAATTTAGAATGAAAACAATTTCTCTCAGCATATTTTGTAGGTTTCAGTGTACAAATATTGCACCTGGCTTTTTTCAAAAACAATATGTTTATAGTTATTGTTAATGATATCTAATTTCAAGTGTACATTGTTTAAATATAGGAAAATAATTAAGTTCTGTATATTACTTTGAACTTGAGACTGATAATGTTCTTTTATCAGATCTAATTGTTTTTACAAATATTGAGATTTCCCACACACAGAGCAATGCCATCTGAAATGAAAACTATTTCTAATATATATAAATTTTATTTATTTACCTATATGCAACTCATATAATATTTTCTATTTTAATATAAAGGGTTGTATCCAACTCACCAGGCCAGGCTGATTTTTTAGTCACCATTGGACGACAAAGATCCATTTAGTTAAAGTTATAGTTTTTCCACTAGTCATGTATGGACTTGAGAGTTGGACTATAAAGAAAGCTGAGCCTCAAAGTATTAATACTTTTGAACTGTGGTGCTGGAGACAACTCTTGAGAGTCCCCTGGACTGCAAGGAGATCCAGCCAGTCAATTCTAAAGGAAATCGGTCCTAAATATTCATTGGAAGGCCTGATGCTGAAGCTGAAACTCTAATACTTTGGCCACCTGATGCGAAGAACTAATTCGTTTGAAAAGACCCTGATGCTGGGAAAGATTGAAGGTGGATAAGGATGAGATGGTTGGATGGTATTACCAACTCAACAGGCATGCGTTTGAGTAAGCTCTGGGAGTTGGTGATGGACAAAGAGGCCTTGGCGTCCTGCAGTCCATGAGGCCGCAAAAAGTCAGACACGACTGAGCGACTGAACTGAACTGATTACACAGAATAACTGAACATTCCTTCCTAAACAGTTCAGGCCAAGAGCAGTACTGAATGATTCTGCCCTACCCCAAGGTTAGATTTGGCTTTAATAATTTGCTATTTCTGATGAATATATTCCAATTGAACCAAGCCAGGAGTCCTCACCCTTAATAAATCCCTCTACCAGGCAGGTTCCATGCCTGGATGGCCAGCCCGTCGACAGCCGGGATTTCAGAAAGGGTAGCGTGGACCACTTCAGTCCCTCAAGGTAAAATTCACCTGACCATAGGAAGTACATCTGCTGCCGCATGGGATCCAGTTGCCCCTCAGCTCTTCTTGAGCCATTCTCACACTTCATGGTTCAGTTCCGCTCCAACTTCACGCAGATGAAATGGCCATCTTGAAGAGATGAATAAATGGTTCCTGAGCCCTCTCGGTCCCGGACCCATGAGCATAAGCGGCCGCTCCGCCTTGGCAGTCTCCTCTGCTCACTCAGGGCCAGGCTCGCGTGAGCGGTTCAGTCACCGCGTCTCAAGGAATGCTGGGAAATGAAGTCCGTGTCGCGTGACCATAGTCTGAGTGGCACGTGACGTGCAGAGGGTTCCTGGGAATTACGCCCTGACTCATGAGGCTTCAAACGCTCAGAACCAGAGGAATTCAGAGAAAAAGGTATTTCCTGCTGTTCGGATTATTTGATGCATACCAATAGATCTTCTGGATTGTCTAGTCCAACTTTTTAATTTCACATGCTGCTGAGTTGCTTCAGTCGTGTCCGACTCTGTGCGACCGCATAGACGGCAGCCCACCAGGCTCCCCCGTCCCTAGGATTCTCTAGGCGAGAACACTGGAGTGGGTTGCCATTTCCTTCTCCAATGCATGAAAGTGAAAAGTGAAAGTGAAGTCGCTCCGTCGTGTCCAACTCCCAGCGACCCCATGGACTGCAGCCTACCAGGCTCCTCTGTCCATGGGATTTTCCAGGCAAGAGTACTGGAGTGGGGTGCCATTGTGGGCCAGATCCAGTACTTGAGGTTGAGGAATAAAGATAGTTCCCGTCCTTAGGTTTACAGACACGAGAACACAGAGGCGTGCAGACAGTTACAGTACGCTATGGGACTAAGCACTAGATGCTAAGGAAGGAAGTTCCTGGGTTTAGGGGATGGAGAAAGTTTCCTATAGGAGATATAGGGGAACAGATGGGAAAAAACCGGGAGAAATCCCTTTCCAGTCCGACTTAGTCAGCCTGAAGCAGCAGCACCAGCAAGGTCTGAGAGGAGAGAGACCTTTGAAGGAGTCATTGCTTCCAATGTGTTGGTAGCATTTTCGTATGATTGAACCCCAAAGAGCAGAGATGATGGTCATGGTGGGAAGCCAGTCAGTGGAGAGAAGTGAGGAAGAAGAGGCAGGTGCCAAGATCACATTGGGCCTCAGACGTTGTGTTAAGCGGTTTTGTCTTTATCCTAGGAAGAGTGAGAAGCTGGTGATGATTTTAAGGAGGGATATCACAGGCATTCCATTCTAAAGGAGATCAGTCCTGGGTGTTCTTTGGAAGGAATGATGGCTAAAGCTGAAACTCCAATACTTTGGCCACCTCATGTGAAGAGTTGACTCATTGGAAAAGACTCTGATGCTGGGAGGGATTGGGGGCAAGAAGAGAAGGGGACGACAGAGGATGAGATGGCTGGATGGCATCACCGACTCGATGGACGTGAGTTTGAGTGAACTCCAGGAGTTGGTGATGGACAGAGAGGCCTGGAGTGCTGCAATTCGTGGGGTCACAAAGAGTCGGACATGACTGAGCGACTGAATTGAACTGATCACAGGATTAGATTTTTCCAAGATGATACACACCTTTTTTTTTAACATATCTAGATTTTATTTCAGAGAAGGCAATGGCAACCCACTCCAGTGTTCTTGCCTGGAGAATCCCAGGGTCAGGGGAGCCTGGTGGGCTGCTGTCTATGGGGTCGCTGAGGGTCTGACACGACTAAAGTGACAGCGTCAGCAGCAGCAGATTTTATTTTATATATTCTTAAATATTTTGTAGACTTCTTCATATATTCTTTACTATTTCTCACAACTCATTTTAAAGTGGAGTAATATGAATACCGTCTACTCTTCACTAGATTCACCAGTTTTACATTTATATGTATGGGTATATACTTATATATTATTTTATTTAACTACATATTAGTAGACTTTATTTTTTAAAGTGATTTTGAGTACACCCAAAAATTGAACAGAAAGTTCCCATATGGCCTTTAATTTCCCACACCTACATGCTGTTATTCACATCTTGCATTTGTGTGATACATTTGTTACAATTGATGTGCCCGTGTATCCTACAGTTTTAATGAATATCATGTTATGTATCCACCATTAGGATACAGAATAGTTCTGCTCTCCTAAAACCCCCTGTGTTCCACCTATTCATCCCTCTTTCCCTCCAAACCCTTGACACTTAATTTTCCCCATTGGCTGTCACTTTCCATACAGTGTTGAATAGAGCTGATGAGTGGACCTATTGTTTTATTTCTGATCTTAGGGCTAAAGCATTCACCATTAAGCATGAAATTATATGTGATTTTGATGCTTGCCCTGAATAGATTTAGAAATTTCTCTCTGGTTCTAGTTTTATGAGAATTTTTTTGTTATGAATGGATATTGGAGTTCATTAAATGCTTTCAACATGTATTAAGATGATGTTTATTGATATGATCATATTTTTTCTCCTTTATTATTTTAATGTGATCAGTTACACTGATGCATTTTTAAATTAGCAAACTGCTATTTTAGTTCTGCTAAGACTACAGCAGTCCTAATTTATTATTCTTTTTTATATTGCTGTGTTTTATTTGCTAAGTCTTTTGTTAAGCCTGTTTTGTGTAAATTAGTGGTGGATATCAGTATTTAGTTTTGTTTTGGTTTTTTTTTCCCTTGAAATTTGTTTGTTTGGTTTGGGTACCATAATGCTTGCCCCATAAAATGAGTTTGGATATGTTCCTTCCTTGTTGTTTTTCTAAAAGATTTAATGAAGGATTGCTATTTTTTCTTCCTTAAATGTCTGATGGATTTGACCAATGATGCTTTCTAAAACCAGAATGTTCTTCGTGGAAAGGTTTTATATTGCAAATATATTACAGTGATATAGGGCTATTAAGATTTATTATGTCCTCTAGCATCAAGTTTTAAGTGTATGCTTTCAAGGAATTTTGTAATTCACGTAAGATGTCAAATTTATTTGCATATATTTATTTGATGTTGTTCAGTTATGTAGCACTTGTGCTGATGACTTCTTTAATTCCTATTATTTGGTAATTTTGTCTTCTCTCTTTTTTATTTACTTTAATCAGTACACCTGAGTGTTTTCTTTTTAATTTTGTAGATCATTTTAGAAAAACTGCTTTCAGTTTGAATGATTTTTCTGTGTTCATTTCTTATTTTAATGATCTTTCAATCTTTCTTATTTATTTTTTTTCTGTTTACCTTAGTCTTACTGTTTGTTTTCCTAACTTTTTCAGAGATAGACATCTCAGTCATTGATTTTAGACTTTTCCTTGTATTTGATATAAACATTTAAACATATATATCTGTGTAAGAACTGTATTTATTATGAATGCAAATGTTGGTTCTTTTTTTTCATTTTCATTTAGTTTATAATATTTTATAATTTTTCTTATGCTATCCTACTTGACATGTGGGTTATTGAGAAGTGTATTATTTAATGCTTGTAGTGATTATTTCACATATAGGATCTGTTTTTTGTTTTTCCATACTGGAAAGTCAATCTAGCTCAAGGTATTTCATCATGCAGAAGACGTTTTTAAATGACTTTCTGATGTTTGGAGTGTGTGCCATAATTCTTTTGTGTACTATCCCTGCCCTTTAGAAAGGAGCCAGAACATCAGCTTCTCAGCCTTTCTTACATCAAGAACAAAAACCTAGGTTTGCTAGTCAGAGGCACCAGCGTATGTATGACCTTGACTCGGAAGAAAGCTATCTGAAGAAGCAGATGCATGAAGAAACTGGTTTTTCCTAGCGATGTTGGTACATAAAGTATTGACACAAAGCGTTCGAGGGGGACTGGCTAGGGTTTTGATGTTCACGTTTCAGTTTCAGCAGTGTGGTTTTAGTGTTTTTTTTTTTAGATGAATGACCTCCGAATCTTATACTTTGTTCTTCCCTGCTCCCTGAGATTTTGTAAGATTGTTTTTAGGTAAATTGCTTTTCCATTTGAATTAATTAAGGTGGCTTCTGTTACTTTGAAAAAAAATTATGACAAAGAAGTGATTATTTTTCTAAATAATTTGCAAATAAATCAGCTTTTAATCAGAAATATGTAACACTTTCCCTGCACTTCAGGACAGACAAGAACAGTGTTGTACACAGAGCGATTGTTGAGTAAATATAAATGAATTGATGTACATTCATGTTATTAAAATATATAGTTGTTCTTGAGATTGTCTTTGAGTATGATAAATTGTCCTACTAAGAGAGCACAATTTGTATTACATAAAATATTTTTGCTACAAGATATTTTATTCTTCAGACCTCTTATATTTTATCTTTATTATGTTATATTACAAATATTTATGAAAATAGGCTGGAATGATATGAAAGTCTGTAAACTGTCTCTAACAATCCATTTCAAATTGCTACCATAAAAATTTCTGGACACGACTGACCGACTTGACTTTCACTTTTCACTTTCACGCATTGGAGAAGGCAATGGCAACCCACTCCAGTATTCTTGCCTGGAGAATCCCAGGGATGGGGGAGCCTGGTGGGCTGCCGTCTATGGGGTCACACAGAGTCGGACACGATTGAAGCAACTTAGCAGCAGCAGCAGCAGCAGTGCCTAATTTGCCTATTGCTAGTATTACTATGGGAAAGAAAGAACAAAAACCTTTCTCTGACTAATGATTCCAAAATGTGTTCACCCTTTAGGTCAACTCTGATGATGCGTGTGAACTTATAGGTGAGTCAAATGATTTCCAGTTACAGATTCTTAAACTTTAATTTTCAGAATGGATATATTGAGGATCGGTTGACTTGACTATCTAAACCTGAAATTTCAGCATACTTATTCCATAGAATTGCTTTTGGGGGCACCGCTAGTTGTGTAGGGCACTGCTGGGTATACAGCAGTAGGCACATGAGTGAAAACTGACTTGCACGGTATCTTCTGTTTGCACCCTTACTTCTGTTTTACAACCCACTTGATATTGTTCTGTGCCCTAAAAGTGTGATCCTCATGAGCTCTGCAGTTTGGAATACTTTGGTTGGTAAATGGGAGACACCTGGAGGAGATCAGTGCATGAAGGGAAGAGAGGTGGAGACAATTATCTACCAACTTCCTCCTTCTTGGTGTGTGGTTGACGGAGGATGAGTTCAGCTGTTGAGGCTGCAACTGCTGTCTGGTGGTTCCACAACTAGATTTTTCTCTTTGAAAACGGCTCCCTGTCTTTATCCCTTCAGACTTAAAAGCAGTACTGTTTTACACTCCGGTTAACTCCAGGGTGCTTACCAAGGTATCCTTGTTATTTTTCTTTAACTCTGCCCCCAAATTTTGTAAATGGTCTTGTCTTTGAATTTATTTAATCACCACTTTTGAGTAGAGGATCTGTTTTTCTGCTGATACAGTAATTAGACCAGGAATGATCCCAGGAATCAGAGCCTCCAAATGAGAATCTGGGAGTGGGTTTCTCATTTACTTAATAACTACATGGATATCTTACTTCTGAGGAAAAAAAATAAGAAAATGGTAATCCATGCTTTTCAGTGAAAGCATAGTTGCTCAAATTATCATTGGTCCTGGTATTGAAAGATGGAATGTAGTCAGTATCAACTCCATCAGCATACAACCAGTGCAATCATAATAAATCATATTATTTAATGCTAGGTAGTCACTGTGTTGAATTTCTTAATAAATTTTGTCAGTGTTTGTAAATGAAGTTCCATGGATAATATAGCACATATCAAAAACTTAGAGTGTCAGCTCACACCCAGTCCCGCCTCCTTCTGCCTCTCTCTACCATCATGTGACTGGTCTTGGCCATGAGCTCCTCCACCTCTGCCCAGTGACTGCTGTCCCAAGAGGGACCCCAGGTGCTGGCACAGGAAAGGCTGAGGTTTGTGTGCCACTGTGTCATGAAACAGGACCTTGGATATGAGAGTCTGCATATGTACCACAACTTTCCCCATCCCTGAGCAAATGTAATATTTAATAACAGATAAAATTTCATGACAGTTGAGAGAGAGAGACATGGAAAAATGAAAAACTTTTTTCCAGCTTTCTCATCAGAGCCCTGCATTTTTATCTTGTTCTGCTCCCTACCAATTCTTGGGCTTCCCAGATGGCGCTATTGGTAAAGAACCCACCCACCAATGCAAGATATATGAGACGTGGGTTTGATCCCTGTGCGGGAAGATCCTTGGAGAAGGGAAGACAACCCACTCCAGAATTCTTACCTGGAAAATCTCATAGACAGAGGAGCCTGGCAGCCTACAGTCCATAGCGTTGCAAAGAGTCAGACACAATTGAAGCAATTTAGCATGCACAGCACATGAATACATGGGATAGTGGGGAAGATAGATTTTAAAACAGAAGAATAATTAGTTTGCCAATAAATGCAAATATTTCCTTTGGGAGGGAAAGACAAGAGAGGAATGTATGTGCAACATTCCAGCTCTTTGGAAGTCTGCTGGAAGGACTGTTTTCTGTTTCACAGTGTAGAGTATGGGAAAATATGGTTGTATAAAATAGGTCTGTTGCCTTTAAGGCAGTGCCATTTATCTTCTAAACTACAACAACACCTTTTAACTCATACACTTACATCCATATTGTTGTCAAGATATAGTTCCAAATCTTAGACACTGGTCTGCAAAGTTATAGTTGCTTGGCATCTGTCCACCATCCCAACAGCATCAAATTGCATAAGACACTGAACATGTTCATGAAAATAATGAGATTTCTATCTGCATCTTATCTAAGCTGGAATTTTTCTTTCTGTCTTTCAGTGTTGTATAAAATTATCCATCAAAATCATTTATTTGTAATCAATCAAAAAAAAACTAAGAGAAGGAAAAAATGCATATGCCAAAAGGAATGAGGTGAATTTTAGACATCATTTTCTATTCTTAACTTGTATTCTTAACATTTCCTATTCTGAAATTTGGGGACTTAGCACTTCAATGCTTTAGTCTTTTCTTTTTACTTTTTTAAATGAATATATTTTGACTGTCACATGTTAGTAGAAATTGTTGTAATTCTAAAATAAATATTCCCTTTCTGGTGAATGGTTTTGAAGTTAAGAGCAGGAAAGTTTACCCAAACTGTTACTTAAAGTGTGTATTAACCACATAAATCAAGGTTTCCACATTTAAACAGTTAAGAGATTCTTGGAAAATGTTTATCTTCCTTTATAGAAGCACCCCTTGTGTATTATTGTAGAAAAAGTTGTGTGCGTGTGGATATACAAAGAGACTTTCAGAATTTATTCTACATTTAGTCAAATTAAACATGCTTTTTGAAGACTGAACCACGTAAGCATGGTCTTGCCCCAAAGAGAAAACATGGTAATAAAAATATAAAACTTACCCATTTGACTGTTTGATTTTTATAGATTCTAGGCATGCAAACACATCTCTTTAATGCAAAATTTATTAACAACATATTTACTTAGTATGGCATTTTTACAGTGTTCAAAGGCAAATTATAGATGAGTAAGGCTGAAAATAACTTGAGAGATGAACTGGTCCAACCTAGACTATGTCCAACAACACAGGAAATGACTCTACAGGTGGACATCACCAGGTGGTCAATACCATCATCAGATTAATTGTATTCCTTGTAGCTGAAGATGGAGCAGCTCTATACTGTCAGCAAATAGAAGACCAGAAGCTGACTATGGCTCAGATCATGAACTCCTTATTGCAATATTCAGACTTAAATTGAAGAAAGTAGGGAAAACCACTAGACCATTCAGGTATGATCTAAATCACATCTCTTCCATTATACAGTGGAAGTAAGAAATAGATTCATGAGATTAGATCTGATAGACAGAGTGCCTAATGAACTATGGACCGAGGTTCGTGACATTGTACAGGAGGCAGTGAACAAAAGCATCCCCAAGAAAAAGAAATACAAAAAGGCAAAATGGATGTCTGAGGAGGCCTTACAAACAGCTGAGAAAAGAGAAGCGAAAGGCAAAAGAACAAAGGAAAGATAAATGCATTTGAATGCAGAGTTCCAAAGAATAGGATGGAGAGATAAGAAAGCCTTCCTGAGTGATCAATGCAAAAAAATAGAGGAAAACAATAGAATGGAAAAGACTAGAGATCCCTTCAAGAAAAGTAATGATACCAAGGAAACAGGGTATGCAAAAATGAGCAAAATAAAGAACAGAAACAGTATAGACCTAACAGAAGCAGAAGATACTAAGAAGAGGTGGCAAGAATACACAGAGAACTATACAAAAAAGATCTTCATAACTCAGATAATAATGATGATGTGCTCTCTCACCTAAAGCCAGACATTCTGGAATGTGAAGTCAAGTGGGCCTTAGGAAGCATCACTACAAACAAAGCTAGTGGAGGTGATGGAATTCCAGTTGAGCTATTTCAGATCCTAAAAGATGATGCTGTTAAAGTGTGGCATTCAATATGCCAGCAAATTTGGCAAAATCACTGTGACCACAGGACTGGAAAACATCAGTTTTCATTCCAATCCCAAAGAAGGGCAATGCCAGTGACTGTTCAAACTATTGCACAATTGCACTCTTCTCACATGCTACTAAAGTAATGCTTAAAGTTATGCAGGCAAGGCTTCAATGGTACATGAACCAAGAACTTTAAGATATTCAATCTTGATTTAGAAAAGGCAGAGGAACCAGAGATCAAATTGCCAACATCCATTGGATCATAGAAAAAGCAAGAGAGTCCCAGAAAGACAGCTACTTCTGCTTTATAGACTACCCCAAAGCCTTTGACTGTGTGGATCACAACAAACTGTAAAAAATTTTTCAAGACATGGGAATACCAGACCACCTTATCTGCCTCCTGAGAAATCTGTATGCAGGTCAAGAAGAAATAGTTAGAACCGGACATGGGAAAATGTACTGGTTCCAAATCAGGAAAGGAGTCCTTCAAGGCTGTATATTGTCACCCTGCTTATTTAACTTATATGCAGAGTACATCATGCGAAATGCCAGGCTGGATGAAACTCAAGCTGGAATCAAGATTGCCGGGAGAAATATCAGTAACCTCAGAAATGCAGATGACACCACCCTTATGGCAGAAAGCAGAGACGAACTAAAGAGCCTCCTGATGAAAGTGAAAGAGGAGAGTGAAAATGTTGGCTTAAACCTCAACATTCAAAAAATGAATACCATAGCATCTGTTCCCATCACTTCATGGCAAATAGATGGGGAAACATCTATTTTCTTGAGCTCTAAAATCACTGCAGATGGTGACTACAGCCAGAAGTTAAAGACGTTTGCCCCTTGGAAGAAAAGCTATGACCAACCTGAAAAGCATATTAAAAGCAGGGACATTACTTTGCCAACAAAGGTCCATCTAGTCAAAGCTATGGTTTTTCCAGTAGTCGTGTATGGATGTGAGAGTTGGACTATAAAGAAAGCTGAGTATTGAAGAATTGATGTTTTTGAACTGTGGTGTTGGAGAAGACTCTTGAGAGTCCCTTGGACTGCAAGGATATCCAACCAGTCCATCCTAAAGGAAATCAGTCCTGAATATTCATTGGAAAGCCTGATGCTGAACCTCCAATACTTTGGCCACCTGATGCAAAGAACTGATTCATTGGAAAAGACCCTGATGCTGGGAAAGATTGAGGAGGAGAAGGGGACAACATGGTTGGATCGCATCACCAACTCGATGGACATGAGTTTGAGCAAGCTCCGAGAATTGGTGATGGACAGGGAAGCCTGGTGTGCTGCTGTCCCTGGGGTTGCAAAGATTCAGACACAACTGAGCAACTGAACTGAACTGAACCTAGACAATTCTGGAAAAATATCACAACTCTGATGGCCAAACACAATATATTTTCTTTTAATTTCCAGTCATTGGACATAGTTATGTATTCATTCATTTGTTTTCTTAATTATTCCCTGCTTTCTATAGGCTAAATATTGTTAAGAATCTATATCAATAAGGAAAGCAGACACACCCTCTGTACTTGTGAAGTGTACATTCTACTATGAGTCAATCCATTAAAGATAAATATATATTACAAGTATATTACAAGGTAATAAATGGGAAAAAGAAAAAGTAGAAGAGTAAGGATGAGAATAGGTACCAATATTAATTTTTAATATTTTCTTATTTTCACATTCAGAAATGCATATAAATATTGTTTAACTGTTTATTTGATAAGGAGTTGCTTTAGTAGATAGAAAAATATAACTTTTAAAGATCTTTCATTTATAGTTTAGAGATTATTCTTAACTGGTTTTATAAGGAGAAGTTGGCTTGGCTAAATGATCTCAGATTTTTTACAAGTCTTAAATTTCAGTTCATATAGACCATAAGGTGGTAACCTCTCATTTATGCTGCTTCATGATTTGGGAACAAGATTTGTGAGACTTTGTGTCACAATAAATATGCAATTTGTGAAAATGGTTCTGTGATCTGAGTTCAGTACTGAGTTCTCCTTGTCTGTGTTGTTACCAAGCATTTCCATTGTTTGTTGCTCTGTACTTGTAGTTCTTTCTGCCTAGAGTGCTTTCCTTAGGTTACCCTACTCTGGCTCCTTTCTACAAACAAGATTTCAAATCTAATGCAAATTTTTCAAAAATGACCTTTCAACACACTGTTTAAATCATCTGCTCCACTCCAGCAGTCTCCATCATATTAACTATTTTATTTTCTTTATGACACTAAAGTTAAATAATATTTTTTTTATTATTTATTGCCCTCCTTTTCCACAATTTGATCTCCCTGAGAGCTCATCTCCTGTCTTTCTCTTTCAGGGCTATAACCACAATCCCAGCAATGGGACAGTGGACACTAAGTGAAATATTTGTTGAATGAATTGTGACCTTCCCTACTTATCCATAGTTAAATCCAGAATGTATAAAGAACATTTCTCTTTAGTATTTTTACTGTAGTTAAATTATTAGTCCTACAGTAAATGTAGTTAAACAAGTTTAACTCTTGGTTCATATATAATACATTTTAGAAAGTCTAGTTTATTCTGGTAGTTAAAATAGTGGACCCTGGGGCTCAAATTTTAAATCTGATCTTGGCAAATTTATCCAATCTTTCTATGATCTTCAGTTCAGTCGCTCAGTCGTGTCAGACTCTTTGCAACCCCAGGGGCTGCAGCACGCCAGGCTTCCCTGTCCATCAGCAGCTCCTGGACTTTGTTCAGACTCACGTCTATCAAGTCGGTGATGCCATCCAACCATCTCATCCTCTGTCTTTCCCTTCTCCTTCCACCTTCAATCTTTCCCAGAATAAGGGTCTTTTCCAGTGAATAAGTTCTTTGCATCAGGTGGCCAAAGTATTGGAGGTTAACATCAGGCTTTCCAATGAATATTCAGGACTGATTTCCTTTAGGATGGACTTGTTGGATCTTCTTGCAATCCAAGGGACTCTCAAGAGTCTTCTCCAACACCACAGTTCAAAAGCATCAATTCTTCAATGCTCAGATTTCTTTACAGTCCAACTCTCACATCCATACATGACTACTGGAAAAACCATAACTTTGACTAGATGGACCTTTGTTGGCAAAGTAATGTCTGCTTTTTAATATGCTGTGTATGTTGGTCATAGTTTTTCTTTCAAGAAGCAAGCATCTTTAATTTAATGGCTGCAGTCACCACCTGCAGTGATTTTGGAGCCCCCAAAAATAAAGTCTGTCACTGATTCCATTGTTTCCCCATCTATTTGTCGTGAAGTGATGGGAGAGGATGCCATGATCTTAGGCCCATTAAATTTATCTTTCTATGCCTCAGTATCCTCGTCTATAAAATCAAGATAATAATAGTCATGAGAGAGTGACTTTGTAAGGACACAATTCTTAGACTAATATACATAATATAATTGATAATTATTATTGTTTTTTAATGTGTTCAGTTCAGTTGTTCAGTTTTGTCTGACTCTTTGCAACCCCATGAACCGCAGCATACCAGGCCTCCCTGTCCATCACCAACTCCCGCAATCCACCCAAACCTGTGTCCGTTGAGTTGGTGATGACATCCAACCATCTCATCCTCTGTCGTCCCCTTCTCCTCCTGCCTGCAATCTTTCCCAGCATCAGGGTCTTTTCAAATGAGTCAGCTCTTTGCATCAGGTGGCCAAAGTGTTGGAGTTTCAGCTTTAGCATCAGTCCTTCCAGTGAACACCCAGGACTGATCTCCTTTAGGATGGACTGGTTAGATCTCCTTGCACTCCAAAGGACTCTCAAGAGTCTTCTCCAACACTGCAGTTCAAAGACATCAATTCTTCGACACTCAGCTTTCTTTACAGTCCAACTAGGTGACTATATTGTCCATCATTCCGGCTTTGCCTGTGCATATGGATAAAAGAGCACAAAATTTAGCAGATACTGTGAGTCTGTGGCCAGAAACATAGGTGATAGCATTTTCAGCCAAGCCAGTTCTTCTCTTGATGGGATATCCATTTTCAGAAATCCATACAGGTTGTTGAATTGCAGAAGGCAATGTGTACAAAGATGGGCCATCTCAAAGCTGAAGAGTATGTGACTTCTGAAATCTGTATTTGTTGCAGATTGTCCGTGGCCTATGTTATGCCTTGTCTTCTGATATTCCTCAGTCCTGTAATGTGTATGTGAGAATATTTTTTCATTGAAATGATTCCTCAGAGATTCATGCCAAGCATGAGACTAAGATACATTCTGTAAGTATACTTTCTCAGCTTTATTCTAGAGTTAACAAAAATGTTTTAGCCACCTGAGTAAATAGTTTGAGTCAAATCTGAGAACCCTTAAAGTATGATAATAACATCATAATTCTCTTGGCTTAGGCATTCTCTAAAGCTTATGTTAAACTGGTACTGCTTTGTGAAAGAAATATTCTTCATCACTTCTCAATGCCTGTGAAAGATTCTTCTGGCTTCATATGTCTCCATCAAATCTTCTCATAAAACTGGAGGTCAGACTCAATGGCATCATCCAAAAAGGGAAGCCAGAAATAAACTGCCTCAAAAGACCAATATTTTTCTTTAGAACTGAGAAAACAAAATATTTCATGAGGGAGGAAATGGCCTTGGGAATTGTTATTTAAGATTTTCAAATTGCAACAATATGTGTAGAAACAATCACTTCCCATATCCTGTGTTAAATTTTCTAGTCTCTAAATTTAGTGTGATGATCATTTCATGATGCGTGTAAGTCAAATCATTATGCTTTATACCTTAAACTTAAAAAAACTGGAAAAGAGAGAGAGAAAATGGACTTTGGTTAATATTAAGGTATCAGTACTGGCTTACTAATTGTGAAAAATGTGCCACAGTAATATAAGATCATAACATTAGAGGAAACTGGGTGAAGGAAATATTGGAACTTGTATTATCTTTGCAAATGTTTCATAAATCTTAAGCTATTCTAAAAAATTTGTTTAAATATAAATAAATTTTTAAAAATCTTAAAACATATCTTTGAAATCTACAAATTGACAAGAGCTCTAGTTTCAACAGTGAGACAGTTTGTGTAGTGTAGGACTTAGAAAGAAAATAGCCCCACCCTTTATGCCTGTATTCTGATACTGCTGATTTATTCTGGAATCTTAATCATTGCTATGGACTTTTTTTGTCTAATTCTCTTCCCAAAAATAAACCTCACCAACCTAAACCATGTTTTCATTAACTACAGGTTACCTCTCTAGGTGATTTATCCATTTGTTATTAGACACATTTCTTACCTTGAAATAAATTGCTGTATTTGTAAATTAGATATCTCATAAGG
This sequence comes from Aepyceros melampus, assembly GCA_006408695.1. Taxonomy (NCBI): domain Eukaryota; kingdom Metazoa; phylum Chordata; class Mammalia; order Artiodactyla; family Bovidae; genus Aepyceros; species Aepyceros melampus. The sequence goes on along the minus strand of SJXQ01008003.1, from coordinate 60,222 downwards.
CTCTTGAATCCAGAATGTATAAAGAACTCTTAAAACTTAATACTACAAAGATAATCCAGTTAAAAATGGACAAAGAATCTAAATAGATATTTCTCCAAGAAGATATACAGATAGTTCATAAGCAAATGAAAAAATGCTCAACATCATTGCTCATTAGAGACATATGCATCAACACCATGAGATAACACTTACACCACTAGGATGATTGAATTTCAAGTTTTTCAAATCTCAGTATTGCCACGTAAATAACATCTGAATTCATTCAGTTGACCTTTACCATCCTGTGTCATGTGTGCACAATTTAAATTCTCATTCCTGTGTTGTATATCCCCAGTCCTGGGTTTATCACCCTGTACTCCCCTGAAGTACTTGCTATTTTTCCTACCAGCCCTGCTGCTTGTAGTGCTGCAACACCTCCATTTTTAACAAGCCCCCAGGCAGTGGTATTGTAGATCGTCTATGAAGAACTGTCACCTAGCTGTCTTCTTAACTGTGAAATAGCTGTGAAAATGTTTCCAAGTCCAAACTCATACTGCTTGCACACAGCAGGCCAATAAATCGAGAGACAAATCTTTGTTGGGACGGAGAATCGTGACATTATTAAGAAAGCCTGCAGGCCTAGAAGATGATGGACTACTATCCCAGAGAATCATCTACATGAGTAAGAATTCTAGCTTCTTTTATATTAAAAGAGAATGGTTGGTTGTAAAGTTCTTGGTGTCAGAATCCTGTGTTCCTGCAGAAGTCCATGTAGGTCAGGTCATGATGTTACTATAACCTCCAAGACAGATGTTATTCTCTGTTCTGCAACTTTTTCTCTCTGTATGAATGGACAAGTAGTAAACCTTTAGGGTCACAGCCTTTAATATGGGCTATTCTGTATATTTCAGACTATAGGCAACATTCTTAACTTGTAACAAAAGCAATAACTTACAAAGGTTAAAGTAAAAGAAGCAGATCTAATAGGGAGATTTGTTTTTCCCTGTTATAAAGCTCCAGCTTCCCAGGTGGCACACTGGTAAAGAATCTGCCTACTAGTGCAGGAGATGCAAGAGATGCGGGTTTGATCCCCAGGTCAGGAAGATTCTCTGGAGTAGAATACGGCAACCCACTCCAATATTCTTGCCTGGAAAACTCCATGGACAGAGGAGAACTGATGGGCTACAGTCCATGGGGTCGCAGGGTCAGACACTACTGAGCAACTAACACTTTCACTTTTTTCACATACATATGTTCTTTTTTTTTTTTTTTTCCAACTGAGCACACATACTCACAAACATTACAGAAACTCTTACTTGGAAAAATAGAATGCTTGTCTCTCCAGATGCTTCCAACCTGTAATTTATTCTTTTGTTTTCTGTCTCAGTGTTTCTCAGGTGGCACACTGGTAAAGAATCTGCCTACTAGTGCAGGAGATGCAAGAGATGCGGGTTTGATCCCCAGGTCAGGAAGATTCTCTGGAGTAGAATACGGCAACCCACTCCAATATTCTTGCCTGGAAAACTCCATGGACAGAGGAGAACTGATGGGCTACAGTCCATGGGGTCGCAGGGTCAGACACTACTGAGCAACTAACACTTTCACTTTTTTCACATACATATGTTCTTTTTTTTTTTTTTTTCCAACTGAGCACACATACTCACAAACATTACAGAAACTCTTACTTGGAAAAATAGAATGCTTGTCTCTCCAGATGCTTCCAACCTGTAATTTATTCTTTTGTTTTCTGTCTCAGTGTTTCATTCTGCTTATCAAGAGAAGAAAAGGCACTTTTTTTCTTCATACAATATCTACTCAAATTGTATATACCTTGCAAGTGTAGCATCCTTTATGCTTATCTGTTTGATTTATAAAGAACAAGGGAATTGCAGTAGTAGTACCACAAATAAAAAATCTATATGGTAGCAGTGGAGCTGAAGTTGGAGTTAGTGGTTAAAACAACAGCTTACCTGTCTTTTGTTCTTGAAAATACAATATAGGGTGACTTCTTGGGATATATAACTTTACTCAAATAAACCATACCACACTTTGTTTGACAGGAAACTACAAAGAAGTTTAATGAGCATATAATGTCACATATTATTGATTCTGAAATCACTCTTGTTGGGATTGAGAGATTGCTTGCTATTACTTTGCTTTTTTGGAGTTTTAAAAACAGAAATCCTGGGTATCATTCTGCAGAGTTCCACATGGTACAGTTTCTACACGGTACAGTTGATTTCAGTTTACTAATCTAGGCACTTAATGAATAACAAACATAAAACACCTCCTCAGGTTATCTATCAGCTAGTTTTGGGGAACTGTCTACAGTGTGGATCTCAGATCACTAGCTTCAAAATATCCCTGAAGTGTTTTCCTAAAGCTCTGTATCCTGTACTTGCTATATCAGAATCACAAATGTGAAACCTAGGGATCTGTACAATAAACAGATTCTACTGTAGATTCATATGTATGTGTAGGAGAACAAAATGTCTCTTTGACACGTAGATTATTTTGAGCTGAAAACAATTAAAATCCAAAAGACTCACAAAGAAGTGTTGACCTTTCCTATTAGCTAACCAAAGAATTTAGATGGAGGGCCTCTTACAGCAGAGGAATGGTCACCATGCATAGCTATAGTTTGAGCCAAGTGTGGTTAACTAAGACCTGTGAAAGTGAAAGTGAAAGTCTCTAAGTCAGGTCTGACTCTGCGACCCCATGGACTATAAGGCCATGGGATTTTCACTGTTATTCAGCCCATTCTCTGAATGGTTAGGAAATACGTTTGTTTGTTTGTTTTAATTATGAGTTCATAGTGACACTTGGAATTCTGATCCTAAACCACAAAGTCTTCTCCCTTTCCCATTTCATACTTGTGAAGAACCTAGGTTAAAATTTTAAGTCCCCTTTATGTTAAAACCCCGGAGGCAGGCCATGCCTCATGGAAGATAACCTTCCCCTTATCTGGTGACTCAGAGCCTCCTGGTCCTTGACAAAGCCCCATTCTATTAATTCTTAACTGATGACTTATAACCTAGTTTCCTGACCTTGCGAAGAGACCCCCTCTCAAAGATGTATTTTCTGTCAGACTTTTCCAGATGATTGTTCTTCTAAGAACTGGCCAAACGCCGCAGGTGGTCAGTCAACTGTTTCGACTTAATTACCTGCAGACCTATCCCACCAATCAAATGTCCTCACCCCACCTACACCTGCCTATGGCCCCCTACCACATTGTTCCCAACATCCTGACCCCTCCCACACCTGCCTGTGATTTTTCGGTATAAAAGTTCCTCACNGAACTGGCCAAACGCCGCAGGTGGTCAGTCAACTGTTTCGACTTAATTACCTGCAGACATATCCCACCAATCAAATGTCCTCACCCCACCTACACCTGCCTATGGCCCCCTACCACATTGTTCCCAACATCCTGACCCCTCCCACACCTGCCTGTGATTTTTCAGTATAAAAGTTCCTCACAATTGATGTTCGGGGTTCATCTCCTTGAGTGGAGACTGGACCCCGGCGCGTCGGCCTAATAAATCCTCTTGCTGATTGCATCGAATTCTAGTCACTGTGGTCTTTGAAGCGACAGATTCTGAGAAAAGGCTGCGAGGTCTTACACTTGTATTTCCCCTTTTTCCCATAAGGAAATCTGGTTCTCGAAAACTTTTAATACATTTGTACCATTTGCTTAATGTTACAATATACAGTAGTTCAGGAGTCACTTTACCAGTACTATTACTACCAAAGAAAAAAAAAACCTATTAAAATTCAAAATTTCTTTTAATTTTCCTTAAAATATGTCTCATTGATCCATATATAGTCAGTACTACATTCAAAAGTTACCTAACTTGTTTTTTTCTTTCCTCTGTATGCGTGTCAGCATTTGTTAGCTCTTGTCTTTTTTTGATAGTCATTCTAACATGCATGTGGTAATGATATCTCATTGTGGTTTTAATTTGTGTTTCTCTAATGCCTAGTGATGTTGAGCATCTTCTCATGTACCTCTTGGTCATTAGTATATCTTCTTTAAAAAAATATTTATTCAGGTCTTTTGCCCATTTTTCTTTAAAATCAGATAATTTGAGGGTTTGATATTGACTTGTAAGAGTTCTCCATGTATTTCCAGTAGTAATCCCTTATCAGATATACAGTGTTGGGGCTCAGGGAGAACTGCCCACCAATATAACACAATAGCATATTGATGACTTGGAATTAAAGTTACTTTAAAAATGGCCAGTGCAAGAGGAACACTGTAAACCTCCTTTCTGGCTCCATGAAAGCAGGAAATAAATCTCTCAGGTGAAAGATGCACTCCCTGCATCTGGAAGTGAAAGGATGCCCTGACTGCCAGAGACAGGGAATTCAGGTGAGAGGCCTGTTTATGCAAATCTTGTCACTTCTTTAACATACTGCCCCAAATCCAAACTCTGTTCAGATTCTTTACTAAGTGAGTCCCCCCAAACCTAAATTTTTATGTCCTGTCAATTCCTCACAGCTTATTGCTTATCTAAAATAAAACTATAAAAGCTGCCTGCTTTGGCCATTTTTTTGGTCCTATTTCTATGAGACCTGCATGCCCATAAATAAAATTTATTTCTTTTTCTCCTGATAATCTGTCTTGTGTCACTTTTATTATTAGTGCATCTGCAAGAACTCAAGAAGGGTAGAAGAAGGAATTTTCTCCTCCCTGGCAATGGTTTGTAAATACTTTTTTCCTCCTGTTCTGTGGATTGTCTTTTCACTTTGTTGATAGCTTCTCTGTGCAGAAGCTTTTTTAGTTTGATGTAGCCTCACTTTTAAAAAACTTTGTTGCTTGTGCTTTAGGTGTGATTTCCAAAAAGATTATTACCAAGACCGATGTAAGGAGATTTTTAATATTTCTTGTAGGGGTTTCATGGTTTCAGGTCTTAGGTCTAAGTCTTTAATCCATTTTGAATTAATTTTTGTGAGTGATGTAAATTAAGGGTCAAGTTCTATTCTTTTACATGTGAATATCCAATTTTCCCAGCACCATTTATTGAAGAGACTTAATCTTTTCTCCATTGTGTATTCTCAGCTCCCTTAATGATTCTTGTTTCCTTTCCTTTTTCACACAAAAGTTAGCATACCGTATAAACTATTTTGCAATTTGCTTTTTCTGTTCAATAGTATATATTAGAAATCACCCCAAATCAGTTACAGAGATGATCTTCATTCATTATTGTATCTGCATACAGAAACTGTAATTGTTTATGGATGTATCATAATTTATTTATTCAAATAGCATCCTATGTTTGGCAGGATCTTATTCCCAATATTTTGTTATTAAAAATAATGCTACAGTGAGAAAATCAATGCATATATTTTTCATATTCCTAACAATGAAACTTCAGAGTAAACTCTTAGAAGGAGGATTGCTGTGTGTGTGCTCCGTTGCTCAGTCATTGTCTCTTTGCCACCCCGTGGACTGTAGCCCACCAAGTTCCGCTGTCCATGGAATTTTCCAGGCAAGAATGAATGAGTTGCCATTTCCCTTCTCCAGGCGATCTTCCTAACCTAGGGACTATACTTGGGTCTCCTGCATTGGCAGGTACATTCTTTACCTCTGAGCCACTAGGAAAGTCCATTGGCATTATGATAATTATATAAGAAGCTAGACATCTTTTTATAAAGTTTAGAGCCATTTTATGTATCTGTTATGGACTGTCGGTTATAATATTACTCATTTTTAAAATCATGTTTCTGATATTTTTTCCTTAAGTGGTATTAGTTCATTTTGTAGTAGGGAGATAATCTTGTCATCATTGGTAGTTTTTGGAAATGTTTCCTGTTTTCATTTATCTTTTTACTTTACAATGTCTTCTCACTTTATAAATGTATTTTAATATAGTTGAATTTATTATGCACTTCTTTTACTGATTTGAATTTTCAAGCCATAATTGGAAAAATTTGTTTTTCTTATCCTCAGATTATGATTAATCTATGTTTTTTTCTATTATATATATGAATTCTTCTGGAGTTTGTTTTGTTGTTTTTTGGCCTCTAATTCCTTTTGACTTTATTCTTGTGTGTTGTGCAAACTGTAAGTTCAGTTTTGTTTTGTTTTGTTTTCCAAATTTGTATCTAGTTGCCCACAACAAGTTATTAATATAAGTTTTTCCTCAGTGATTTGAAATGTTTTTATACCCTGGATTTTCTTCTGTATTTAAATAATTTCTGAACTTTCTCTTTTGTCCTCCTGATTTATCTATTCATGTGTCAGTAACAAGAGGAGGTAGTATTTATCCACTAGTGACTATTAGTCTTTCAAGTACTTTTGTTTATTTTTATCACTCAATTATTGAGATAGAGGCTGTTGGAAATTCTAGGAAATGACATTTATAGAAACAGTTTTTTCAGCTGAAATTAGTTAGTCTCAATCTTTTTAAATTACCATTTCTGTCTGTGCTATGTCAATTTTGAAGTTAGGAAAGACTTTTTGAAAGACAGTTGTTTAATTTAGTTAACCTGAGTAACATGTAAGAAGGCGTGTTTATTGATGTAAGCTTAAACTTACAGGCTAGTCTCTTTGAAGTTACTTTTATTTTCTTCTCCAGTGAGAATTCTATTATTTGTGTCTCCAGTGTCATTGACTTTGATTTATTCTTTGATACATGTAACTCAAATGAATAATGAAAAATTTAGAGAATCTGCATAAGAATTGTGTCAAATTGTGTTTCAAGAGTGAAAGAAATACAGTTTCATTCAAATGATCTTTTCACATGCATCTTTATTAATCATCAGACACAAACGTTCTGTCAGAATAGATTGTTTTTGTTAAGTTTACATTAATTTACATTGCTCCAATGCATGAAGGTGAAAAGTGAAAGTGAAGTCGCTCAGTCATGTCCAACTCTTAGCAACCCCATGGACTGCAGCCTACCAGGCTCCTCAGTCCATGGGATCTCCAGGCAAGAGTACTGGAGTGGGTTGCCATTGCCTTCTCCAATAATTTTAAGAAAGTGGAACATCTAACATACTATATTATTATTTCTTATTATCTTTAAATTTCTGTTATGATATTCAAAATAGCAGTAATATTACTTTAGGGAAAATATGATTCTGAAAACAGTTTACATTTTCTGAGTTCTCTGATATATTCTGTAATAGCAACTGCTTATCTGGCTTTTCCATACTGCACAGTAGTATGCTGACTGCAGTGATTGGTCTTGATATTTTTTATAACAATGTCTGTATGGTTTCTTTCAAAATAGAATTTTCTGAAGACAACGAAAAGGCTAATTATCAATCATTGAATTCATACTATTAAAATGAGAATTACATATTCTCCTAGGCTGTTGACTTAAAACAGAGGTTGTCAAAGCATTACCAATAAACCAAATCTGCCCATCTGCCTTGTTTTCTAAATAAAGTTTTATTGAAACACAGCTATGCCATTTGTTTACTTACTCTCTGCACTATGGTGGCAGAGGTGAATAGGTATGACAGAGGTCATATGACCCTCAAAACCTGAAATATTTGTATCAGGCCCTTCAGAAATAGTATTTGCTAATCCCTGATTTAGAAGATACCACATAAAGCAAATTGTAAAAAATACAAAGCAATATTTTATCATTTACCTATGCCACATATTGTAGATTGAATATTTGTGCCCTCCCAAAATCTATATGTTGAAATCCTACATCCCAAGGGTGATGATGTTAGGAGGTGATTGTTGTTTAGTTGCTAAGTCATGTCCAGCTTTTGCGACCTCATGGACTATAGCCTGCCAGACTCCTCTGTTCATGGGATTTCCCTGGTAGGAATACTGGAGTGGGTTGCCATTTCCATCTCCAGGGGATCTTCCTGACTCAGGTATTAAACCCAAATCTCCTGGTTAGGGAAGAGGTTCTTTACCACTGAGCCACCAGGGAAGCTTTAGTCCCCTTATGAAAGAGATCTGCAGAGCACCCGGCACTTTGTGCCCGAGAAGATACAAAAAGTGATCAATTTGCACATGGGGAGAGGGCTCTCTCACCTTTGCTGGTTTCTCTCGGGCTCACAATGGATTGAATTTTGTTGGATAATAGCTTGAGCTAATAAGTCCAAAGCAATCTCACATCTGCTAACAGGTCCTGACTTTTATCCAGGAGACCTCAGTTCTCTGTATGATAGCGTGGCTCCTTCCCCGTACCTGGCTCAGTGTTCCAAGGGAATAAAGACAGAAACCACATGAAAGAGTGCACTGAGTATCTGTCAGTTCCATTAGGGAGAATGGAACTGACATTCATCATTATAGTACTAGTTGGCATGGTTTTGTAGAACAGAACAACAAATAGGTAAATTGTAGCAGAATTGAGAGAGCATAAGCTTAACCATGACCACTGTGATCTTTGAGGGCAAATCTCTGAGATGAGTTCATAACATTCTCTGCTATGTCCTGAGCTACATGGAGAAGATCTGTGCTAAGAACTGCTTATTTGCTTGTTCTGTCTTGTTAGGTGTTGATTACCATTGACCATGATAGTGGATTAGACCAAATATGAAGAAAGGTGAAAATATAAGCCTCGTGTAAGTGTGTATGCAATATTAACATACAGTGTTAAGAAAGCTCTTCTACAGGCTGCAAATTCATGAAGGAATTTCCAACTCCAGAACTATATTTACTCCGTGGAATTCAGCTGTCTGTAAACAAATTTTAACATGCCAGACCCTAGACCTTCATAAGACTGCAATGTTTCCTTTCAGGCCAGTGACTTATGAGTGCCTATAGTGTTTACTTGAAAGGTCTTATTAGGTTAAATTGTGCATTAAAGTAGCAATCATGTTGCTCTACTTCAGTCAATTTAAGTCAGAGAACAAAAATATTTTAAAAGTAAAATGTATTGCAGTACTCTGTTTATGACTGGGACAACCTTGGATACATAAAAGATAAATGAATATAGGAAGGATAGAAAACAAGTCTAGAGAAACAAACTATATGTATAGACCAGAAGGCCTTTATTTTAAAAATGGCTAAGTTCAAACAAATGGCATTACATTTTATGTCTGAAACCTTCAAATTTATAATTATTTTTAGTGTGAGAGTCAGTATTTCTCATATGGAGAGATTTTTAATTATCTTTATAAACATTAATTTAGTTGCCTCTATAAACAATGAAATTTAAGGTTAACACTGGAGGCTGGCAATACTGAGAATTCTTTTCTCAATGATGCATGTTCATGTTATTCTCATTTAAATGATTCTCCCTATACTTTCCAAATATCCACTTAACACTGGGTAGATTTTAGCACAGAAAGATTGTTTACAAGAGACTCATATGTAATCACTGAGAAAAACTAAGATTTAACAAAAGTCCCTCAATCTAAACTTCATACTTCCTATGTCACATTTAAAACTCATGTTTAAAATGACACAAAGGTGAGAAAATATTATTTAATTTTTTAATCATGATATTATTTTTGCTTAATAAGGACATATTTAGTACTAAGCATTCATAGTATAGAAACTCCATAATTCCTTTACTTATTTTGTCCTCACAATAGCAATTATAGGTAGTTCTTAATATTCCATTGTTCAGACAAAGAAGCAAGTTAAACAAAGCGATGAACTTGCCCAGGGTAAGTGATAGGGCCAGAATTCAAATCCAAACCTGCCTTACCACAAAACCCATGCTGTGTACACTCCAGTGTGCAGTTCTCTGTAATCATGTGTACTATCATTGTAATCATGTTTACTAAGCATTGTATGTTATCCTAAATGAGGTGTTAATCTGATAGTTAGATGTTTTCACCTCTTTCTAAATATCACAGAATGACTAAGTGGCTAGTCAGAGGCCTGCTGGGGCATTTGTGGTCCTACTAGAAAAACTGGACATCTTCAGGCTGCTGAAACCTTTTGTCATTCCAGTTCCATGGGTATTCTTTTGTCTGGCATTGTTCCCTGATCAACTTTATATTAATGTAGAATGTAGCCCCACTAAAAGAGAAATGAGCTTTAAGTACAGATAAGCTTAGATCCCAGCACCAGCTTTCCCAGTAGTGTTATTTAGGTAGACTGCTCTCTGAGCTTTGGAGTCTTCATTTGCAAAATAAAGATAATAATTGCACCTAACTCAACTTACTGAGTTCTGGTGAGAAATAAAGGAGCACTATGTGTGGAATTTTGTCACCGAAAGTGATTAATCATAGCCATTTTATTGCTTTACCCTAGACATCTTAGATACTTATTTTATAATTTCTATTCTTTGTTAAATAACTACTTTTTGTTCCCCTTGAGTCTTAACAGAATGGTTTGTACATGCCAGGCACTAAGCTGGTATCTGGATAGAGCAGTGGACAAGGGAAGAGGAAAAGAAAGGTGTAACAGGTAGCTAGATATAGGAGAGGTTAAAAATATCTGAGAGGTTCCCGTCTCAGTAACTGGGGGAAAAAATGAAACTCTTTAAAAGGAAAATGGAAATTAGAAAAAGTAATGAAATCAGAAATGGCAACCTGCTCCAGTATTCTTGCCTGGAAAATTCCATGGACAGGGGAGCCTCACGGTCTACTGTCCATGGGATCACAAAGAGTTGGACATGACTGAGAGACTGAGCATGCGTACACACATGCATACACACACACACACACACACACACACACACACACACTCTAAGGCAAAGGAGTAGTGTTAGTCATGTTTAGGCTGAGAGCATGATTCTGGATGGGAATTGTCCTCACTGCATTTGGAGCATTAAGAATATAAACTGAACAAGATATTTTAACTAAAACTTCAATTTTAGAATTTGTTAGATTGAGTGACAATTTAAGTGCAGAGGTCACTCTATAAGAAAAAAATTGAAAGGTCAGGCACAGACCCATGGGGCATGCTCTTGTTTACAAGAATAAGAAGAAGAAGGAGAAGTGGTGAGGTGGTGTGTTAATTAACTAGATAGGAGGAGTCTTCTCACAATGTATATGCATTTTATTTGTATTTTATTTGTCAATTTTACCTCTCTGGATAGGCATAGACCCCTGGGGCATGCTCTCATTTACAGGTAGGAATCACAGGAACTCTGCATACATTGAGAGATATAAAACATGAGAGTAAGAAAGAATTTGCAAGAGCAGAGTCTAAGAGAAGCCAGTCAGATGCTGCAGTATGCTTCTTACTTGCTATATAACTTAGATCTCTGAACTCATTTATGTTTCTATAAAATGAGAATAGTATCACATCCTTTGAATGTGTATGTTAAGAATTAAAACAGGTAAAGAAATGGGCAGGCAGGTGTGGGAGGTGGAATAAGAGTACTGGTACCGGAGGGTGCAATCCTGTCTCTATCCCTCAATGACTCTCAACTCTAAAAAGTTGACAACCTCAACTACTCAGTGTCTGTTCTTTTTTTCTTTCAGTTTTATTAACATATAATTGACAAATAAAAATGTAAGGCATTTAAACTGTGTTAATACATTGTAGTGATTTGATATATTGAATACATACTTTGTCAACAAAGGTCCGTCTAGTCAAGGCTGTGGTTTTTCCAGTAGTCACATATGGATGTGAGAGTTGGACTGTTAAAGAAAGCTGAGTGCCGAAGAATTGATGCTTTTGAATTGTGGTGTTGGAGAAGACTCTTGAGAGTCCCTTGGACTGCAAGGAGGTCCGACCAGTCAATCCTAAAGGAGATCAATCCTGGGTGTTCATTGGAAGAACTGATGCTGAAGCTGAAACTCCAATACTTTGGCCACCTGATGCAAAGAGCTGACTCATTTGAAAAGCCCCTGATTCTGGGAAAGATTGAGGGCAGGAGGAGAAGGGCACGACAGAGGATGAGATGGCTGGATGGCATCACCGACTCAATGGGCATGAGTTTGGGTAGACTCCAGGAGTTGGTGATGGACAGGGAGGCCTGGCATACTGTGGTTCATGGGGTTGCAAAGAGTCAGACACGACTGAGCAACTGAAATGAACTGAACTGAACAATATGAGAAGACTGCTCCCATCTAGTTAATTAACTCATCTATCAGCTCACCACTTCTTCTCTTTGTTCTTATTATTTGTCTTATTATTTTGGTGATAGCATTTAAGTTCTAGTTATTAGCATATTTCACTCATACAATACAATGCTACCAAATATAATACCATTTTATACATTATAGACTCAGATCTTACTTATGATTTCTACCCTGAGAATTTGTACTGTTTCACCTGCCTCTCTCTCTTTCCCGTACCACCTGGGCCCTGAAAAACTTTTCTACCCTCTATTTCTGTGACTTTCACTTTTTTTTTTTTTTTTACTTTTTTAAAGATTTTACATGTAAGTGATTCAATGAAGCATTTTTCTTTCTCTAACTTATTTCATTTAGCATAATGCCCTCAAAATCTATCCATGTTGTCACAAATGGCAGGATTTTCTTCTTTCTCGTGGCTGATTAGTGTTTCATCATATATATTTTGAACAACATGGAGGTTAGGAACACTGACCTTCCACATATCAAAAATCTGCGTATAACTTACACTCATCCCTGAGTGTCTGTGGTTCCTGTGGATCCGAGGTTCCACATTCATGGTTTAAACCAATCTATGATCCATAGTACTGCAGCATTTATTATTGAAAGCAATCTGTGTATAAGTGGACCCTCAAATTTGAAATGTTATTCAAGGGTCAACTGCATATTTATATGTTTATCATCCCCTCCTCTTTAGCCATTTGTTCGTTGATGGACACTTGGACACTTAGTCTGTTTACATATCTTGACTATCATGAATAATGGCCACATTGAACACGGGAGGATAACTATCTCTTTTATACCCTTTTAAAATTTCTTTTAAATATGCATATACCCAGAAGTAGGATTGCTGGATCATATGGTAGTTCTATTTTGAATATTTTTCACTTTTTGAATAACCTCTATAGCGTTTTGTATCATCGCTCCACCAGTTTATATTCTCATGAAAAGTGCACAGAGTATTTCCTCTTCTCCACATCTTTGCCAACACTTATCTCTCTATATATATTTTATTTCTTTTTGGTGACATCATTCTAACAGATGTAGGGTGACATTCCATTGTGGTTTCGATCTGCATATCCTGATAATTAGTAATGGTGTAGACCTTCCATGTACCCATTAGCCATTTGCATGTCTTCTTGGAAAGATGTCTATTCAGTTCCTCATTTTTTAACCAGATTTTTTTTTCCTTTTTGCCAGTGAGTCCTGTGAGTTCTTTAAATATTTTGGACATTACTCTCTTATATTTATGATTTGCAAATATTTTCCTCATTCTTTAGGTTGCCTTTTTATTTTGTTGAAGGTTTTCTTTGCTATGATGAAGCTTTTTAGTTTAATCTCACTTACTTATTTGTGCTTTTTTGCCTTTGCTTTGGTGTCAGATCTGAAACAGCATCACTAAGGCTGATGTAAAAAGCTTATTGACTTTGTTTTTTTGTAGGAGTTTTATGATCTTAAGTCTAATGTTCAAACCTAATCCATTTTGAATTGATTTTTTTTTTTTTTGGTATGGAGTAAGATTGGGATACACTTGCATTCTGTTGAATGTGGCTTGTCCACTTTTCCCAGCACCATTTATTTAAGGTAATATCCTTTACCAAAGTATAGTCTTGACTTTTTTTGTCATAAATTAGTCGACTATATATGCATGGGTTTATTGCTGGGCTATCTGATTTTAGAATTCTGATCATTTTGAAATTTTCCATGCATTTTTGAGTGATTCTTCTTCCAGATAATTTGTGTCATTATTATTATTGAAAATTATAATCATGGTTCTCATATGGATATAAAATATACATGTGTTAAAGTTTCATTTAATTCACTAGTTAAATTGTCTCATTGATCTATGTGTCTGTTTTTATGCCAGTATTATACTGTTTGGGGCTTCCCTGATAGCTCAGTTTTTAAAGAATTCACCTGCAATGCAGGAGACCCTGGTGTGATTACTAAGTCAGAAAGATCCACTGGAGAAGGAATAGGCTACCCACTCCAGGATTCTTGGGCTTCCCTTGTGGCTCAGCTGGTAAAAGAATTCACCTGCAATGCAGGAGACCCTGGTTTGATTACTGGATCAGGAAGATCCACTGGAGAAGGGACAGGCTACCCACTCCAGTATTCTTGGGCTTCCCTATGGCTCAGCTGGTAAAGAATCCGCCTGCAATGCAGGACACCTGGATTCTATCCCTGGGTTTGGAAGATCCCCTGTAGAAGGGAAATGCTATCCAATCCAGTATTCTGGCCTGGAGAATTCTAGGGACTGTATACTGGGGTCACAAAGAGTCAGACACAACTGAGCAACTTTCACTTTCACTATTATACTGTTTTGATTACTATAGCTTTGTAATATAGTTTGAAATAAGTAGTGTGATTTGTTCAGTTTTGCTTTTTTCGGATTGGTTTGACCATTTTCTTTTCTGGTTCTGTGCAACTTTTAAGATTGCTTTTACTATGGAAAATGTCAAATAATTTTGATATGTTTTAATTTTGCATGAACCTATGGATTGCTTTGAGAAGTATGAACATTTTTAATGTTAATACTAATCCAAGAGTATAGAATTTTTTTCATTTCTGTATGCCTTCCTTCATTAATGTCTTATAGTTTTTTCATGTACGGACATTTAATCTCTTTGGTTAAATTTATTGCTAGATATATTATTGTTTTGCAATTATAAATGTATTTTTTAAATTTTTCCTTTCTGATTGTGTTTAGTGTATAGAAATACTGATTTATATGATTTTACATACTAAAAATTTACTAATAATTTTTAATTCTAATATTTTTTGTGTGGAGTGTTTAGAGTTTTCTTTAAATAACATAATATCATCTGCAAACAGTGACAGCATTACTTTTCCCTTTCCTATTTGGACATCTTTTAGTTCATTTTCTTGCCAAATTTGTCACACTAGAACTTTCAATATTATGTTGAATAAAGTGAGTGAGAATGGCAATACTTGCTTTGCTTGTGATCTTAAAGGTAAAGCTTTTAGATTGTCACCATTGAATATGATGTTAGCTGTAGGATTATCATATATAACATCTATCATGTTAAGTTTCATGCCCACTATATCCAGATTGTTGAGAGTTTTTAGTCATAAATTGTTGAATTTTCTCATATGCTTTTTCTACATCTATTGAGAGGATCTTATGATTTTGTCCTCTATTTTGTTAATGTGATATATGTCATATTGATTAATTTGTGAATGTTGAACCAGCATAACATCCCAGAGATAAATCCCACTTGGTCACAGTATATGACCCTCTTAATGTACTGTTGATTTGCTATTATTTTGTTAAAGATGTTTGCATCTATATTCATCATGAATATTGGTCTATAATTATCTTTTTTAGTAAGTGCTTGTCCAGTTTTGGCATCAGGATAATGCTGGCTTAACAAAATAAGTTTGGAAATGTTCCCTCCTCTTATATTTTTTAGAAGAGTTTGAGAATGGCTGGTATTAATTCTTTAAACATTTGGTAAAATTCACTGGTGAAGCCATATGGTATTGGATTTTTGTTTTTTGAGAAGCTTCTGATTACTTAGCAGTTTTTTTTTTTACTAATAATTGGTTTTTGCAGATTTTCAATTTCATCATGATTAAGTTTTGATATTTATGTTTCTAAGAATGTATGTGTTTCTTCTAGGTTTCTCAATTAGTTACTGTACTGGAAATCGAAATGCTGGAAAACAACTGGACAGCTTTTCTTAATATAATATTTTCATTAATTCATCATTAATTCATTAATATATTTAAAGTAATGACTTGAGCAATATATGATTGAAATAACTAAATGTTTTGTTTTATTAACACTTTTGAATTGTTTTGCTATCTTCAGTTCATTTCAGTTCAGTTACTCAGTCGTGTCCGACTCTTTGCGACCCCATGAATCACAGCACGCCAGCACTCCCTGTCCATCGCCAATTCCCAGAGTTTACTCAAACTCATGTCCATTGAGTCAGTGATGCCAACCAAACATCTCATCCTCTGTCATCCCCTTCTCCACCTGCCCCCAATCTCTCCCAGTATCAGGGTCTTTTCAAATGAGTCAGCTCTTCGCATGAGGTGGCCAGAGTATTGGAGTTTCAGCTTCAACATCAGTCCTTCCAATGAACACCCAGGATTGATCTCCTTTAGGATGGGCTGGTTGGATCTCCTTGCAGTCCAAGGGACTCTCACAGTCTTCTCCAACACCACAGTTCAAAAGCATCAATTCTTCAGCGCTCAGCTTTCTTCACAGTCCAACTCACACATCCATACATGACCACTGGGAAAACCCTAGCCTTGACTAGACGGACGTCTCTGCTGTTTAATATGCTATCTAGCTTGGTCATAACTTTCCTTCCAAGGAGTAAGTGTATTTTAATTTAATGGCTGCAGTCACCATCTGCAGTGATTTTGGAGCCCCCAAAAATAAAGTCTGACACTGTTTCCACTGTTTCCCCATCTATTTCCTATGAAGTGATGGGACCAGCTGCCATGTTCTTCGTTTTCTGAATGTTGAGCTCTAAGCCAACTTTTTCACTCTCCTCTTTCACTTTCATCAAGAGGCTTTTTAGTTCCTCTTCACTTTCTCCCATAAGGGTGGTGTCATCTGCATATCTGAGGTTATTGATATTTCTCCCAGCAATCTTGACTCCAGCTTGTGCTTCCTCCAGCCCAGCGTTTCTCATGATGTATTCCGCATATAAGTTAAATAAGCAGGATGACAATATACAGCCTTGGCGTATTCCTTTTCCTATTTGGAACTAGTCTGTTGTTCCATGTCCAGTTCTAACTGTTGCTTCATGACCTGCATACAGATTTCTCAAGAGACAGATCAGGTGGCCTAGTATTCCTATTTCTCTCAGAATTTTCCACAGTATATTGTGATCCACATAGTCAAAGGCTTTGACATAGTCAATAAAGCAGAAGTGGGTGTTTTTCTGGAACTCTTTTGCTTATTCTATGATCCTGCGGATGTTGGCAATTTGATCTGTGGTTCCTCTGCCTTTTCTACAACCAGCTTGAACATCTGGAAGTTCATGGTTCACCTATTGCTGAAGGCTGGCTGGGAGAATTTTGAGCATTATTTTACTAGCATGTGAGATGAGTGCAATTGTGCAGTAATTTGAGCATTCTTTGGCAGTGCCTTTCTTTGGGATTGGAATGAAAACTGACCTTTTCCAGTCCTGTGGCCACTGCTGAGTTTTCCAAATTGCTGGCATATTGAGTGCAGCACTTTCACATATTATTCAATACTAGTGAGAGTAGTAGTAATAATTATTATTTTGGAATTCTGATTATTTTGAAATTTTCCATACATTTTTGAATGATTCTTCTTCTGGATAATTTTTGTCATTATTATTATTGAAAATTATAATCATGATTCTCATATGGATATAAATATACAAATGTTAAAGATTATTCATCTATAATCAAATATGAAATCTTGAAATAAATTTAAAAGTCGATAAGAAACAGATGAAACTTGCTAGTATCTACAGGTTGATAATTAATTGCATTCCACAAGACACAATTTGATTTCTAGCATTAAGAATTGCTTACATTCTAGCTTATTATAAAACATATTTGGCCAACTTATTTTTATACTACAGATAGCATTAAGCACTTGTAAACTTGTCAAACCAGTCGATTCTAAAGGAAATCAGCCCCGAATATAAACTGGAAGGACTGATGGTGAGGCTGAAACTCCAATATTTTGGCTACTTGATGCAAAGAACTGACTCACTGGAAAAGACCCTGATGCTGTGAAAGATTGAAGCCAAAAGGGGAAGGAGGTGGCAGAGGATGGGATGGTTAGATCGCATCATTGACTCAATGGACATGAATTTGAGCAAACTCCAGGAGATAGTGAAGGACAGGGAAGCTGGCATGCTGCAGTTTGTGGGGTTGCAGAGTTGGACATGACTTAGCGACTGAACTACAACAGCACCACCTGTAAACTTACCGTATAAGAGATGTATTGGATCTCCAGTGGGACAAACCACAAGTGGAAACTGAAAAAGCTGAAAGCTGGAAAACAAATCCATCTATCCTTTCTTTAAGTAAAATGTGATGAACTGCTTAAAGCTTTTCACAAGGCAAGAATAACCTAGAAATATCAGAAAGGAGCTCTATTTTCTCTCTACTCTCTGCTCTTGTTTATTTGTCCCCACTGAACTGGGAAGTGTTTATTACTGAGGTAAATTTAAATTGTTCACTAAGACTAAATGTTGAGGACTAGGAAATCCAATTCAGTATTCTCCAAAATGCCTAAAGCTTTACTTATGGTCATCTCCAGAGAGGCATTTTTTAATATTAATTGAAACATGCACCAGAATCATGCTTTTAGGAAAAAAAAATCAGATACATATGTGTGTGTGTGTGTGTGTTCACGCACACACAGTGTGCTAAGTAGCTTCAGTTGTGTCTAACTCTATGCCACCCCATGGACTGTAGCCCACCAGACTCCTCTGTCCATGGAATTCTCCAGGCAAGAATACTTAAGTGGATTGCCATGCCTTTCTTCAGGGGATCTTGCCCACCCAGGGATTGAACCCGTGTCTCTTAAGTCTCCTGCATTGGCAGGCCAGTTCTTTACCACTAGCACCACCAGGGAAGACAAATATATTAGTATTAATAAGACATTTTGAAGAATAGCGTATTTTTCAACATACAATAGTAAAACATGCTCTTGTAAGAGCAAAACACTTAAAGAAACTTATAGAATATTATATTCCATTTTCTTATCATACAAGTACTTAGAATACGCTTGCATATCTTATGTATGTCATATCATAGGATATATTTTTAAAAGATGATCGGCTGCTGCTGCTGCTAAGTCGCTTCAGTCGTGTCCGACTCTGTGCGACCCCACAGACGGCAGCCTACCAGGCTTCCCTGTCCCTGGGATTCCCCAGGCAAGAACACTGGAGTGGGTTGCCATTTCCTTCTCCAATGCATGCATACATGCTAAGTTGCTTCAGTCGTGTTCAACTTTGTGCAATCCCACAGATGGCAGCCCACAAGGCTCCCCTGTGCCTAGGATTCTCCAGGCAAGAATACTGGAGTGGGTTGCCCTTTCCATCTCCAGGGGATCTTCCTGACCCAGGGACTGAACATGGGTCTCCTGCATTTGCATTGCAGGAAGATTCTTTACTGTCTGAGCCACCAGGGAAGCCCTTTCATTAAGATTTCTTTATTCATCCAGCAATATATATCAAAGGCAGACATGGTACTATGGACTCAGGTTACACTATCAACAGAAGAGTCAATATCTTTACCTCATCAGATTTATAATCTAATAGGTTACACATAAATAAGTAAAATATGATATATTAATCATATTAAGTGCAATGAACAAAAATATATAACGGGGAAGGAAGATATTTTGTGAGGAAGTAGGGATTGTAAATTTAAAGTTAAGGATAAAGTCATGTTATTATCTGTATCAAAGCATTTCCAGGCAGAGGGAAAAGCAAGCATGAACATCCTGAGGCAAGGGAATGCCTAGTGAGAGAACTTCCATTTGGGTAGATACGGTAAGCCAAAGGGGAAAATCATGAATAATATGAAGAAAATAATGTTGGCAAAGATACAATAGGAATTTCTGTTTTTACTCTGAGATGAGAAGCCTTAGGAGGTTCTGAACATAGAAGTAAAGCCATCTTATTTATTCTAACTACCTTACTCTGGTGGGTTGGGAATAGACTTAGGAGCAGGAATGGGTGCTGGAAGACAAATTAAGAGACTTATATGATCATCACAGTGAGACCTGATTTACTTGGGAGAGGATGGGATACCATGTTCAGATTTTTTCCCATTTTATTAATTAGATTGTTTGTTTTCTTCTTGCTGAGCTTTAAGAGTTCTTGGTACATTTGGATAATAGTCCTTTATCATATACAATCCTCCCTGAGTATCCATGGGGGATTGGTTCCAGGAACACCTTGGGTACCAAAATACATGATGGTCATTCAAGTCTCACGTAAAATGGCATCAATTCACTTAAGTTCAGTCACTCAGTCATGTCCGACTCTTTGCAGCCCCATGAACTGTAGCACGCCAGGCTTCCCTGTACATCACCAACTCCCAAGGCTTACTCAAACTTCTCTGTCCACTGAGTCAGTGATGCCATCCAACATCTCAACCTCTGTCATCCCCCTCTTCTCCCACCTTCAATCCTTCCCAGCATCAAGGTCTTTGCAAATGAGTCAGTTCTTTGCAACAGGTAGCCAAAGTATTAGAGTTTCAGCTTCAGCATAAGTCCTTCCAATGAACATTAGGACTGATTTCCTTTAGGATGGACTGGTTGGATCTCCTTGCGGTCCAAGGGACTCTCAAGAGTCTTCTCCAACATCACTGTTGTTCAAAAGCATCAATTCTTTGGCACTCAGCTTTTTTTTTCCACAGTCCAACTCTCACATCCATACATGACTACTGGAAAAACCATAGCCTTAACTAGATGGACCTTTGTTGGCAAAGTAATGACTACTTTTTAACATGTCATCTAGGTTGGTGATAATTTTTTTTCCAAGGAGCAAGCATCTTTTAATCTCATGGGTGCAGTCACCATCTGCAGTGACTTTGGAGCCCTCCCAAAATAAAGTCTGTCACTGTTTCCACTGTTTCCCCATCTATTTGCCATGAAGCGATGGGACCAGCTGCCATGATCTTCGTTTTCTGAATGTTGAGCTCTAAGCCAACTTTTTCACTCTCCTCTCACTTTCATCAAGAGGCTCTTTAGTTCGTCTTCATTTTCAGCCATAAGGGTGATGTCACCTGCATATCTGAGATTATTGATATTTCTCCTGGCAGTCTTGATTCTAGCTTGTGTTTCATCCAGTGCAGCGTTTCTTGTGATGTACTCTGCATATAAGTTAAATAAGCAGGATGACAATATATAGCCTTGATGTACTCCTTTCCCGATTTGGAACCAGTCTGTTGTTCCATGTCCAGTTCGAACTGTTGCTTTCCTGACCTGCATACAGATTTCTCAGGAAGCAGGATAGGTGGTCTAGTATTCTCATCTCTTGAAGAATTTTGCACAGTTTATTGTGATCCGCACAGTCAAAGGCTTTGGCATCGTCAATAAAGCAGAAGTAGATGTTTTTCTGGAACTCTCTTGCCTTTTCCATGATCCAACAAATGTTGGCAATTTGATCTCTGGTTCCTCTGCCTTTTCTAAATCCAACTTGACCACCTGGAAGTTCACAGTTCATGTATTGCTGAAGCCTGGCTTGGAGAATTTTGAGCATTACTTTACTAGTGTGTGAGATGAGTGCAATTGTGCAGTAGTTTGAGCATCTTTGGCTTTGGCTTTCTTTGGGACTGGAATGAAACATGACCTTTCCAGTCCTGTGGCCGCTGCTGAGTTTTCCAAATTTGCTGGCATATTGAGTGCAGCACTTTCACAGCATCATCTTTTAGGACTTGGAATAGCTCAACTGGAATTCCATTACCTCCACTAGCTTTTTTGGCAGTGATGTTTCCTAAGGCTCACTTGACTTCACATTCCAGGATGTTGGCTCTAGGTGAGTGATCACACTATCATGATTATCTGGGTTGTGAAGATCTTTTTTGTACAATTATTCTGTGTATTCTTGCCACCTCTTCTTAATATCTTCTGCTTCTGTTAGGTCCACAGCATTTCTGTCCTTTATTGTATCCATCTTTGCATAAAAATTTCCCTTGGTATCTCTAATTTTCTTGAAGAGAGCTCTCTTCTTTCCCATCCTATTGTTTTCCTCTATTTCTTTACATTGATCATTGAAGAAGGGAGTATATCATGCAAAGTGCAAGGCTGTATAAAGTTCAAGCTGGAATCAAGATTGCTGGGAGAAATATCAATAACCTCAGATAATGTAGATGACACCATCCTAATGGCAGAAAGCAAAGAGGAAGTAAAGAACTTCTTGATGAAAGTGAAAGAAAAGGGTGAAAAGATGGCTTAAAACTCAACATTCAAAAAATGAAGATCATGGCATCTGGTCCCATCACTTCATGGCAAATGGAGAAAAAAATGGAAACGTGTGACAGACTTTATTTTCTTGGGTTCCAAAAAAAAAAAGCAGAGATATCACTTTGCCAACAAAGGTCCATCTAGTCAAAGCTATGATTTTTCCAGTAGTCATGTATGGATATGAGAGTTGGACTATAAAGAAAGCTGAGCGCCAAAGAATTGATGCTTTTGAACTGTGATGTTGGAGAAGACTATTGAGAGTCCCTTGGACAGCATGGAGATCAAACCAATCAATGCTAGAGGAATTCAATTCTGAATATTCATTGGAAGGACTGAAGCTGAAGCTCCAACATTTTGGCCACCTGAACGAAGAGCTGACTCATTGGAAAAGACCCTGATGCTTTGAAAGATTTAAGGCAGGAGGAGAAGGGAATGCCCAAGGAAGAGAAGTTTGGATGGTATCACCTACTCAATGGATATGATTTTTGAACAAGCTCCAGGAGATGGTGAAGGACAGGAAAGCCTGGCATGCTGTAGTCCATGGGATACAAAAAGTTGGACATGACTGAGTGACTGAACACCAACAGTTCTTTGATGTTCTGTTACTTTTTTCTTCAATCCTTTTACCCTCTGTTCTTCTTATATTTGGGAATATCTATGGGTGTTTCTTCAAATTTACTAATTCTTTCTTCTCCCAGGTTGAATCTTTCATTTAGCATCACAAGTGAGATTTTCATTTACTATCTTATGCTTCAACTTCAGTATTTTTCCTTGTTTTTTTTTTTTTGTTGTTGTTGTTGTTTTGTTTTGTTTTTGTTTTTTACTTCACAATACTGTATTGGTTTTGCCATACATTGACATGAATCCACCACAGGTGTACATGAGTTCCCAACCCTGAACCACCCTCCCACCTCCCTCCCCATATCAACTCTCTGGGTCATCCCAGTGCACCAGCCCCAAGCATCCTGTATCCTGTATCGAACCTAGACTAGTGATTCATTTCTTACATGATAGTATACATGTTTCAATGCCATTCTCCCAAATCATCCCCCCCTCTCTGTCTCCCACAGAGTCCCAAAGTCTGTTCTTTACATTTGTGTCTCTTTTGCTGTCTCGCATACAGGGTTATCATGAAAACCTATATTTGTTGCTTCACTATTGTTATGCTTTAATTCTTTGAACATATATATAATACCTGATTTGAAGCCTTTTAGATTAATTTTTATTGGAGTGTAGTTGCTTTACAATGTTGCATTATTTTCTACTGTATGGCATACTGAATCAACCATACATATTCATATGACCCCTTCTTTTGGACTTCCTTCCCACTCAGATCAACACAGTGCCTTAAGTAGAGTTCCCTGTAATGTATAATATATTCTCGATAGTATCTATTTTATACATGACATCAATAGTGTATATGTGTCAATCCCAATCTCCCAACTTCTCCCACCACCCTCTTCCTCCTTGGTATCCATATATTTGTTCTCTACATCTGTGTCTCTCTTTCTGCTTTGCAAATAATTTCACCCATATCATTTTTCTAGATTCCACATATATTCATTAATATACAATATTTGTTTTTCAGTTTCTGACCTTCTTCACTCTGTATGACACTCTAGGTCCATCCACTTCTCTACAAATGACCCATTTTCATTACTTTTTGTGGATGAGTAATATTCCATTATGTATGTGTATGTACCACATCTTCCATAACCATTCCTTTGTTGATGGACATTTAGATTGCTTCCATGTCCTGGAGGCAGCACTATCTAGAATATTTAGAATAGTGCTGCTATGAATTTTGGGCTACATATCTTTTTGAATTATGCTTTTTTGGTGGTTTATGCCCTGTAGTGTGGTTGCTGGGACACATGGTAGTTCTAGTTTTAGTTTTTTAAGGAACCTCAATACGGTTTTCCATAGTGACTGTATCAGTTTTAACTCGTACCAACAGTGCATGAGAGTTCCCTTTTCTCCACACCCTCTTCAGCATTTATTGTTTGTAGATTTTTTATGATGATCATTCTGACCAGTATGAGGTGATACCTCACCTCATTGTAGTTTTAATTTGCATTTCTCTAATCATTAGTGATCTTGAGCATGTTTTAATATGCTTGTTGGCTATCTGTATGTCTTCTTTGAAGAAATGCCTATTTAGGTCTTTCACTCATTTTTTGATTAGGTTATTTTCTTGATATTGAGCTCCTTGAGCTATTTTTTATATTTTGGACATTGGTCCTTTGTCAGTCCCTTTGTTTGAAATTATTTTCTCCCATTCTGAGGGATCTTATTTATGGATTCCTTTGATGTGCAAATGCACTTAATTAGGTCCTATATGGTTTTTTTTTTTTAATATTTATTTCCATAACTCTAGAAGGTTGGTCAAAAAAATACCTTGCTGTTATTTCATCAAAGCATTTTCTGCCTGTGTTTTCCTCTAACAGTTGAGATGTCTGGAGTTATATTCAGGTCTTTAATTCATTTTGAGTTTATTATTGTGAATGGTGTTAGAGAATGTTTTCCTTTCATTATTCTACATGTGCGTGCATGCGTACCCAGTCATCTCTGACTCTTTGTGACCCTTCAGACTATAGCCTGCCTACAGTCCATGGGATTTCCCATGGCAAGAATACTAGAAGTGGGTTGCAGTTTCCTTCTCTAGGGTATCTTCCCGACCCAGAGATTGAACCTGCATCTCTTGTGTCTCTTGCATTGGAGGAGGATTCTTTACCCACTGAACCTTTGGGGAAGCCCTACTTTTTTACATGTAACTGTCCAGTTTTCCCAGAACCACTTACTGAAAAGTCTGTCTTTTCTCCATAGCATATTCCTGTCTCCTTTGCCATACATTAGTTGACCATAGGCATGTGAGTTTATCTCTGGGCATCCTATCCATTCTAAATGTAATAGCTTGCATCTGCCAATGCCAGATATCTTGAGGGATGCCATAGGGTTTTGCAGTCTGCCAAGAATATTAAATAGCCCTTTTTCCTGTACCATTATTCCTGTACCACTATTTTGGCACAGCTGATGCTAATATGGGAGGGAAAACTACTGCATTTTACTGTGTATGTGCATCTAGCAACTC
Source organism: Aepyceros melampus (assembly GCA_006408695.1). Taxonomy (NCBI): domain Eukaryota; kingdom Metazoa; phylum Chordata; class Mammalia; order Artiodactyla; family Bovidae; genus Aepyceros; species Aepyceros melampus. The sequence goes on along the minus strand of SJXQ01008003.1, from coordinate 35,263 downwards.
TTTCAGAGGCTCTTAACTCAGTGCTGTTTCCCATGCTGTTTTGTGTGAAATGGTTTTATCTATGTAGCAGCTTTTGACTCCCTAAATTCCCTAGGCTGCTGTCCACATCTTGTCCTTGTGTACATCATTGAGAGGTTTTCTAGGAGGAGAGCCATATGCTGGGTGAGAGCAGTGTGAGAAGTTGGAATAAACTGTAACAACTTTTAGAATAAGACTATTCTTCAAGAAGCTGGCCTCTTTTTCCATCTTGAATAAGGAGCTAAAAAATTAAGATCTTCTGATGGCCTGAATCCTTAGATCAAAGAGAAGGATCTCCAAATCTGAGACTGTGTTAATTTTGGTGAGTTTGTTGGCCTGAGATGATAGTCTGTCAGTTGTGAGAGTACCCTGTTTTTACAGTGTGTGGCCAAACTCTCTGCAAATGGAAATGTTTGCAGAGTGTTGGGCATGTTAGCTCTGTCCTGCTGTTTTTGTGGTTTCTGTCCTCCCACTATGGTCCAGGTCCCTAAGCAGCCCTGTGTCTTGTCATGTCAGCCCCATGTCATACTCTGAGGTACCACTGCCTCTGCAGGATGAGTTTTATTTCCTTCAAAAAAGGAGATAAAAATATGAGAATTGGAGTATGCCTTTCTTCCTTTTCTTTTCCCTTTCCTTTCTAATTTTAAATTTTGAAATAATTTCAAACTTAAGAAAACCTAACAAAAAATATATTATGACATATGTTTATTCTTCCAGAATCCTTTGAGATTAAGTTGAAGATGAGGTGTCCTTTTATCACTATGTACTTCAATGTGTATTCATTCTTCTTTTCACTTTTACTTTAAATATTGAGAGAAATGGATGGGTCCCAAATGTTTGTATATTATAAGGTGTTGACTTAAGGAGTTATGGAGACTGAGAAGTCCGATGACCTGCATCTACAAGTTGGAGACCCATGAATCCCGGTGGTGTAGTTTGAAGGCTAGACAGGCAAAGAGCTGGATTCTAGTTGAAGTCTGTTGCCTGAGAACCAGGAGCAATGAGACCAGGAGAAGATCAGTGTCCCAGGTGAATGGTCAAACAGCAAGCAGTCTTCCTCTACCTTTTTGTTCTTTTTAGGCTCTCAGTTAATTGAATGATGCCCACCCACACCAAGGAAAACCGTCTGCTTTATCCAGTCCATCAGTTCAAATGCTGATCTCTTCTCGAAACACTCTCACAGATCTACACAGAAATAACATTTAACCAGATACTGAGCTTCCCAACTTGACTGAGGCCCAGTCAAGTTAACCCAGTAACATTAACCATCACACTCTCCATCCCCACCTTGAGGTGAGGAGCTAACTGTGGGAGAACTAAGTGAGCTGCTATCTCCTATAATCTATTGATTTTGGCTTTTAGATCAAGGGGTCAAGATTGATAAAGAGCTGATGACTCTTAATGTTGGTTTATGAGAGGAAAGAAACAATTAAAAATAAACAATAAAATCACAGAAGATCCTCCATTTTGTTCCTGAGAAGACAAGCATAGATTTCTTATGTGTAAGACAGAAGGAATGTTAGGTCGTGGTTTGGCCCACTGGTAGGCAGGCTTGATATTGACCCAAAGATTGTGTTTCCTCAGTTTGAGTGTGTGGTGGTAAATGGTTAGTCTGATGAGTGCCTAACTCCTAACTGATATACAATGAAATGGTGGAAGAGGCTAGAAGTCACAGTTCTGCCATGTCATGCAGGCTTTGGATCACAACCCTTGTCAAGCTAGCCATTCTGTGGTTTTCCAGCCTCTTCCTTTGTGAAGCAATATCCTCCCTTGTTGGCAGTCATATTAATACAAGAATCAGGGCCACTCTCATTCCTGTATGTTGACTACAAATGGAATAAGCAACAGGGGACTTCCAAACCTGCTATTGATGTCTTCCAATAAATCCTATGCTAAAGGTCTGGTCATCTGGCTTTGTTTGCTCCATGTTATTCAGCTGTCTGAATGTGCTGACATTATTTATTAGTTCTTCTCAATGAGCATTTAGGGGTTTTTTGCTGTTTGAGGCTATGACAAGGAATGCTGCTAAGAACAGTGTTGTATATTTAGTGCCCCAAAGCACATGTTTACCTAGGAGACATTCTAGCTGTGAATTATTGGGCAGTAGGGGAAATATATCTTCAGATTTCTAAAATAATTCCTAAGAATTTTCCAAAGAAGTTGTATCAATTTAATCTGCCACCAATCTGGAAGTTCATATCCATTGCTCAACCTTTCTCAAATTGCTCGGACCTTGCTAACATTCAGTACTGTCAGACTATTTCATCATAACCGATCTGGTGTGTGTATTGTATTTTATTGTGCTTTTTCTCTTTTGTGAAGTGAGATTTCAATCTTTTCTTCATTTTACCTACTGAATATGTTTGTGGAATTCGTTGTATTCTAGATGGTTTTTTTTCTTATTTTGTCTTGTAAAATCTCTTTGTGTCTTGTCTCTTTGAAGTGTTTTGAGATAATTGTAGCTTTCTATATCATGTAAGAGATATTTAAGAATACAAAGGGATACACCACATACTCTTTACATAGTTTCCTCAAGAGGTAACAACTTACAAAACTAGAGTAACAATATCATAGCCAGAACACTGAAATTGATATAGTGACGATGCAGGACAATTCCCTAACTACAAGGATTTCTCTTATTGCCCTTTGATAGTAATAACCACTTCTCTCATGTCTCATCCCTCTTTATTTTACTTTCCTTCTTCCTGCTGCTCTTGGGTCTATTTTGCTCTTCTTTTTCTAGATTCTTGGGATTATTGTTTTGAGACTTCCTCTTTACTAATTTATATATTTAGTGCCATAAATCACATATGGCACTATATATATATATAAAATATATGGGCTGCCGTCTGTGGGGTCACACAGAGTCGGACACGACTGAAGTGACTTTGCAGCAGCAGCAATGCCTCTCATCACAGCCTTAGGTATGTCCCATGAATTGTGTGTGTTGTATTTTCACTTTCATTGAGTTCAGTGTATTTTTATGATTTTTCTTGAGACTTACTCTTTGACCTATAGATTATTTCGAAGTGTGTGGCTTAGTTTCCAAACATTTGAAGATTTTCATGTTATCTTTCTGTTATGATTGCTATTTTGATTACAGTGTATCATAGTACACATTGTGTGTGATTTAACTCCTTTTAAATTGTCGAGGTCTGTTTTAAGACTCAGAATATGGTCATACTTGCTTATGTTCTGTAAGGATTTGAAATGAATGTATATACTGATGTTGTTGTGTGGAATGTTCTATAAATATCAATTAGACGTATTTGTTGCTGTTGTTGAACTCCTATAAATATTTGCTGATTTTCAATCTAATTATCCTATCAATTTTTGAGAGTTTAGTGTTGAAGACTTACACTATTGTGGATCCATCTATTTCACCTTTTGTTCTATCAAGTTTTCATTCACATATTTTGCAATTCTGTTGTCTGTTGCACACAAATTAAGAATAACTATGTCTTCTTTGTGGACTGGCCCTTTACATTATATAGTGTCCTTCTGTGTTTCTAGTAATTATCTTTGGTCTGAAATATAATTTATCTGGTATGAATGTAGCCTCTTCTGCAGTGCTTTGATTCATTTATAACCTTTCCATCCACTTACTTTCATCCTGACTATACTGTTATTTTTGAAGTGCATTTCTTTTAGACAGCATATAGTTGGCTATTCCATACTTTATACCAGGGAGGTCATACAAAATCAGGTGAAGTGTCCTGATTTTTATTTATATTTATCTACTGGCCTTTTCCGCAAATGATTTAAGAAAACCTCCAACAAGAACTTTTTCAATGAAATAAATTACAGAAAATTAGGCCCAAGGAAAAAATGACACAGATATGTTGATCACAAGAGTTAAAATATTGTTATACTTTAGCTTTTAAACTTTGGAACTGAACTTCCTGGGAGTCAATACTGCTATAGTTGAGCTTAAACTTTGGAACTGAACTTCCTGGAAGTCAAAGTAACAGCGTACTTCATGTATTTCTCATTGTCAGAAAAGAGAGACGGCATTTCAGTTACCAGTGATTCTAGACCAGCACTGTCCAATAAACTTTCAATACTAACTTTCTCTACTTTCATTGTTAAGTACAATAACTGCTAGAGACACATGGCTGTTAAGCACTGAAGTGATTAGTGAATGTGATTAGTAGCAGAGAAACTTGACTTTTATTTTTGTTTAATTTTTATTAATTAAAATTTAGTTAGCCACGGGTGGCTCACAGCTACTTAAGAAGAATCCAGGTCTAGGGGAAAAAAAGTTGCATAATGTAACTGAAGTCAAATGGACTGGGTTAATTTATATGGATCACTTCAGTGGTATCCAACTCTTTGTGACTCTACGGACTGTATCCTGCCAGGCTCCACTGTCTATGGGATTCTCCAGGCAAGAATACTGGAGTGGGTTGCCTGCCCTCCTCCAGGAGATCTTCCTGACCCAGGGATTGACCCATGTCTCTTATGTCTCCTGCATTGGCAGGCGGGTTCTTTACCACTAGTGCCACCTGGGAAGCTACAATTTATACGTCAGAGGTATGTGTGAATGTGGAGAAGCTACTTAACCTTTCTGAACCTCAGTTTCTAGACCTGTGACACAAATACAATGATAATATCTAACTCTAAGACTCTGAGGAAATACATAACATGTGCATTGTATTTAACAAAAACCCTGGCACACAGCAAATGCAGTCCTGTTTTATCATGCTTGGAATTACTTGGTTTATCAAATTTTATGCCAAAAAACCTTTTACTCACACTAATATGGAAGTTTTATAGAAGAATCAATAACTAGGAGTCAGAGTTATGCTTGAGCATCTTAGCCAATAACTGGTTTCTGTCCACAGAATCAAAGGCCAATCAACACTGATAACAACCTAAAAGCACTTCAGGCTGCTTGCGGATATTCTGCTCAAAAGCATGGGATTCTTTTTTTCTTGTCAAGTTGTTATGAGTTTCAGCCCCAATATTACCACTGAGTAGCTCTTTCAAACTTGCTGTTCAGTATTTCTTCATTATGAATGTATTAAGAGCAAAAGTATTAATTTCAGTGAGCTTTCATGAAGAGAATCATTCCTTTAATAAAAAAAAGGGACAATTGTTAAAATAGGAATACCATATGTATTTAGTGAAGATAATGTCCAGACTTTGGGCTTGATACATTGCTGTACAGTTGACTAGAGTCTGGCATCAAACCCCAGCATACTGCCAAGAAAGAAAAATCAAAGGTTGTCACTCAGCTGGTGAGGTGACATGTTTCTATAGGTCTTGAATTTATCCCTTTTTTTGTGTCAGTTTTATTATTTTGCAGATTTAGATAACTGATACTTAAAACAGCTCCTGACTCAGCCTTCAGTCCAAGCAGTAATCAACAGAATTGCTCTAACAGTAATTAGAATGATACAAATAAAGTTTGGGATTGCTATCGCCTAGACTTATGCTGCAGGTTAGAAATTTGAGTGTTTGTTTTAATATTACTTGCTTCTTTCATTTTTCTGAGAAGCCTCTCCTGTCACACAAAGACTTAAGTGACAGTAGGCCTGCCTACATGTTTAAGTAGCGAATGACTCTGCATGTGTGTGTGTGTGTGTGTGTGTGTGTGTGTACATATGTTTGCAAAGAATATGAAACAAGCTTTATGGACTATAACAAACTGAAAACTCTCTTACATTGTTTTCAGTAACATTCTCCCCAAGATGATAGTGTAACAATGATCACTAGAAAGAAAAGTTTATCTTGGGTTAGCTTGCTCCTTATGGAAACTATTTGACTAAGAGTTCCTATTCTACAGGAGGATGGAGTTGTGAAAAAATGGCTGACATTCTTTGTTTGCAGGTTTGAAAGTGTCCTTAAAAAAATTACTCAGTTCTTCTAGCACAGTCTTATATGAGTTCATCATACTTTTTATCTAAAATCATATGTGGCTTACTAGACTTTGAACAATATTCATTACAAAACAGCCATTTAATTAGATGAATAACAAGTCTGAAACTGAGTCAGTTCTTTTGGGACAGTAAAGCTGGGAGAAATATTTCCTGGATATCAGTGGGAACTTGTGGTCTCTTATGCTATATCATGTCCCTGAGTCAAATTCTTTAACTATATTTTGCAGTCACATTTGAAGCCTTACACAGAGATTGAGTACTTATGTTCTTTGAAATAAAAATGTGATAGATTAGACTTATTTAATAAACTCTTTGGTACCCTTTTAATATTTTGCTTTGCATGCTTTAATTTTGTCTTGCTTCTGCTTTAAAACCAAGAATGATAGTATCAGACCTGTCTGCCCTAACATGGGACCAGCCTCCAGAACTTGTTTCATTCTCTCTTGATAAGAGAAGAGGAAAAAGTGTCTAAAGAAGAAGTCAGAATGAAGTTTTAGAAAATCTTGGTATCAGAAAAGATTTCTTAATCCCTTGATTGCTACCTAATCTCAGTGGATACAATGATTTCAAGGGCATCTAGGACAAGAGGAGGAAATATTTAACTGAGGAATAGGTGGTGATGATCAAAGATGATCAGCTTCCTGTGAGTCTTACAACAACAAGAGGTATTAACCAGGTGAAAGCTGTAGGTGGGAAGTGGGTCAGCCTGGCAGTAGGGACAGCATGAAGAAAGATACGTAATGGTCTAGGGGAGCAGTACAAGGGGTTTACTTTTACTGGAGTTACCCAACTTTTGCTGATTTGGGATGAAGGAGAGTAGAGGGAAGATGAAGCTGGGAAGAAAGAGTCCAATTTAAGGAGCTAGAAATTTAACATTAGTGATGAATTTCTGGAGAAGGAAATGGCAACCCACTCCAGTATTCTTGCCTGGAGAATCCTAGGGACAGCGGAGCCTGGTGGGCTGCTGTCTATGGGGTTGCACAGAGTCAGACACAACTGAAGTGACTTAGCAGCAGCAGAGATGACTTTTAACCATGGTCAGGTATGCATTTTTTAAAAATATCACTAGACAACTCTTGAAAGGTACATTTTGGGAAAAGTATACTGAAAGTAGTGAGATCTTAACACTTAGCATAGTAGTACTAAGAAGTTGTTACCAGTGTGATGATTATGAGCCTGTTGTAGTTCAGTTGCTGAGTCATGTCCAACTCTTTGCAACCCGATAAACTGCAGCATGCCAGGCTTCCATGTTCTTCACTGTCTCCTGAAGTTTACTCAAACTCATGTCCACTGAGTCAGAGATGCCATCCAACCACCTCATCCTCTGTTGCCTTCTTCTCCTGTTGTCCTCAATCTTTCCCAGCATGAGGGGTCTTTTCCAATGAGTCCATGTTTCACATAAGGTGGCCAAAGTTTTGGAGCTTCAGCTTCAGTCCTTCCAATTAATATTCAGGACTCATATCCTTTAGGACTGACTGGTTTGATCTCCTTGCTGTCCAAGGGACTCTAAAGAATCTTCTCCAACACCACAGTTCAAAGCATCAATTCTTTAGCGCTCAGCCTTCTTTATGGTCCAGCTCTCACATCCATATGTGCTACTGGAAAAGCCATAGCTTTGACTAGACGGACCTTTGTCAGCAAAATGATGTCTCTGCTTTTTAATATGCTAAGTTTGTCATACCTTTTCTTCCAAAGAGCAGCTGTCTTTTAATTTCATGACTGCAATCACTGTCTGCAGTGATTTTTGGAGCCCAAGAAAATAATGGGCATTGAAATCAATAAGAGAATGTCTAGGAGAAATGAGTAAGAAGTATAATAATCAGAATTTGATAGGTAACCATGGGAATGCAGTTGGAAAGGAAAAAGGAGGAATTACAAATGAAGTATTGGTTTCAAATCTTGTCATTTAGAGATTTGAAGACAGAGGCAATGGATTGTATTTAACGGGAAAGATCCTTCAGGTTAGGGTTTATGGAGTCTGAGGTGTCTACAGCAGGACATTCAGATGAATATAACCAGTAAACAGTTGGATATGAGTCTAAAAGTCAGAGATAGGGTGAGAGCTAGAGAAATGCCTGGAGGAATCAGAGATTAAACAAAGGTGTACATTTTTGAAGCAGGTTAGTTAAGAGAAAAAGAGTAAAGCAGAAAGAATTAATAACAAACTGGAGTACAAAGTTAGTTAATGCCTGGACTAAATGACTGACAAGAACTGAGTTTATGTGTAAGTTATTTTTAGGAAGAGCAAGACAAAACAGTCCATACCTTAAAAGACATTTAAAGCGTGGTGCTCTGAGCTAAGGTCAGGGGTTAGCCTTGTATTTCCTCTCAGTATCCGCGGCCACGCCCCTGGCCACGCCCACCCGCACCTGCAGTCTTGCGCGCTTCATTCTGCCTGGCCGCCATCTTGAGAGACGTTGGCCTTCTCCAGCCTGTATTCCTGATTTAGGTTTCGAATTGCAGCCACCGTAAGTACAACTCTGTGCTTACCCCTTAGGCATCTCTAGAAAGATGAAGCTACATTAATACTCTCAATTTGGTAGGCACACCTTAGGCGTTCCATCCTGTCAGCTCACTATGTCTAGTGAAGCTGGCGCTGCCATCGTCCTTCCCTGCATATGGGGGGCTTGGCAGCCCCTGGGCAGGGCCAGTGGTTCAGCATATCTGGAAGTCCTGCAGGTGTGAATGGCAGTTTTGTTTGTTTCTCTTCTCAAGAGTCATTGCTCATCTTTGTCTTGTCAGATGTCTAAAAGTTGTTTCATGCATTTTGTCCAGTTTTCTTGGTTTTTTTTTTTGTTTTGTTTTGTTTTGTTTTTGTCTGTAGAGTAAATCTTGTTTCACTTTCTCAGTCCTAATGAACACAGCCTGAATTTTGCTCGGACAACTGGGTGAACGGGAGTGCCCTTTACTAACATGGAACTGACCTCAAGAGAAATAGATTTTGAAGGGAAAGTCAACGGTTTAGTTTTGGACATACTAAATTTTGAGATGCCTGTGAAAAATCCAGGTTGAGTTTGCAGTAGAGTTTTGGATGTATGGGTTTGGAAATAAGAGATCTGAAAGAGAAATCATATTTATTAGTGTTTCTCTAAATGGTACTGAATTTTCATGTGAATTTGGTCATCCTGGCTGATAGATGCAAGGTAAAGAATTGGTGGATATGCGGAAAATTATGATGGTAATGACTCTGGTTAGAATGTTTCCTTTCACTCAGTATTCAAGCAGTTTACCTTCCTCTCAGTCACAGAACTTCTGTTCAGAACGTCTTTCTTTGGCCAATATTTGAAATACTCATATTGCAATTCATATTGCAGTTTCAACGAATTAAAACTTTTTTTCTCATGTAATTTTCCTTTGACCCATAGTTTTTTTTTATGAGTATAGTATATAATTCAAATGTCAGATTTTCTAGTTATCTTTTTATGATTGATTTCTGGTTTGATCATACTGTAGCCAGAGAATATACCCTTAATACTTTGGTACTGAACCACAATTGTTTTTTTCAAGGGGCTTTATGGTTCCATAAAGTCCATTTTAGTTGTTTAACACTGTGTAGTCATATTTGAGTTTATGTATTTTCCGAACAGGACATTCCACTTAAAGCCATGGTAATATAGTCATTATTACTGTGTCCTGTTATAAGGAGAACAGATTCTTAGTGAACTCATGCAAGTAGCTATATTTCCATGAAAATAAAAATACTGAGTTTCCAAGTTGTGAAGGGATTGGGTAGAGAAGACATAAATGTCTCAGTTTTATTTATGAAATTATAACTTACCAGGTTACTATATGTTATAATTAGCTTAAGGGGAAGCTTTCCCCATATGGAAAACACAGATTAAAAGCCTGTAATATTTCAGATAAAAACTGTAAAACTTATAACTATATTCATCAGTTCACTCTATCCAGCGTACCTAATCTTTGATCTAACATTTTGTTAACACTTTGAAAGAATCATCAGGGTTACATCAGTGTTTCCATTAGATTTCTGTATTTATTCAGTTGAGCAGTGTGATCTGAATGTTTACAGAAACCTGTACTAGTTAAAAGTCCTTTCTATGAATCTTAAAATTAAACTCTTTTTGCTTATGCATTAGAATGAATCAGTAACTCTCTTTGAATAACAAAAAAGCTTGGTTAAAGATCTGGTGGGAATGCAGCTGACAAACTTGACATACAATGTGACATACATAGCTAGATAATAGATAATAGCTAGAATTATGACTGTAATACTATACTAGGATATATCCAAGTTTTAGAAATTTCACATGATTTCCAGGAAATTTATATTAATGACATTTATCCATACTGTACAACTTAAGATTTATCACCACTCATTTTATAATGCTTCCTATGTAGTCTGAAGTATCAAATAATCCTAATTAGTTTAATATTTCTCTCTGTGATGCTTCAGTGGCCCTCTGAAGCATCCCAAAATTAGCTCGAGATCCAAAAAAACTCCAATTAGAATTTGCCCCTTGGAATTTTGTTGGGAATTTTTTGTCAAAAAGTTCAAAAATACCTGGTCAAATAGGTATAAGGTGACTGTAAAGCACCACTTATTCACTTAACCAAAGTGCCATTAAAAGATTTCAAAGGCAAATAAAGTTATGACAGATCACTTAAAGGAGGTGAGGAATGTAAAATCTGTAATCAACAGTAGCTCAATATTCCAATAAAACTTGGTTCTCTTAACAGAAAGCACCAAAACTTCAGTCTTTCGTCAGCCTACTTTTAATAACAAAGTCCTTAATTAGATCATTTACCTAATTAAAATCCAATCTTTTCTGACCACTTACAAAACTTTTCTCAAGGTTCCTTTCCCATAAACAACCTCCACAATGTTCTGTGTACATATTGTTCAGTCACTAAGTCATGTCCAGCTCTTTTGTGACCCCATGGACCTTATGCTGCCAGACTCCTCTGTCCAGGAGGTTTTCCAGGCAAGAACAGTGGAGTGGGCTACCATTTCCTGCTCCAGTGTATCCATATTAGGTTAACCTTTATTTTCTCTCCCCTTTTAAAATAACCAGGATTAGGAAAAAATCACTTTGTTTCCCCTTAACAAAATGCATTTCCATTTTTTCATACTTTCTTGCACTGAAAATACATATCTTTCCTGTATGCTAAAATGTTTCCCTTATTATTTCTAGTAGCTTGAATTATGTGTATTTTATTATTTTTCCTTAGTTTTTTTTAAAGGCTGAGTAATATTCCATTAGAATCCACCTGCCAATACAAAAGATAAGGGTTTAATCCCTGAGTTTGGAAGATCCCCTGGAGAAGGAAATGGCAACCCTCTCCAGTATTCTTGCTTGGAAAATCCAAGAAAAGAGAAGCCTGGCAGGCTACCGTCCATGGGGTTACAAAAGAGTCAGACACAACCTAGTGACTAAACAACAAATATTCCATTGTGTGTGTGCGTCTTATATATCACATCTTTTTCCACTCATTTGGTGATGGACATTTAGCTCGCTTACATGTCCTGGTTATTGTAAATAGTGCTGCAGTGAACATTGGGGGTCATATATCTTCTCAAATTACAGTTTTCTCCAGATACATGCCCAGAAGTAGGATTGCTGCATCATATAATAATTTTATTTTTAGTTTTTAAGGAACCTTAATGCTGTTCTCCATTGTGGCTGTACCAGTTTACATTTCCACTAAAAGTGGGGGAAGGTTTCCTTTTCTCCACACCCACCACAACACTGATTGTAGATTTTTTTTTTTATTATGGCCATTCTGACCAGTATGAAACAGTATGAAAAGGCAAAAAGATAGGACACTGAAAGATGAACTCCCCAGGTCAGTAGGTGCCCAGTATGCTACTGGAGATCAGTGGAGAAATAACTTCTGGAGAATGAAGAGATGGAGCCAAAGCAAAACAACATCCAGTTGTGGATGTGACTAGTGGTGGAAGTCAAGTCTGACGCTGTAAAGAGCAACATTGCATAGGAGCCTGGAATGTTAAGTCCTTGAATCAAGGCAAATTGAAAGTGGTCAAACAGGAGATGGCAAGAGTGAACACGATATTTTAGGAATCAGCGAACTAAAATGGACTGGAATGGATGAATTTAACTCAGATGACCATTATATCTACTACTGTGGGCAAGAATCCATTAGAAGAAATGGAGTAACCATCATAGTCAACAGAAGAGTCTGAAATGCAGTATTTGGCTACAGTCTCAAAATGACAGAAAGATCTCTGTTCATTTCCAAGGCATACCATTCAGCATCACAGTAATCCAAATCTATGCCCTGACCAGTAATGCTGAAGAAGCTAAAGTTGAATGGTTCTATGAAGATCTACAAGACCTTTGACTGGGTGGATGACAACAAACTGCGGAAAATTCTTAAAGAGATGGGAATACCAGACCACCTGACTTGCCTCCTGAGAAATCTGTATGCAGGTCAGGAAACAACAGTTAGAAGTGGACATGGAACAAATACAATTCCATATCAGGAAAGGAGTACGTCAAGGCTATATATTGTCACCCTGCTTATTTAACTTATATGCATAGTACATCATGCAAAATGCTGGACTGGGTGAAGCACAAGCTGGAATCAAGATTGCTGAGAAAAGTATCAATAACCTCAGATATGCAGATGACACCTCCCTTAGGGCAGAAAGTGAAGAAGAACTAAAGAGCCTCTTGATGAAAGTAAAAGAGGAGAGTGAAAAAGTTGGCTTAAAGCTCAACATTCAGAAAACTAAGATCATGGCATCTGGTCCCATCATTTGATGGCAAATAGATGGGAAAACAGTGGAAACAATGACAGACTTTACTTTTGGGGGCTCCAAAATCACTGCAGATGGTGACTGCACCCATGAAATTAAAAGACTCTTACCCTTTGGAAGAAAAGCTTTGACCAACCTAGTGGCATATTAAAAAACAGAGACATTACTTTGCCAACAAAGGTCACAGCTATGGTTTTTCCAGTGGTCATGTATGGATGTGAGAGTTGGACTATAAAGGAAGCTGAGCACCAAAGAATTGATGCTTTTGAACTGTGGTGTTGGAGAAGACTCTTGAGAGCCCCTTGGACTGCAAGGAGATCCAACCAGTCCATCCTAAAGGAAGTCAGTCCTGAATATTCATTTGGAGGACTGATGCTGAAGCTGAAGCTGAAGCTCCAATACTTTGGCCACCTGATGTGAAGAAATGACTCATTGGAAAAGACCCTGATGCTGGGAAATAATGAAGGCAGGAGGAGAAGGAGATGACAGAGGATGAGATGGTTGGATTGGATCACCGACTCAATGGACATGAGCTTGAGTAAACTCCAGGAATTGGTGATGGACAGGGAGGCCTGGTGTGCTGCAGTCCAATGGGTTGGACACAATTTAGTGACTAAAACTAACAACCAACTAAGATTTAGAAACACCATTTCACGTTTTCTTTTATTTTCATCTGAATATAAAGTAGTTCCAAATTCTCAGCCTCCAATGTTTAACAAAGACAATCAGATATTAGACAGACAAGACAACTAAGGCCAAAACATAAACTAAAACCAAAACCTCAGGACATTAACCCAGGTTTAGAAGAACTCTGCAGGTGTAATGTTTCATTGTCCCTGTTAGTGTAGGCCTCTAGCCCATGATCCTACCAAGTTCCTACCATCTGGGCCTCTAAGCCACCATCTGGAAAATTTAAGTACAGGTAATTTTTAATCAGGTGGTTGTTGTTCAGTTTCTCAGTCATGCCCAACTCTTTGTGACCCCATGGCCTGCAGCACACCAGGCTTCCCTGTCCTTCACTATCTCCCAGAATTTGCTCAAACTCATGTCCATTGAGTCAGTGATGCAATCCAACCATCTCATCCTCTGTTTCCTCCTTCTCCTCCTGACCTCAGTCTTTCACAGGTTCAGGGTCTTTTCAGATGAGTCAATTCTTCACATCGGTGGTCAAAGTATCGGAGCTTCAGCTTCAGCATCAAATGTCTTCCAAATCCAGAAATTGTTTCTTGCCGGCCATAAAAAATAATGCAGCAAAGGTCAGCAGCATCATTCCAGGGGAAATCCAGGGAATGGTCCCTGGAACAAATGGACCAGGCAGCTGCTTGGACTCATCCACAGGCCTGTAATGCCTGCAAAGAACCAACAAACCATGGATAAAAAGTCTGTCTGGCTCCCCAAATTTATTACCAAACCAGTTTCATTTGCTTGATATGCAATAAACCAAGTACAAATACACCACGGTTTGTAGAGGAGAACAAATCTCAGCGCCAGAAATAAAACTCAGTTCCAGGTCCCTGAAGGTGAGGGATTTGAGATATTTATTGGATAAATAAGCAGGGTGGTCTTTATGCTCCAAATAAAAACAGTTGTCAAAATAAGGTGAGAAAAGGTAATTTGAGGTAGCAGAAAAGTGAGGCAATTGGTACTTTTTACAGGTGTATCTGGGTGACATTCTTCTTCATAGATGCATGTTCAAAAAATGGAGATGCTTAGCATGATATGAGAGTGAAGTTTGTGGCCCTCTGTCATCAAAAAATCATAAATCAGATACTTGAGCAGGCTCAGGTTTAGGGTTAGCATCCCAACTAGTGTATGTTGGCTTGAACTGGACAAGAGCTGACCCCAGATTCCTAAGCTATGTGAAGTTTGGAAGGTATCTATTTTGCAACAAATAAGGCAGACTCGCTCAGTGAAGCAGAGGGTGTTTTGAACAAGCTGTACGTTTATCTACTGATTTGTTTGTTGGTTTAGTCACTAAATTGTGTTCGACTGTTGTGACCCCATGGACTATAGCCTGCCAGGATCCTCTGCCCATAGGATTCTCCAGGCAAGAATACTGGAGTGGGTTGCCATTTCCTTCTCCAAGGGATCTTCCCAACCCAGGAATCTAACCTGAGTCTCCTGCACTGCAGGCAGATTCTTTACCAACTGAGCTATGAGGGAAGACCTCTCATAGCTTCCCTATAGTTCAGCTGGTAAAAGAATCGACCTGCAATGCAGAAGACCCCAGTTTGATTCCTGGGTTGGGAAGATCTGCTGAAGAAGGCTACCCACTCCAGTGTTCTTGAGCTTCCTTGGTGGCTCAGCTGGTAAAGAATCTGCCTGCAATACAGGAGACCTGGGTTCGATTCCTGGGTTGGGAAGATCCCTGGAGAAGGGAACAGCTACCCACTCCACTATTCTGGCCTGGAGAATTCCATGGACTGTATAGTCCATGAGGTCTCAAAGAGTCAGACACGACTGAGCAACTGATCTGTTAGATGAGCTCAAAAATTTCTTATTCACCTATTTCTGGTCATCCTATTGTGTATGGTTTCAGGATGGATTTTTTTTAACTTTATGTGATACAGTTTCAATTTCAATTCTTAGATATTTACTAAAACCAGTTATGTGGCTCAATATATGATCAGTTTTGAAAACATGTTCCATTTCCATTAGAAGACAATGTTCATTCTGTGATTATTGAAGACAGTGTTCTATGTATGTTGATTTAGATTAGTTTATTAATCGAGTTGTTAAAATCCTCTATCTACTTAGAGAATTTTTGTCTGCTTATTATATCCTTTATTGAGATAAACATGCTAAAGCTTCTGTCATGATTGTGGATTTTTCTGCTTCTCTTCTAAAGGCTGTGTGATTGGATGCCTATAAATGAAAATTTCTTTTCTAAAAAATCATTTTTCATCATTATAAGATGTCCCTCTTGTCTCTGCTAATGCTTTTTGCCTCAAGATTCTTTGATGTGCTGATGATATAGTGAAGTAGATTATGTCACATGGCCCCAATTCTCATTTTTCCTTTAATTACATTCTTTGTGTTCATAGCTGTTGCCATGCAACTTTACAGTGGCCTCCTACCATGAGTTGACACACTCTCTTTGACTTTGACATGAAGATATCCCTTGGAGCAGAGGGTTGAAATGGGTTTGTACCTTGGTCCTGCTCTCTTAGATAATTTCCATCACCATGAGACCATACTCAGGCCAACTGGTTGAGTGTCACATGGAGCAGAATTATCTGGTCATATTAACTGAGACCAGTCTAGGTGAGCAGAATGAATAATTGATTAGCTCAGATGTGTGAGCAATAAATTATAATTATATATGATTGAAGTTTTTGCCTTTGGTGGGATATGGCATTATCCTAGTAATGAAATACTGAAACATATAAAATTTTGTGTTTTCCTACTTACTTTTTCAACAAACCAAGCTCTTCTAAAGCATATGTGGTTAAGTATTGTTCTTTTGGACTTCCCTGGTGGCTCAGAGGGTAAAGCATCTGCCTACAATGTGGGAGACCCGGGTTTGATCCCTGGGCTGGGAAGATCCCCTGGAGAAGAAAATGGCAACCCACTCCAGTATTCTTGCCTGGAGAAATCCATGGATGGAGGAGCCTGGTGGGCTACAGTCCATGGTGCCGCAAAGAGTCGGACACCACTGAGCGACTTTCTTTCTCTTTCATTGTTCTTTTAATCTAGTTAGACAGTTGTTTTTATTTGGAGCATTTAGTTCATTTACATTAAAAGGAATCAGTGATATATTTATATTTAAATCTGGCATTTACTATTTGCTTTGTTCTCCTGTTTCATGTTTATTTTCCCTCTTTTGATGTTAATATTTTTTTATTTCTATTTAGCTCCTTTGGCTTATTATATACGCCTTATTGAGGTTAATAGTATACACATTTAACTTATCCTAGTTTACCTTCAACTAATATTATACTACTTAACATGTAGTAGATAACTGTGCAACAAACTGTACACTTTCATTTCTGTACTTCTGGCCTTTGAATTATCATTGTCATACATTTTATTTTACTTCTGTGATTGTGATGAGCTGCAGTATTCATGGTTATGTAAATAACATTCTTTCATACCTACACAAGGTATACTACAAGGCTGTTTATTGTCACCCTATTTATTTAACTTATACACAAAACACATCATGCAAAATGCTAGGCTGGATGAGTTACAAGCTGGAATCAAGATTGCCAGGAGAAATAGCAACAACTCAGATATGCAGGTGATAACACTCTAATGGCAGAAAGTGAAGAGGAACTAAAGAACCTCTTGATGAGGGTGAAGGAACAGAGTGAAAAAGCCAACTTAAAACTCCATGTTAAAAAAACTTAAGACTATAGCATCCTGTCCCATCACTTCACGGCAAATAGAAGGGCAAAAGGTGGAAGCAGTGACAGATCTCCTCTTTTGGGGCTCTGAAGTCACTGTGGATGGTGACTGCAGGCATGAAATTACAAGACGATTGTTTCTTGGCAGGAAAGCTATGACAAACCCAGATAGTGTGTTAAAAGGCAAAGACATCGCTTTGCTGACAAAGGTCCTTATAATCAAGGCTATGATCTTTCCAGTAGTCATGTACAGATGTAAGAGCTGGACAGTAAAGAAGGCAGAGCACTAAAGAATTGATGCTTTCAAACAGTGGTGCTGGAGAAGACTCTTAAGAATCCTTGGAAAGCAAGGAGATAAAAGCAGTCAATCTTAAAGGAAATCAACCCTGAATACTCTTTGGAAGGACTGATGCTGAAGCTCTAATACATTGGCCACCTGATGTGAACTGCTGATTCACTGGAAAAGATCCTGACGCTGGGGAAGACAGAAGGCAGAAGAGCAGTGACAGAGGATGAGTTAGCTGAATGGCATCACCGATGCAATGGACATGAACTTGGGCAAACTCCGGGAGATAGTGAGGGACAGAGAAGCCGTGTGTGCTGCAGTCCATGGGGTCACAAAGAGCCCAACATGACTTGGCGACTGAACAACAACACATGTATTTAATATTTCCAACGTGCCTCACTCCTTTATTTAGGTGTACATTCCCCCCTGGTACTTTTTTCCTTCTTATTGACAGACCTTCTTTAGCATTTCTTATAGTAGATGTCACCTGTTGATTAATTTGCCAGTTTTTAATATCTGAAAATATCTTTATTTCGCTGTCTTTTTGTAACTCTTTTGTAATACTAATGCTGAATTCTAGGGTTACATAGTTGTTTCTTTATTTCTTCAGTTCTTTGAGAGGTTGCTCCACTATTTTTTTTGGCTTTTCATTATTTTTTCACCAGAAGTCATTCTTGTTCAATGAAGATCCAAAAGTCATTTTTATCTTTATTCCTTTACGTGTAATTTGTCATTCTTCTCTGGCTAATTTGGTGATTTTCTCTTTATCATATTTTTAACTATCTTGATTATGATGTGTTTCATAGTTTTATGTCTGTGCCTTTTCCTTGGGATTTGTAATGCATTAACCTATGGATTTACAGTTTTCATCAAATTTGAATATCTTTCAACCACTAAGTCTTCATATATTGCTTTTGTCTCTAACTTTCTCCCTTCTCACTTTCAGTAACTCCAGTCACATTTATCTTTGAATGCTTCTAGTTGTTCTGCAGCTCATAGTTTCTCTATTCTTTTTTCTCAAGTTTTCTAATTTTTTTTCTACAGTGTCTAATCTCCTTTTAATCTTAGCAGTGTATTTGTCATCTCAGATGTTATGTTTCATCTCTAGAAGTTCACTTTACATATTTTAAAAATATCTTCCATGTCTTCCCTTAAAATATTTGCTTTCATCTATTGTCATGAACAAGTGGAATATAGCTGTAATGAAGCTTTAATGTCCTTGCCTACTAAACCTGTCATCTGAGACTTTTCTGAGTAGTTGTTGACTGATTTATTTCCTATTTATGGATTATATCTGCCTGGTAATTTTTGATTCAGGCTTCCCTGGTTGCTTAGTGGTAAAGAATCTGCCTGATGGTGCAGGAGACATGGGTTCAATCCCTGGGTCAAAAAGATCCCCTGGAGAAGGAAATGGCAACCCACTCCAGTATTCTTGCCTGGGAAATCATGCTACAGCGAAGCCTGGCAGGCTATAGTCCATGGGATTGCAAAGAGAGAACCATGACATAACGACTAAACAGTAACAGCAACAAAATTTTTGATTGGATGCTAGGCATTGTGGATTTTGCTTTGTTGCCTACTTTTCATATTTAATAATACATATTCTTCATCTTTGTTCCATAACACAGTAAAGTAACTTGAAATATTAGGTCGGGGCAAAGTAATTGAGGTTTTACATTGTTGAACTTTGTCATTTGATAATGGAATACATTCTTAAATAAATGTAGTTCTCTAAAACATTTTAGTGCACATTTCTTGCTCTATGTTTTTTGCAAATGATTTATTACTTGTTATTTATTTTATGTTTATTTTAGACTATAGAAATAATGTAGATAAAAACCAATTTTGAGCAGTTTTTTTATTCGAGTTCAAAATGGGTTGTAAAGCAATGGAGACAACTCATAATATCAACAACACATTTGGCCCAGGAACTGCTAACAAATGTACTGCGCAGTGGTGGCTCAAGAACTTTTGCAAAGGAGATGAGAGCCTTGAAGATGAGGAGTGTATTGGCTGGTTATTGAAAGTTGACAGTGACCAGTTGAGAGCAATCACCAAAGCTGAGCCTCTTAGAACTACACAAGAAATTACTGAAGAAGTCAGTGTTGACCATTCCACAGTCATTTGACATTTGAAACAAATTGGAAAGGTGAAAAAGCTCTGTCAGTGGATGCCTCAAGTGCTGACTGAAAATTTTTAAAAATCACGTTTTGACGTGTCATCTTTCTCTTATTCTACACAACAGTGAATCACTTCTCAGGTTGTGACATGTGACAAAAAGTGGGTTTTATGCAACAACCAGCTCAGTGGTTGGACCAAGAAACTCCAAATCACCTCCCAAAGCCAAACTTGCACCCAAAAAAAGATCATGGTCATTGTTTGGTGGTCTGCTGTCTGTCTGATCCACTACAGCTTTATGAATCCCTGCAAAACCATTAAATCTGAGAAATATGCTCAGCAAATTGATGAGATACACCAAAAACTGCAGTGCGTGCAGTCAGCAATGGTCAACAGAATGGGCGCAATTCTTCTCCACCACAACACCCAGCCACATGTCACACAACCAACACTTCAAAAGTGGAATGAATTAGGTTACAAAGTTTTGCCTCTTCCACCATATTCACCTGACCTTTTGTCAATTGACTACCACTTCTTCAAGCATTCGACTACTTTTTGCAGGGAAAACACTTCCACAACCAGCAGGGTGCAGAAAATACTTTCCTATCATTCATCAAATCCTGAAGCATGGATTTTTTACACTAAAGGAATAAACAAACTTATTGGCAAAGTTGTGTTGATTGTAATGGTTCCTATTTCGATTAATGAATGTGTGTTTGAGCCTAGTTATAATGATTTAAAACTCATGGTCTGAAACTGCAATTACTTTTGTACCAACCTAATATTTCTATTCTTTTGAGGCTCACCTTTAAGTTTGTTTGGCCAGATCATAGCAGCTTTTAATGTAGGCCTAACTTTTTTTTTTTCTTCGCACTGCTGAGGAAATACCCTTCTAAGTTTGCCACTTGGTGCCACATGCAGCAGTTTTTCTGCTTTGGTGGAAACTATTCCCAGCCTTTTATGAGCCTTGGGGATTGACTCACCACTTTATTTTGTGTGGTTCTCTCCCTACTCTCAGGTAAGTTCTTCTAAAACAAGTATTGATTGGTATTCAGTTGGAGACATGGGAGAGACACAGGGGAGCACTAATCTCCCTAAACTGCCATTTCATTCTGCTCAGTCTGGGATACTGCCAGGCTCTACTGTGTTTTCACACCCAGTGCTTTACCCTGAAAAAGTATATCTGGGTTTTAAATGAGAGACTCATAACATTCACTTCCTTTGTTTTCCTTCAGTCGAGAATTGCTACACTTCACTGCTTATTGTATGCTGTCTGAAACCTGTTATTTCACATCTTGCAGTTTTTAAAATCATTTAATCTGGGCGATACTGTAAGCCTTGTTACTCCATTAAGGCCAGACATGAAAATTTCAGACTTTGTTTTCTTTTCTTTTTTTTTTTTTTTGCCTGCACTGGATCTTCGTTGCTGCAAATGGGTTTCTCTAGTTGCAGCAAGCAGGGGCTTCTCATTGCTGTGATTTTCTTGTTGTGGAGCATAGACTCTAGGGCATGTAGGCTTAATTGTTGTGGTATACAGGCTTAGTTGCTCTGCAGCATGTGGAATTTCTGGGACCAGGGATTGAGCCTGTGCCCCCTGCATTGGCAGTCAGATTCTTTTTCTTAATATATATGTTAAAAAATATATATAAATAGGAAGTCAGGAAACACCTGGAATAACAGGCAAATTTGGCCTTGGAGTACAGAATGAAGCAGGGTAAAGGCTAATAGAGTTCTGCCAAGAGAACGCACTGGTCATAGCAAACACGCTCTTCCAACAACACAAGAGAAGACTCTACACATGGACATCACCAGATGGTTGACATCAAAATCAGATTGATTATATTCTTTGCAGCCAAAGATGGAGAAGCTCTATACAGTCGGCAAAAACAAGACCGGGAGCTGACTGTGGCTCAGATCATAAACACCTTATTGCCAGATTCAGACTGAAATTGAAGAAAGTGGACAGAACCACTAGACCATTCAGTTCAGTTCAGTTTAGTTCAGTCTCTCAGTCGTGTCCAACTCTGCCACCTCATGAATCGCAGCACGCCAGGCCTCCCTGTCCATCACCAACTCCCGGAGTCTACCCAAACCCATGTCCATCGAGTCGGTGATGCCATCCAACCATCTCATCCTCTTTCAACCACTTCTTCTCCAGCCCCCAATCATTCCCAGCATCAGGGTCTTTTCTAATGAGTCATTTCTTCGCGTGAGATGGCCAAAGCATTGGAGTTTCAGCTTTAACATCAGACCTTCCAGTGAACACCCAGGTCTGATCTCCTTTAGGATGTACTGGTTGGATCTCCTTGCAGTCCAAGGGACACTCAAGACCAACACCACAGTGGAGTAAGTCAGAAGAGAAAGATAAATATTGTATTCTAACACATAATATATGGAATGTAGAAAAATGGTACTGATGAATTTATTTACAGGGCAGCAATGGAGAAACAGAGAGAGAATAGACTTATGGACATGGGGAGAGGGGAGGAAAGGGTGAGAGGGTGAGATGTATGGAAAGAGTAACATGAAAAGTTACATTACCATGTGTAAAATAGATAGTGAAGAGGAATTTGCTGTATGGCTCAGGAACTCAAACACTGGTTCTTTGTCAACCTAGAGGGGTAGGATGGGGAGGGAGATGGGAGAGAGGTTCAAAAGGGAGGGGACATATGTATATCTATGGCTGATTCATATTGAGGTTTGACAGAAAACAACAAAATTTTGTAAAACAATTATCCTTCAATAAAAAATTTTAAGAAAAGTTTTAAAAAGTCATAAATTCTTTAGCTAGACAAAAAAATTCGTAGGTTTCCTAAAATACATGACATATTTAAATGTATGTATACAAAAGCTTTTCCACTATGCTTGATAAAGGCTTGAGAAAGAACATTAAAAAAGACAAGATGGAGAAATTGGAAAACATAAACTAAATGAAATGGAGCACTGGATATGAAATAGAGAAAAAGTGAAACAAACTAGATAAAAGTAAAATATTATCATGTAGTCCAGGTGTTTTTAAACATGACTGCTCATTAGAAACATATCTGGAGCTTTGAAGGAAAACAAAAAGCAGTCATGGGCATTTTTGTTTTTCAAAAATTAAGATAATTCTGATGTGCATCTTGGTTTTTAAAAGTGATTGCAGGTTTTATTATTAAATCCTAGCTTTAGAGGTATAGAGTTCTATTATTTTTCTGTTGATGAATCATGACACAGTGGTATTAAGTTACTAAAAGTTACATAATCACAATAGTACAAGATGTTTATCATTTTCCACAATCAATAGCCAGATGAAAAATAAAAGATAATTACAATTGCAATCCATAATGGGAGCATGATTAACTTAACAGTATAAAATAATTACATACAATTTAGGGGTCAAGCAGAGTGATGTAGTAAGTGGAAGTGCATATATGCACATGTTTTCATCCATCCAGCTAGTCTATATCTTTTGGTTGATGACTTTAATTCATTTACATTTAAGGTAATTATTGATAAGTGGCAACCCACTCAGGTATTCTTGCCTGGAAAATCCCATGGACAGAGGAGACTGGGGGCTACATTCCATGGGGTTGCAAAGAGTTGGACACGATTGAACAACTTCACTTTCCTTTCATGATCCTACTACCATTTTATTAATTGTTTTGGGTTTATTTTCTGTAGGTCTTTTTCTTCTCTTGTGTTTCCTGCCTAGAGAAGTTCCTTTAGCATTTGTTGTAAAGCCAGTTTGGTGGTGCTGAATTCTCTTAGCTTTTGCTTGCCTGGAAAGCTTTTGATTTCTCCATCAAATCTGAATGAGAGTCTTGCTGGGTAGAATATACTTGGTTGTTGGTTCTTCCCTTTTATCACTTTAAATATATCATGTCATTCCCTTCTGGCTTGTAGAGTTTCTTTTGAGAAATCAGCTGATAGTCTGATAGGAGTTCCCTTGTATGTTATTTGTTATTTTTTTCCTTGTTGCTTTTAATATTTTATCTCTGTCTTTAATTTTTGTCAGATTACTGTGTGTCTTGATATATTGCTAGGGTTTATCCTGCCTAGGACTCTCTGTGCTTCCTGAACTTGGTTGACTATTTATTTTCCCATGTTAGGGAAGTTTTTAGCTATTACCTCTTCAGATATTTTCTCAGGTCCTTTCTGATTCTCTCCTCCTCTGGGATCCCTATAATATGAATGTTTGTGCATTTAATGTTATCCCATAGGTCTCTTAGGCTGTCTTCATTTCTTTTCATTGTTTTTTCTATTTTCTGCTCTGTGGCAATGATTTCCACCATTCTGTCATCCAGGTCATTTATCCATTTTTCTGCCTCAGTTATTCTACTATTGATTCCTATTCTAGCATATTATTCATCTCTGTTTGTTTGTTCTTGTAGGTCTTTGGTAAACACATTTTTTGCATCTTCTCCATTATTTTTCCAAGATCCTGGATTATCTTCACTGTCATAATTCTGGATTCTTTTTCTGGAAGCTTGCCTATTTCCACTTAATTTAGGGGTTTTATCTTGCCCCTTCATCTGGGACATGACTTTCTGCTTTTTCATCATTATTAACTTTCTGTAATATGGTTTTTGTTTTAGCTGCTACAGGACTGTCCTTGTTGTTTCTTCTATCTACTCTCTGATGGATGAGACTAGTCACTTGTGTAAGACTGATGGGAGGGACTGGCAATGGGAAAAACTGGGTCTTGCTCTGGTGGGCAGAGCCTTGCTCAGAAAAGCCTTAATCCAATTATCTGCTGATGGCTGGGGTTACACTCCCTCCCTGGTAGTTGTTTGTCCTGAGGAGACCCAGCCCTAGGGTCTGTGGGCTCTATGGGAGGGTTAATATGAACTCCAAGAGGGTTTACACTGAGGGGACCTTCCGATCCTGCTGCTGCTAGTGCCCCCATCCCTCTGGTGAGCTCTTGCCAACCCACGCCCCCACAGGAGGCTCTCCAACACTATTAGGTAGTTTTGGTTCAATCTCCTGTCAAGATTGTGTTGTCCAGTCCATGATTGGAGTCTCTGTTTCCCACAGTCCTGTGGTAGTCCTATAACTAAATCCCACTGACTTCAAGGCCAGATTCCCTAGGTATTCCCAGTCCCTTTGTTGGATCTCCAGGCCTGGAAGCCTGACATGGGGTTTGGAACCTTCACAACAATGAAGCTCTTTGGTATTGTTCTCCAGTTTATGGGTCACCCACCTGGCGGATATAGGATTTTATTTTATCATGATTGCACCCCTCCTACCACTTCACTGCAGCTTCTTTGTCTTTGGACATGGGGTATCTTTTTTTTTTTTTTTTTTGGTGGGTTCCAGCATCTTCCTGTCGATGGTGGTTCAACAGCTAGTTGCAATTTTGGAGCTCTCACAAGAGGAGATGATTGCACATCTTTCTACTCACCCATCTTGAATTGGAAGTCCAGACTTCGTGTTCTTAACTACAACATTAGATTGTCTTTCACACACACACACACACACACACAAAGGCACAAAAGAAAATTCCCAGGGGCAAAAACTATTGTCTTGGATCAAGTCTTTAAGAATTCTTGTTGTTTGATTGAATTTTTTCTTTTACTTCCCTAATTCCACACATTCTCTAGAAGTTCCTTTGTCTGAGAACTTTATTCTATCACAGAGGTATGAGGAAATGCAGGAGTGACAGCTAGATGTCTTCAATATCTATTTTTCCTTTTTTACTAGTAAGAAAACCCCTGTTAGTGAAATGTCTCATACAGTTTCTTTAAATGTCCTTAAGGCTTCTGCACAACAAAGGAAACTATAAACAAGGTGAAAAGACAGCCTTCTGAATGGGAGAAAATAATAGCAAATGAAGCAACTGACAAACAACTAATCTCAAAAATATACAAGCAGCTTATGCAGCTCAACTCCAGAAAAATAAATGACCCAATCAAAGAATGGGCCAAAGAACTAAATAGATACTTCTCCAAAGAAGACATACGAATTGCTAACAAACACATGAAAGATGCTCAACATCACTCATTATCAGAGAAATGCAAATCAAAACCACAATGAGGTACCATTTCACACCAGTCAGAATGGCTGCGATCCAAAAGTCAACAAGCAATAAATGCTGGAGAGGGTGTGGAGAAAAGGGAACCCTCTTACACTGTTGGTGGGAATGCAAATTAGTACAGCCACTATGGAGAACAGTGTGGAGATTCCTTAAAAAATTGCAAATAGAAATGCCTTATGATCCAGCGATCCCACTGCTGGGCATACACACCAAGGAAACCAGAATCGAAAGAGACACGTGTACCCCAATGTTCATTGCGGCACTGTTTATAATAGCCAGGACATGGAAGCAACCTAGATGTCCATCAGCAGATGAATGGATAAGAAAGCTGTGGTACATATACACAATGGAGTATTACTCAGCTATTAAAAAGAATACATTTGAATCAGTTCTAATGAGGTGGATGACGCTGGAGCCGATTATACAGAGTGAAGTAAGCCAGAAAGAAAAACACCAATACAGTATACTTACACATATATATGGAATTTAGAATGATGGTAATGATAAACCTGTACGCAAGACAGCAAAAGAGACACAGATGTATAGAATGGCCTTTTGGACTCTGTGGGAGAGGGAGAGGGTGGGATGAGTTGGCAGAGTGGCAGTGTAACATGTATGATATCATAAGTGAAACGAATTGCCAGTCCAGGTTCGATGCAGATGCAGAATGCTTGGGACTGATGCACGGGGATAATCCAGAGAGAAGGTGTGGGGCGGGAGGAGGTGGTGGGGGTCGGGATTGGGAGTTCATGTATACTCATGGCTGATTCTTGTCAATGTATAGCAAAACGAATACAGTATTGTAAAGCAAAACAAACTAAAAAATAAAAATCAATTAAAAAAAAATGTCCTTAAGGGGGAACACCCTTCTTTGTTCCTTCTTCCTTTCTGATAGTTGGAATTTGGAATGATAGATATAGCTTGAACATCCATTTTGTACCCTGAGAAGGAGCCACGTGCTGTAATGGAAGAACAAACTGGAAGATGTCTGGGTTCAAATGACATTGGGAAGTAGCATGCCAATAATTTGTTTATATCTTTTCGGGGGCAAATTTTTGTTGGCAAAAGCAAAAATAAACTTGTCTAAGCAACTGCTTTTATGAATATTCCATCATTTTTGATTGAGGCTAACTCTTAAAAATGCCATATGTGAGGTGAGAATGGCAAGGGGAAGGCATTTGTATGTCTAACTCATTAGTCAAGGATTGTATTTTTTCATATACTTAACCCGTGCCTCTAAATTCTCAAGCTACTTCACGAGCATACCACAGTTTTAAAAACACATTCATATCTATTATCTAATTTTCTATTTTCAGCATCTGTTAGTTGGCTAGAGCAGAGAATATGATACCATCTTAGAGGTAAGAAAATTAAACATTGAATAGTGTAACATTTGCAATAAATACTAAGCTAATTCATGGGAAAGAGAGGGTGAAGCTCTACTCTTCTACACCAAATCCAGTACATCTCCCTAGATTATAAACTTTTGAAAGATCTTTCCATTGTTGGGGCTTCCCTGATAGCTCAGTTGGTAAAGAATCCGCCTGCAATGCAGGAGATCCTGGTTCTATTCCTGGATCAGAAACATTCCCTGGAGAAGGGATAGGCTACCCACTCCAGTATTCTTGGGCTTCCCATGTGGCTCAGCTGGTAAAGAATCTGCCTGCAATATGGAAGACTTTCTATAGAATTGTGGGGTAGGAGACATTTGAGGGAGCTTCTGGATCCTAACTATTTTATTTATCATTCCAGCAAAAGGGTGAACCATGGATGACATTATCAGGACTGAGGCTGGGAATGAGGAGACAGGAAGAAGGGAAAATGATTCATGGATTAAACGCCACTTCAACTATGAATGCTATATGACTTTCCTTAATGGCTGCTACAGCTGCAAGTGGGAAGTCCAACAGAAGAAAAAACCCAGACGTCCACTCTGCTGCTGTTCTTTGGTACAGAGCGATGGGAAGGAGATGGGCCATATCTTCTTAGATATGGGGAACATGGGCCTTGAAAGAAGTGCTATAATTGTGTGTGTGTCTGTGTGTGTCTGCCTATGCAGACAGTCATGCATCATATGTAATGGGTCAAAAATAACTACTTATAAGGTGAAAGGTGATCAGAATCGGATAGCTAAAGAAAAGAAGATGGCAAAATAAGTGGTATCAGAGGAGGAGTCAAAGTGCTTAGTATAAAGTGTATTTTATACTAGAGCAGAGGATATGGATGGAAAGTGATGGGAAATGAAGCTGAAGACAGAGGCAGGACAAATGTATGGTTTAAAGAATTTTATTTCTGCCATGTAAGGAGTTAAGAGTCCCTAAATATTTTAAGATACCAAGGAGAACAGTAGTGTGTTCAGTGAAAAATGAACTTCCATTGTTGAATTTACACATATTAGATGATAAATGGTAAGTGATCGGGTTGGAAAATATTTTAACCAGATTGTGTAGTAACTTTATGTCAAACTAAACTGTTTGAACTTTATCCTGGAAACAGTGTGGAGGCTTTAAACATTTTCAAATGAGTGGCAACAGTGAAAATCAAAATAAGGAAATGGATTTATTCATCATTTATTGAATGTGTGCCATAGTGAATAAGACCACTAAAGCCTCTGGCTCTCCTGCGTGCCACAGTCTAATGGGATGAGTTAGGTCATAAACAGTAATGAAGAAAGATGGTTTCAGCTAGAGATAAGACCTTTGAAACAATGCATAGGAAAATGTGTTAGGTAGGTGGAAACATGGTTAGAGAAGACTACTTTGAAACAATGTCACGTGAGCACTCTCTTAAGTGAAGACTTTGGGATCACCCATGTATATGTCTGGGGGCAAAAATATTTCAGGCAGAGGAACCAGGAAATGCAAAGCTCTTGAACTGGGAACAGATTTGGTCATGTTTTAGAAACAAACAAACAAAAAAACAGCATGACTGGAGTTCAGTAATGGCGTTAGTTTGTAGAGTGGGATGAGGTCAGGAGTGGGCAAGGCTTAATCCTGTAGGACCTTTGGGCTACAGCAGGTAGTTTGGATGATTATTCTGATATAGTAGGAAGTTCTGGGAGAGTTGTAAGCAGGGGAGTGACTTTATCTGATACATGTGTTTAAAAGGTCACACATGTTTTATGTAGAGAGTGCATATAAACGTGAGTCAAAACCTGCTCTCTTCATCTTCCTACACTCTGGACTCAGTGCCTTAATTAATGTCTGTAGTGTCTCTCTCCTTTTTGGGGTATTCTTTCTATGTTTCTTATTTTACTTCTTATTCTTAGTCTTCACAATAGCCACATAATTTATATAAGGCAGAGATTCTATACATTTTTAATAGTTTGGATGCAGTATCCCAAGGAGGCAAAATTTCTCTTTCATGTGGTACAGTAATGTTCCCAGGGTTTGACAACTCTGGCTTGGCTGAATTTGATACGGTTTCAGTTCATGAGGTTGTCTTCAAGAATCAGTTTGTTCACTTTCTGCATAAAAATACTCTCCATCTTGACTTTGAGTTCACATATCTGGATAGTGCCCCTGCCACCACTTAGCTATGTGACCTTGAGTCAATTACCTTACCTCTCTGAGCTTTAGTTCTTCTTGAAAATGAGGTTAACAATACCTAACTTATACAACTATATTGAGTAATAAAACAAATGAAAATCATTTGTGAAGTCCCTAGCATTGTATTCATATAAAATGGATACTGGAAAAAAAAAAAAAGGCGGTTGTTTATTCCCTAATTCCTCCCTTCCCAAAAATGTGGGTAGATAAATGACTAAGTGGATTTGTGAATGAACATGTTACTTAACTAATGAACAAACATTTGATACTTGAGGTTGATAAATTCAACAGATGGTTGTTGAGACACTGTGATAGACACTGGCAATATATAGAAGGGTAACAGAAGTTCCTTTTCCTCAAAAAAGAAACAGGTGACATCAGATACAAATATATAAAAAAATGATTCCAGTTCAGGGTAATGTTATAAATAGGCTTTTACAAAATTCCATAGGAGTAAAAGAATACAGTGTTCTTTCCAGCCTGGGGAGTGTAATGCTGCAGTGTAACTATGTAGACCTCTGAGGAGTATAAGCAGATGTTGCTGAGATATGATGGATAAATGGAGTTAAATGAGACTTCCTTCTTTCTCTTCCCAGAGAGAGCGAATATTTTACCCATGGCTGATTATGTCATTTTTCTTGTCTATAATTTTGCTGTTTACGTGGGTGGAGACTTCAAATGAATACAATGGCTTTGACTGGTGAGTTTCACTTTTTTTAATTTTTCATTGAGTAAGGGTTCTTTGGTCTGATAGCCACATGGATGCTACTTCAGGCTGAAAAGATCTGGTGACATAAGAGGGAGAGTGGAAAAAAATTGGGTGTTCTACAACTAGTGGATGGGAGGCACAACTCTGGGGAAGGGTATGGTTGCTCAGCACCCTCAGCTACTATACTTCCCATCCACCTATGCTCCCTCTCACACTTAGACCAAATCTGCTCAGTGAGAAGCTTTCTCTGTGCTTCCCATGCCCGCAGTCCTTCTATTCAGATGACTCCCTGATACCTTGTTCCTCAGCTTCTCTGTCTGGGTTACTGATACCTGCACTGGTTGTATGATCTCTGTCCATGAACTCTGATGTCTCTGCCTCACCTCCAGCCTCTGTTTCTTCCTTCTCTCCTTACTGGGCTTTCTAAGACTCGAGACAGAAACAATGTCCCATCTCATCACCTTTTCTAGCCAGATTCCTGCTCTGAACTATCCTAGCTCTTCCAGTTTCTCTGGCCTGACTGATATATCGTACCAACACTTGGTATTTGAGGGCAAAAGGGGTATCTTTTAGTATGAGGCTTTTAAAATGTAATACAGTTTACTTTTTCAATTATAGAATTAAAATATGTTGTTTTATATATTAAGAAATGCAGAAAAGTATAAAATATTACCTTATTCTTCAGTGGCAATCACTTGGCATACTTCTCAGTCTTTTTTCCTATGCTTATTTTTATACTATTATGCTTGTACCATATATGTAATTTTTCTTTTTTCCCCCATTTAAAATAGTTGTACACATTTTGACAAATTATTGAAACTCAATGAAAATTACTTTAAATGGTTTTAGAGTCTTTCATGACATGAAGGTACTGTAGTGCACTTGTGTGCTCACTTGCTTCAGTTGTGTCCAACTCTAGGCGACCCCATGGACTGTGGCCCACCAGGCTTCTCTGTCCATGGGATTCTCCAGCAAGAATACTGACGTCCCCTGGAGAAACCCATGTCTCTTGCATCTCCTGCATTGCAGGGAGATTCTTTACCCACTGAGCCAACTGGTTAGGAGGTAATGCACTTACTTATTTTTTATTGTTAAGCATTATTAGTTTTTATAGAATATGAGTGTAGAGAAATCTTTGTGTTCTTAGAGTCTTACAGAAGATTCCCACAAGTGGCATTATTCAGTCAAGAAGAATAAAACACTAGTAAAATTCATTATTCCTGTTACTAAAGTATTTCTCAAAAGGTAGTAGTTTCCATTCACAATAAAGGTTTTGGCTTTCTATTTTAACCTTCCATTGAGAGCATTGACTATTCTAATTTTGAATCATTTTTATTAATTTTGTAGATGAAATTTATTTTTATTTAATTTAACTATTTACCAGGTATTGAAACTGGTTTCTTTAGTAATTTATTTTCTTTTTGGTTTTCTTCCTTTATCTTGTGGGATTTAGTTTTCTCATTTATACACATTCTTTATTTATGGATCATTTCTAAAGATCTCCACAATATTGAAATAAGAAATGTTTCACTTCTTTATAAAATTTTACCTAGTTTTAGAGAACTTTATATTGAGATGTAATTGAAAGACAATATTACATTTCTTTTAGGTATATATTATAGCATAATGATTTGCTATTTCTATATATTGTGGAATGATCACTGCAGTAAGTCTGGTTAAAATTCTACATCCCACATAGTTTCAATTTTTGTGTGTGATAAGAATTTTTAAGAAATATTCTCTTAGCAACTTTCAAATATACAATACTATATTATTAACTATAGTCACCATGCTATATGCATTTTATCCCCAGGACATGTTTATTCTATAGCTAGAAGTTTATACCTTTTTATCCATTTTCACCCATTTGTCCACCTCTCACCCTTCTCCTCTGGTAATCACCAATCTGTTCTCTGTGTCTATGAGTTTGGTTGGTTGGTTTTTATTTTTCACATATAAATGAAGTCATGTGGTATTTATCTCTTTTTCCATCTGACTGATTTTACTTAGCATAATGCTGTCAGGGTCCATCCATGTTGTCATAAATGGCATTTTTCATTTTTTATATAGTTGAATGATACTCCCTTGTATGTATATACAACATTTTTATTAAATCATCAGTGGATACTAAGGTTGTTTTCTTGTCTTGGCTATTGTAAATAGTAGACTTTTTGATAAGGGCCATTCTGATTGGCATGAGGTGATATCTCCTTGTAATTTTAACTTTCATTTCTCTAATAAATAACAGTGTTGAACATCTTTTCATGTGCCTGTTGGCAATCTCTGTGTTTTCTTTGGAGAAATATCTGTTTAGGTCTTCTGCCTAAATTTTTATATTTCATTGCTTGTTTGCGGTTGAGATGCATGAGTTGTTTGTATATTTTGGAGATTAATCCCTTGTCAGTCACATAATTTACAAATATTATCTCCCTTTCCGTGTGTTGACTTTTCATTTTGTTAATAGTTTCCTTTGTTATGCAGATGCTTTTGAGCTTAAGTAGGTCCCATTTGTTTATTTTTTCCCGTTACTCTAGGGATGTATCAAAAAAGTATTGCTGCAATTTATGTGAAAGAGTGCCTTCCTGTGTTTTCCTCTAAGAATTTTATAGTATCTACTCTTATGTTTGGAGCTTCCCTGGTGGCTCAGATGGTAAAGCATCTGCCTGCAGTGCAAGAGACCTGGGTTTGATCCCTGGGTTGAGAAGATCCCCTGGAGAAGGAAATGACAACCCACTCCAGTACTCTTGCCTGGAAAATTCCATGGACTGAAGAGCCTGGTGGGCTACAGTCCATGGGGTCACAAAGAGTCAGAAACGACTGAGCAACTTCACTTTCACTTTCACTATTCTTACATTTAGAGTTTTAACCTATTGTTATTTTATTTTTGTGTATGATGTTAAAGAATGTTCTAATTTAATCCTTGTAAAAGTAGCTGTCCAGTTTTCCCAGAACCATTTATTGAGGAGACTATATTTTCTCCTTTGTGTATTCTTGCCTACTTCTTCATACATCAGTTGATCATAGGTGTTTTGAGTTTTGGGTTTCCCAGGTGATACTCATGGTAAAGAACCTGACCATCAATGCAGGAGACCTAAGAGATGTAGGTTCAGTCCCTGGATTGGGAAGATCCTGTGGAGGAGGACACAGCAACCCAATCCAGTATTCTTGCCTGGAGGATCCCATGGACAGAGGAACCTGGCTGCTACAGTCTATAGGGTCACAAAAAGAGTCACACATGATTTAGCACATGTGAGTTTACTTCTGTTTTTTCCATCCTGTTCTATTGATCTGTATTTCTGTCTATGTGACAGTACCATACTTGTGCCAGTACTATTTTGATTACTGTAACTTTTGGCTCAGAGGTTAAAGCGTCTGCCTCTAATGCGGGAGACCTGGGTTCAATCCCTAGGTCAAGAAGATCCCCTGGAGAAGGAAATGGCAACCCACTCCAGTACTCTTGCCTGGAGAATCCCATGGACGGAGAAGCCTGGTGGGCTACAGTCCACAGGGTCGCACAGAGTCAGACACAACTGAGCAACTTAACTAACTAACTAACTACTAACTAACTTTGTAATATAATATGAAGTCAGGGAGCCTGATTCCTCCAGCTCCATTTCTCTTTCCAATGTTTGGTTTGGTTACTCAGGGTCTTTTGTGTTTCCATACATGTTTTATTTTTTTGTTGTTCTAGTTCTGTGAAAAGTGGCATTCATGTTTTCATATGGACTGTATTGAGTCTATAGATTGCCTTGGATGGTATAACTCATTTTGACAATATTGATTCTGCCAATCCAAGAACATGGTACATCTTTCCATCTTCAATTTCTTTCATCAGTGACTTATGGTTTTCAGAGTTCAGATCTTTTGCCTCCTTAGGTAAATTTATACCTACATATTTTATTCCTTTTGATGTGATGGTAAATGAGTTTGTTTCTTAAATTTCTCTTTCTGATTTTTGTTGTTAATATATAGGAATATAATACAGTTAATTTTGCATCCTACAACTGTACCAAATTCGTTAATGAGCTCTAGTAGCTTTGTGGTAGCATCTTTAGGATATTCTACTTATAATATCTTCTCATATGCAGTGACAGTTTTACTTCTTCGTTTTCAGGTTGAATTCATTTTGTTTATTTATCTTCTTTGAATTCCGTGGCTAAGACTTTCAAAATTATGTTGACTAAAACTGGTGAGAGTGGACATTCTTGTCTTGTTCCTGATCTTAGAGGAAATGCTTTCACCTTTTCATTGTTGAATATGATGTTAACTGTGGGTTTGTCATATATAGCCTTTATTATATTGAGATATATTCCACCTATGCCCACTTCCTGGAGAATTTTTATCATGTATGGCTACTGAATTTTTTTCAAAAGCTTTTCTGCTTCTATTGAGATGATCTTATGGTTTTTACTCTTTAACTTGTTGATGTGGTATATCACACTGATTGATTTGTATATATTGAAGAATCCTTGCATCCCTGGGATAAATACCACTTGATAATGATGTATGATCCTTTGAATTTGTTGTTGGTTTCAGTTTGCTAGAATATTGTTGAGGATTTTTGCATCTATATTCATCAAGTTATTGACCTATAATTTTCTTTTCCATGATATCTTTGTCTGGTTTTTATACCAGGGTGTTGGTGGCCTCATAGAATAAGTTTGGGAGTATTCCTGCTTCTGCAATTTCTTTGGAATAGTTTCATGAGGATAGATGTTAACTCTTCTCTAAACCTTTGATGGAATTTGCCCATGAAGCCATTTGGTCCTAGACTTTTTTTTCTTGAAAGACCTTTGATCACACTTTCCATGTCAGTATGTATGACTGGTCTGTTCATATTTTCTATCTCTTCCTGTTTCAGGCTTCGAAGGTTGTACCTTTCTAAGAATTTGTCCATTTCTTCCAAGTTGTCCATTTGAGGGATGTATAATTGCTTATAGTAGTCTCTTATGATGCTGTATATTTCTGTGATCTCTGTTGTACGTTCATATTTTTCATTTCTAATGTGAATGATTTGAGTCCTCTCACATTTTTCTTGATGAGTCTAGCCAAATGTTTATAATTTTGTTTATCTTTTCAAGGAAACAAACAGAATGTGATCCGCTGGAGAAGGGAATGGCAAACCACTTCTGTATTCTTGCCTTGACAACCCCATGAACAGTATGAAAAGACAAAATGGTAGGACACTGAAAGAGGAACTCCCCAGGTCAGTAGGTGTCCAATATGCTACTGGAGATCAGTGGAGAAATAACTCCAGAAAGAATGAGGGTGATGGAGCCAAAGCAAAAACAAAACCCAGCTGTGGATGTGACTGGTGATAGAAGCAAGGTTCGATGCTGTAAAGAGCAGTATTGCATAGGAACCAGGAATGTCAGGTCCATGAATAAAGGCAAATTGGAAGTGGTCAAACAAGAGATGGCAAGAATGAAAGTCGACATTCTAGAAATAAGTGAACTAAAATGGACTGAAATGGGTGAATTTAACTCAGATGACCATTATATCTACTACTGCAAGCAGGAATTCCTCAGAAGAAATGGAGTAGCCATCATGATCAACAAAAGAGTCCCAAATGCAGTACTTGGATGCAATCTCAAAAACGAC
>SJXQ01008002.1:169487-182496 GCA_006408695.1 Aepyceros melampus | reverse complement strand
TTCTGTTTCCACAGCTACCGCGGGGCACAGGCCATTGTCGCCTCATTCCGGGCCTGCTGGTCGCTCCGCCGTTCTCCTCTTGGTCCGTGTCCCACACGTGCAGGCTGTCTGGCTCCCCCGCGACCGAGACCTTGAGTTGCTAGCCTAATGCCCATTGTGACTTCCGTCTACAAGCCATGTCCGTTCACAGACTCCAGCCTCGCGTTCCGAGAGCCCGCTCTGAGGCCACAGTGTGGGAAGGTGTTCTTTGTGCCCCAGGTAATCTGCTGTTCCTCTCTGATTCTGTAGTTAGAAAGCCTGGGATCCCCCTCCCCGCTGTTTGTTACAGCCTGAATATGGCTCGACAGCAGCATCTTTTTATCTGTGTCACTTTTGGCCCCATTTTGAGGTTTCCACTATTTTGTGTCCCCTCAGGTCTTTGTATTCATTTAAAAAAAGATTATTTTGGCCAAATGTTGTTACGATATTCCCTATGCGTCTGTAGGGTTTCCCCTGACATAAGTTACCTTTCTGTTTGTTTATTGATACTTTATGTTTACTTTATTTTGCCTAATTGTTAAGAAAATGCTTTTAAAAGTAAATATAGTAAATACAAATAGTCAAGTGGATAACTGTGGTCATACATTTTGCTTCTTGAATCAGAGAGCTTGTACCAGCGTATGTAGAATGTGTCTGTTCAGTAAATGCAGATCTTAATACGGAGGCCACGTTTCCAGTCCATGTGACACTTGGCTGTACAGTAGGGACGTCTTTAATAGCACCCTTGCACCAGAAGCCTGACCCTATGGACGCGAGTCTGAGTGAACTCCGGGAGTTGGTGATGGACAGGGAGGCCTGGCGTGCTGCGATTCATGGGGTCGCAAAGAGTCGGACACGACTGAGAGACTGAACTGAACTGAGCTGCACCACAAACCAAGCAAGCTTCACCAACCAGGTGTTAGGCAGGCGCTCAGCGTGTGGGGCTTCGTGTCAGAACCATCCTGTCTTCGTGTTAGACCTACTTATCTTTTGCTCCATTCCTTCTGCTCTTTCTCTCATCCCTCTTCCTGGTCTTTCCGGTTCGACTGCCTGCCATCCCGTTTCTCCACCCCTGAACCGTCACATCGCTCCCACTGGTTGTCTCCCCTTGGCGACTGTTCTGTTTGGCACAGCCCTGGGCTCTCTGACCTTGTGCCGCTCTTCACAGACAGTGCCAGCCCGATTGTTTTGGCCCATTTTGGTCTATTTATTTATCATCTATCGCCTGTGCTAAACATATAGATTATTCGAGTTCACTGCCAAGGGTCTCCCAGGGTAAGTAAGTCTTTGACAATTCGATCTTTGTATGTTGGAATTAGGATGGACATTGTACAGAGATTTATTTCCAAAATCAGCTTGAGCCTGAGAAAATGAGTCGAATCGTGTGATAAAGGGGACGGTTCCAGGGCCTGGTTTCTGTAGACTTAGTTTTTTTAGAGCTGTTTTATTCACAGCAGAACTGAGGGGGAAGGTAGATTGCCATAAGCCCTGTCCCTTCTGCTGACAGGCAGAGCCCACCACCACGGACACCCCACCGGAGTGCCATCTCCATCTCTTAGGTCAGAGTTGAGCCTCGGGGGTATATGTTCTGTGGACTTGGGCAAGGGCACAGTGCCACGGATTGACCTAATGTCATGGTATTAGACGTAGTGTTTCCACTGCCCTGAAAATCCCATCTCCGCCTGCTCCTCTCTCTCCTCGCCTGGCCCCGGCAGTCGTCTCCAGAAAATCGTGCCACCGGAGCTGTACAGCGTGTAGACCTTCCCAGTGGGCTTCTTCTGCTTATTAATATGCATGTAGGTCTCTTCTGCGCCTCTTCATGGTCCGATAGCTCATTTCCCGTTAGTGCTGAACACCGTCCCATCCTCTACACACACTGCGATTTATCCATTCACCTCCCGAAGGGCGTCTTCATTGCTTTCTGCCAGTTGTGAGCACAAAGCTGCTGTGAACATCTGTGTGCAGGTTTTCACATGGACAAAAATTTTAACTCATTTGGGCAAATACCAAGCAACATGATTCCTGGATTGTATGAAGAGAGTGTGTTTCTAAGAACCTGCCAAACTGCCTTCCAGGCTGGATGTGCTACTTTGCATTCCTGCTGGTAGTTAGTGAGAGTTCTCTTGTTCCAAACCCTCATCAGCATTTGTTGTCGTTGTTCTGATGGGTGCGGTCTCATTGCTCTTTTAATCTGCATTTCCATGATATATGGTGATATGTGATACGACATCCTCTCCTACGCTTATTCATCAGCTGTTTATCTTCACTGGTAGGGTCAGGGAAAACCACTAGACCACTCAGGTATGACCTAAATCAAATCCCTTATGATTATACAGTGGAAGTGAGAAACAGATTTACGGGCCTAGATCTGATAGATAGAGTGCCTGATGAACTATGGAATGAGGGTCGTGACATTGTACAGGAGACAGGGATCAAGACCATCCCCATGGAAAAGAAATGCAAAAAAGCAAAATGGCTGTCTGGGGAAGCCTTACAAATAGCTGTGAAAAGAAGAGAAGCAAAAAGCAAAGGAGAAAAGGAAAGATATAAGCATCTGAATGCAGAGTTCCAAAGAATAGCAAGAAGAGATAAGAAAGCCTTCTTCAGCAATCAATGCAAAGAAATAGAGGAAAAGAACAGAATGGGAAAGACTAGAGATCTCTTCAAGAAAATTAGAGATACCAAGGGAACATTTCATGCAAAGATGGGCTCGATAAAGGACAGAAATGGTCTGGACCTAACAGAAGCAGAAGATATTAAGAAGAGGTGGCAAGAATACACGGAAGAACTGTACAAAAAAGATCTTCATGACCCAGATAATCATGATGATGTGATGACTAATCTAGAGCCAGACATCTTGGAATGTGAAGTCAAGTGGGCCTTAGAAAGCATCACTACGAACAAAGCTAGTGGAGGTGATGGAATTCCAGTTGAGCTGTTTCAAATCCTGAAAGATGATGCTGTGAAAGTGCTGCACTCAATATGCCAGCAAATTTGGAAAACTCAGCAGTGGCCACAGGACTGGAAAAGGTCAGTTTTCATTCCAATTCCAAAGAAAGGCAATGCCAAAGAATGCTCAAACTACCGCACAATTGCACTCATCTCACATGCTAGTAAAGTAATGCTCAAAATTCTCCAAGCCAGACTTCAGCAATACGTGAACCGTGAACTCCCTGATGTTCAAGCTGGTTTTAGAAAAGGCAGAGGAACCAGAGATCAAATTGCCAACATCCGCTGGATCATGGAAAAAGCAAGAGAGTTCCAGAAAAACATCTATTTCTGCTTTATTGACTATGCCAAAGCCTTTGACTGTGTGGATCACAATAAACTGTGGAAAATTCTGAAAGAGATGGGAATACCAGACCACCTGACCTGCCTCTTGAGAAATCTGTATGCAGGTCAGGAAGCAACAGTTAGAACTGGACATGGAACAACAGACTGGTTCCAAATAGGAAAAGGAGTACGTCAAGGCTGTATATTGTCACCCTGCTTATTTAACTTCTATGCAGAGTACATCATGAGAAACGCTGGACTGGAAGAAACACAAGCTGGAATCAAGATTGCCGGGAGAAATATCAATAACCTCAGATATGCAGATGACACCACCCTTATGGCAGAAAGTGAAGAGGAACTAAAAAGCCTCTTGATGAAAGGGAAAGAGGAGAGTGAAAAAGTTGGCTTAAAGCTCAACATTCAGAAAATGAAGATCATGGCATCTGGTCCCATCACTTCATGGGAAATAGATGGGAAAACAGCTGGAAACAGTGTCAGACTTTATTTTGGGGGGCTCCAAAATCACTGCAGATGGTGACTGCAGCCATGAAATTAAAAGACGTTTACTCCTTGGAAGAAAAGTTATGACCAACCTAGATAGCATATTCAAAAGCAGAGACATTACTTTGCCGACAAAGGTCCGTCTAGTCAAGGCTATGGTTTTTCCTGTGGTCATGTATGGATGTGAGAGTTGGACTGTGAAGAAGGCTGAGCACCGAAGAATTGATGCTTTTGAACTGTGGTGTTGGAGAAGACTCTTGAGAGTCCCTTGGACTGCAAGGAGATCCAACCGGTCCATTGTGAAGGAGATCAGCCCTGGGATTTCTTTGAAAGGAATGATGCTAAAACTGAAGCTCCAGTACTTTGGCCACCTCATGTGAAGGGTTGACTCATTGGAAAAGACCCTGATGCTGGGAGGGATTGGGGGCAGGAGGAGAAGGGGACGACCGAGGATGAGATGGCTGGATGGCATCACGGACTCGATGGACGTGAGTCTGAGTGAACCTCAGGAGATGGTGGTGGACAGGGAGGCCTGGCGTGCTGTAGTTCATGGGGTCGCAAAGAGTCGGACACGACTGAGCGACTGAACTGAACTGGTAGGATGTCTAAGTCTTTAACCCATTTTTAAATTAGGTTTTAATTTTATTATTGTTGAGTTATAAGAGTTTTTGTATATTTTGGATAACAGTCCTTCATCAGATGTGTCTTTTGCAAGTATTTTTTCCCCATCTGTGGCTTATGTTCTGATTTTCTTAACACGTACTGTCTTTTGTGGAATAGAAAATTTTAATCTTAAGTCCAGTTTGTCAGTTATTTCTTTAATGCATTGTGCCATGGGTATTGTACCTAAGTCCTTGCCAAACGTGAGATGATTCAGGTTTTCCCTCTGTGACTTCCCAGGGTGTTTGTGGGTTTGCATTTTGCATTTAGGCCTGTGATCTCTTTGGAGTTAGTCTGTGAGATGTGTGTCTCGCTTCCTTTTTTTTTTTTGCATTGGTTGTCCAGCTGTTCCAGTACCATTTGTTGAAGACACTGTCTTTGCTCCATTGTGCTGCTTTTGTTCCTTTGTCAAAACTCGGGCTGTGGTCACGGGGGCTCTTTCTGGCCCCTTTGTCCTATCCCACTGGTCTGGTTGTCTCTTCCCTTGACCGGCCACGTGCTTTGGTTACTGTGTCTTATAGCAAGTCTTGAAGTAGGCAGTGTCAGTCTTCCAACTTTGTTCTTCTCTTTCAGTTTTGCATTGGGTATTTTGTGCCTCTTGTCTCTCCATGTAAACTTTAAGAGCAGTATATTCATATCCATAAAATAATTTTCTGGGACTTTAATTGATGTTGCATTAAATCTGTAGGTCAAGTTGGGGTAACCAACATTGCATTTCTGAGTCTTCCTGTCCATGAACACGGGCCATCTCTCCATTTATCTAGTCTCTGATTGTTCTAGTTCTTTCATCAGGGGTTTGCAGTGTGCCACATGTGGCTCTTGTACACATCTTATCAGGCTTTCTTGGAGGGTGCTAATGGAATAGTGGGCTTCCTGGGTCACACTCCTGGTGAAGAACCCTCTTGCCTGTGGTAGACTTAAGAGA
The DNA here is from genome assembly GCA_006408695.1 of Aepyceros melampus. NCBI lineage: Eukaryota > Metazoa > Chordata > Mammalia > Artiodactyla > Bovidae > Aepyceros > Aepyceros melampus. Next base: position 177,119 of record SJXQ01008002.1, on the reverse strand, counting down.
TGAGGGTTGAATCCCTGAGTCAGAAAGATCCCCTGGAGAAGGAAATGGCAACCCACTCCAGTAATCCTGGCTAGAGAATCCCGTGGGCAGAGGAGGCTGGTGGGCCATGGTCCATAGTGTTGCAAATAGCTGGACATGAGTGACGCGACTCAGCAGGCGTGCACTGAGGCTTACATCCCCGGATCAGAATGGTGCTGTTTCAGTGAACGATACCCTCTCACTGAGCGAGTGAGAGTGCTGTTTAGTGGGCAGGTGCCGCTCACTGAGCGAGTGAGAGGCCGAAAGTGTGCAAACATGTCAGCCTGTCTTTCATGGTAGAAAGCACTCCTTTTTTTTTTTTTTTAAATAATAGACAGTTAATTCAGGGGTTGGTTTGGTTTTTATTAGTATGGTTTATGGTACATTTTTTTCCATTCTTATCTCTAATCCCTTGCGTTTTTCTTCGGGTTACTTAATGATGCAGAATTGTTATAAAATCAGAGGCTTTCTTAACAATGAACTATTCTTTTAGAACCAGATGATCAAAGAACTGGAGTCCCGTGTCCAGCAGCTGACTGGAGAAGCGGAGAACAGTAATTTACAGAAACAGAAATTAATTCAAGAAAAACTGGAACTGGAGAGATGTTACCAGATAACCTGTAATGAATTACAAGAAGTAAAGGCAAGGTACTGTCTGAGGCCAGACAGCTCTCAGGTGTGGCTATAAAAAACTGACATTAACTCTGTAAGTTATCCAGTAAAATTAAAAACTTGTGCATATTACCTTTGGAGGTTTCCAGTCTAAATGCTGCTGTTTTTAAATTTTTTAAGTACCATTGAATGTAAGAAGCATACTGTTTAAAAACACTTGATAAAAACGTGCTTATTTGTTTGATGTATTGAAAGATAATGCATTTGGATTTGACTGGCTAAAAAATTCCATTTTAGAGGTTGATTATAAATCCCCTGGAAGTGTATTTTATTCTCTGGTTGCTTTTAGGCGCAACACACTGCATAAAGAGAAAGACCATCTCATCAGTGATTATGAGCGAAACCTGAAACTGTTACAAACCAAGCACGACTCTGATGTCAGCCTCCTGAAGAAGGAACACGCACTTTCTGCCTCTAAGGTACTGTAGGAGCTGGTAGCTATAGCCAGCCAGAGTCGTTATTCCCTTCACTCAGCACAGAACCAGAAGGGCCCTGTGGAAGCTCACTGTCTGGCGTGTAAATGAGTCTCCTTTGCTTAATTTAATGCTGAATGTCTAATGTATAGCATAACACAAATCCTTAATACATTAAAATCTGCTGTAAATCAACCCTTTTAATTAAACTAATTACTCGAGTTCAGTTGTTTTAATAACACTTTTGAGTAACTCTGTACATTATTATTTGAGTAACTCAAATAACTCTATACATTGTTATGTTAATAATTAATAGTATTGTTAATAATGTATAGAGTTAATATTTTGAGTATAACAATAGTACTTAATATTATTATTAACATTTTGAGATCTTGGTTATACGTTAGTTTTCTTGCCCTCACACACATATAACCTACAGACTCCCTTAGGGCACCCACCCCCTTTTGTGTCAGATAATTGAAATTTATGAAGAGAAAATCCTATAGCTGCGGTGCTAAAGTGGTCAATTACTTGATATTTCAAGAATTATTAGGTTGGTGCAAACGTAATCATGGTTTCAGACTGAATTTTAAATCATTATAACGAGGCTCCAACACATCTTTATCGATCAAAATAGGAACCAAAAAGTGAAGTGAAGTCGCTCAGTTGTGTCCGACTCTTTGTGACTCCATGGACTGTAGCCTACCAGGCTCTTCATCCGTGGGCTTCTCCAGGCAAGAATACTGGAGTGGGTTGCCATTTCCTTCTCCAGGGGATCTTTCTGACCCAGGGATCTAACCCGGGTTGCAGGCAGATGCTTCAACCTCTGAGCCGCCGGGAAGCCCAAGAACCGCCACAATCAGCACATTTTTCCCAATGAGAAATGTTTGTTTACTCTTATTAAAATCAGTGCTTAAACTCTATAAAATCAAAGCATAAAAGCTTTAAAATCAATGCTTTGGGATTTGATGAACTCTTAGAAAGATTTTCTGCCTCCTGCTGGTTGTGGAAGCATTTTCCCTGCAGAAAGTTGTAAAGATGCTTGAAGAAGTGGTAGTGGGTTGGCGAGAGGTGAGGTGAAAATGGCAGATGAGGCAAAGCCCCGCAGCCCCGTGCTTCCAGCTTTTGAAGCGGTGGTTGTGTGATGTGCAGTCGGGCATTGTCACGGAGAATTGGGCCCTTTTTGACCAATGCTGGCTGCAGGCATTGCAATTCTTGGTGCATCTCATCAATTTGCTGAGCACATTTCTCAGATGTAATGTTTCTCGGGGATTCAGGAAACTGTAGTGGATCACCGGCAGCAGAGCACCAAGCGTGACTGTTTTTAGTGCAAGTTTGGCTGCGGGAAGCGCTCTGGAGCTTCTCTGTCCAGCCAGTGAGCTGGTCATTGCCAGTTGTATTAAAATGCACTTTTAATCACACATCACAATCTGATTGAGAAATGGTTCACTGTTGTTGCATAGAATAAGAGAAGACACTTGAAAACGATGACTGTTTTGGCCTGTGGCCCGCTCACGGGGGGCCCACTTGCCGAGCTCTTGCACCTTTCCAGTCTGTATCAAATGCCAGTGACCACAGAAGGGTCGGCCTTGAATGCTCTGGCAGCTTCTCGTGTGGCTGTAAGAGGATCCGCTTCGATGGTGGCTCTCAATTGTCCTCGTCCGTGTCCGATGACCGGCCACTGTGCTCTTCAGTCTTCAAGGCTCCGTGTCCTTTGTGAGTTTCCTGGCCCACCACGCACTGCACGCTTCTTAGCAGCTCCTGGGCCAAGCGTGCTGTTGGTGGTGCAAGTTGTCTCTGCTGCTTTATAACTCATTTTGAACTCAAATGAGAAAATCACTCGAATTTGCTTTTTGTCTAACATCTTTTTTGTAGTTTAAAATAAATATAAACAGCAAGTAATAAGTCATTAGCAAAAAAAAAACCCCATAAAATGAAAAATATGCATTAAAATGATGTATATAACATCAGGTTTATTTAGAATGTGTCCCAATATCAAATGACAAATTACACTAATGCAAAAACTGCAATTACTTTTGTACCAACCTAATAACTATTCCAATGGATTTGGTTTTCAAATGAACGTTTAAAAAGTTTTCTGTTTACCTATTCTTTTATATTTTCACTTTAAGGATTTTTAAACTTAAATTTTTGTAAAATTCATATTTATAGACAATTTTAATTCTAATTGAAAATTCAGGAAGAAAAAGGGTAAATTTATTCAACTGGAAGTTTGTAGGATGATAGAAAAATCAAAATTTCATTCTTTATTATTTTCCTAAAATCTCTTTAGGCATCTGGTATGATTAAAGAGCTAGAACAGAACGTCTGTCAATTAAAGCAGCAATTACAGGAATCAGAACTTCAGAGAAAGCAGCAGCTCAAGGTGAGTCCTGTGCTTTTCGACAGAACAATGTCTAAAAGTCACCTGTCCTTTTCTGGGTGTGTATGTATAAGTGAGTGTCAGTTAAAAAGACCGGAAATGCAGGTGGCCATTTCTGATTGTTTTATTGCACTTACCATTTCTCATCTTATTTATTTTAACAAAAGTAAATGCCCATGTGGTGAGTTAAGAGGAGCAATTTTAATTTGGACAACCTGCTCTTACGAGGTTAGCTTCAACAATGAACCTTGCTTAAGCATGCTGTTCCTTCAGAGTGACGTCCTCCTCACACTGTCGCCTGCCGTCCGCGGGGCTCCTCTCTCCCTGTTCCTCGTCCTCCTCACACTGTCGCCTGCCGTCCGCGGGGCCTCCTCTCCCCTGTTCCTCGTCTGATCCTCTGGTTCATGTGTCTGGTTTTGGCTGTGCCCGTGGGTGCAGGACCCCGGTTCCCGGACCAGAGATGGAGCCCGTGCCACCTGCACGGGGAGCACGGCGCCCCAACCACCAGCCAGCCAGCGAGCCCCTCTCCCACTCCTTTCAGACCCTCTCTTTCTCTTTTGGTCAAAAGTACCAAACCCTGATTATTTTCACTTTGATTCGTCCGCTCATGTTTGAGTGGTCTCCTAATTCTGAGGGTCAGGAGGCGTCTCTCTCACTGAAACATAAGTGCTTTTGAGAGTAGTAACATCTTCAGTTAATGGACATTTTATGGCCTCCAGCAGAAAGCCATCCATGTCTCTGTCTGTGCTTTAGGAAACTGGACAGGTAGGGCTCACTTATTGGTGAAACTCAGGTAAGTTTGTCATCAAAGAGACTGACTTGTTTCATTAGATTACTTATTTTATTGACCCGAGAAGAGATTTTAAGTTTAATAAATGTAAATATTTATTATTCACAGGATCAAGAAAATAAGTTTCAAATGGAGAGAAGTCACTTAAAACGCACCTTTGAAAAAAAGGTAATGTTTTTGGGAAGCTGTAAGCCACTTATATAGCAAATGAGACAATTAAGAGTACGTGCTAGTTTCTATAAAGCCATGTGTTCCAGACTGTATTTCTAGGTTTATTTAAGTTAGCCAGTAATCAGATTTGCTTCTTTATTTTTCATGTTTATGAACAGCTTCTTCAGTTTGATTCTTAATAATATTGACATTCAAATACCACTTCTGTGTTTTATTTAATGAGTGAAGAGTGTTATCATGTTCACCTCTCATAATAACCCTTAATTATATTTTGTTTTTACCGGTTTAAAAATATGATACAATTGATGGGAGTTATTTTTTTCTGTTGTATCATATGTGTAATAAAACTCTAAATAAATAATTAACCAAAGAATATAAAACCATGAAAGAATTGTCACTGCAAGTGATGAGTAAAAACAATCTATTAGCAATTATTTGTGTCGTTCAGAGTAGTGACTATTTCTACTGAGGCATGCTGGGGTCCTTGTTGGCAGCGATAACTGTGTTCGTGGCCACCTGTTCACACCTTCAGGGATAAGGGACAGCGTTCTACACGGTCTGTGACTTTCCAGCTTCTGTTTTGAATTTGTTGTTTGCTCTACGACTGTAGTTGTGATAGCAGAGATTTTGTTGCTGCTTTGTAATTATTTGCAGTTCCAACATCCACCAACTTCATCTACTTGTAAAATACACAGAAAATGGAAAATGAGAGAAAGGTTACCCCCTCAGCTGATTAGACAGGTCGTGTGGCACGAAACCCTTACAACGCTGTGAAGTCTCGTCTGATGTGCGTTGCTGCGCCCTCGGATGTGTGTTCAGCGCCTCCCGGAGAGCGGCCTCTCTGGGCCATGGGGGGGAGCGGGGGAGGGGACAGGCCGCACAGCTTGCTCTCCAGGGGCCTGGTGTTTCTTGTGACGTGCATGGACCTAAGTATGTGCTCTTTAAAAGTATAATAAGTTTTCCTATTGCTAAAAAATTCTCCCCCATGCAGTTTTAATACAGCTCAGTGCAAGATATTGAATATATTTCATGCCTACAAAATGATATCTGAGCAGGAGGGAGAAATACTGCTTTTCCTGAAATAAGGAATTTTTTTTTTTGGTTTCCACTTTAGAGCTTTGCAGCTTCATAAATATTAACATTTGACTTCCCCAAAGAAGACCATGTATTATCGTAAGCCTCACTGCCCACCGTCTGAGGCATCCACACCCTTGGGTATACCTGTTAGTCCCTTGTTGGTACTGTGGGCGGGTAACTGGCTCCCTATCCATTGGGGACCCCTCCCCGGCCTCCTGCTCTGTCACCCTGCTGGCAGCCCTCCTCCTGGGAGATGGCGTCTGCACCCCTGTGGGCCCCGGGGCCCTGGTGCCCGGAGAAGGCCACATGGTTCACAGCGTCCGGCTGGGGGCTGAGGGACACAGAGCTGGAGGACAGTCTCCTACCGCTGTCCTTTCTGGCCTCCAGCCACCAAGTACACTCGGGTTTCGGACCAGCCCCCCGCCTGGTGGACACACACAGGAAGCCGAATTAAAGGTCAATTCCTCCCTGGCAGCCACCGCCCCATCCTAGTCCGCTTCACTTCAGGGAGCAGACCGCAGTCGCGTAATTAGGCATCTCGGTGACGATCGACTTTCCCTGTCTCTGAGCTATCAGGTGGCCTCACTTTTAAGTAACTTTAACTAGTTCAATTCAGTTCAGTTGCTCAGTTGTGTCCAGCTCTTTGTGACCCCATGAACCGCAGCACACCAGGCCTCCCTGTCCATCACCAGCTCCCAGAGTTCACCCAAACTCATGTCCATTGAGTTGGTGATGCCACCAGCCATCTCATCCTCTGTCATCCCCTTCTCCTCCTGCCCCCAATCCCTCCCAGCGTCAGGGTCTTTTCCAATGAGTGTGTGTTTAAAATAACACCTTCTGTAAAGGAAAAGGAGCGTGTTTGTTCACACAGCATACGTTCTAACAGTATTTGTATCGAAATAAAATGTCGCTCAGCATGTTGCTTTTTGTTTTACACTTAATTCCATAATCTGCCCCTTTAAATTGACATCTGTTCTTCTTTCTGTATTAAACCTATATTAAATCTCAGTCCTTGAAGGTCTGCTGCCTCGAGCCCCCTCAGGGAATACGGCCTCTGACTCCCCCGAGCGCGGGCACCAGCCTCAGCTCGTTTGTTACAGGTGTGCACGTTCAGTAACTGTCGTGCAAACCCGAGTTCTGAGCATCTGTTCAGGAGGAGGAAATGCCATCTGAGTGACATCGTTTCCTCCTGCCGACAAGAAGGCAGCAGGCAGCGTGAGAGAGGCCAGCGTGCTTTGAGGTCAGAGGAGCATCAGACGCCCCCTGGTTTAAGCCCGCACGTTGTCTAATGGTCTTTATTGATCTCTGGTGGCTGTTGCCTGCTTCTAAGATCTCTGAACATCAAACAAATAATAGGTAGTAAAACTAAATGTGATTGTTTGATGAAGCGTCCTAATCTGTTAATCAGGAAATGGTTAGACTAAATGATTTTACAAGCAAGGAAACACCTGCCTCCTACAAATAACCTACTACCTGTTTTCCAAACAGGCATCAGAGAGTTAAAAGATGGTGCTGTTTACTGAAAGAAGTTCACAAGACAGATGTTAAGCGTGTTTGTCTAAAGTGTGCTAGAACTGAAGTGTCTGCTTATAGCTGTTGAAATGTCTGCTTATAACCATGACACATTGTCACTGTGTCACCATGAGCTCTGATGGAGTTCACAGTTATTAGGAATGGTGTGTAGCATGTATATAATTCTTTCAACTAGGTTAAAATAATGTAAAATTTACAGTTTTATATATATTGTAGAGTATTTTCCAACAATTATCGGCCTGGCTTTCTTTAGGAGGTAAAGTGTCTTGAGTGAAGCTTTTCAAACAATGAAATGCGCAGTGAAGTGACATAGGAATCATGGCGCCCCCGGTGCCGCGGCTGCCCCAGTGAGAGGCGGAGGTGGTTGGGTGGTTGGGAGGTGCAGTGGGGCGGCCGTGGCTCCGCGCTCTGTTCGTGCCTTGATGTCTCCGCCATGTATCTGTTCCCTCACATGCAGCAGACCTCTTTCTTGTTCGCTCGAGCGCGCCTCGTTTGATGCCTTAAATTCTTATGGCGCAGGGAGTGAACTCTCCTTGTAGCAGCTGTGCAGTGAATGCTTCCAGCTCCTTAAGCCG
>SJXQ01008002.1:133832-169269 GCA_006408695.1 Aepyceros melampus | reverse complement strand
GATACATGCTGTATCTTGGCTGTCTGGCTTGTGTTCTCATTGTGCAAATGATTGAAACTCGTCTCGGTGTTCACAGCGTGCAGGAGGGAAAGGACGGCAAGCGGGCCGCTCTGAGGCGTGCTCCCCGCTGCCAGGGGCCCTCGAAGGAGAGGCTGGCAGTGGCGTCCCTGCTGTCGCCCCCACTACCTAGAGCGTAGGCAAAGACGGCAGCAAGGCCCCTAGAGCCCGTGGGCGCTCGGTGCAAGCATGTCCGGGGGCGAGCAGACGCACCCAGACCCGCAGGCCCTGTCCTCCCGTGTGGGCCCCGCGTCGTGCTGGGCGCCGGGCCGGGAAAGGAGGCGCCGCTTCCCCCCGGGAGCCCCCGGCTCAGAGGCCTGTGCGTTGACTCAGGCTCTGCCCCCTCCACCCAGGCCGCCCCACTCCTGCCTCCCGAGGGGTGCCCTTGGCTTGGAAGCAGTGAGTTGGGTCAAGGTGCTGGGGTGGCGCCGCCCGTCAGGGAGCGGCAGCCACACGTGGGGAGGTGACCGCGGCCTCCCCGTGTGGACAGCGCGGACGGGGGCTCGAGACTGCCGCGGGCTTCTCCGAGGAGGGCCCTCAGGAGAGGGGGTCCTGGAACTGCGGCGCTTGTGGGCAGAGGCGGTGTCGGGGAAAGAGGAGTGAGGCGCTGGTGGGCTGGCTTCGCGTGGTAAGGGCGCCCCGCACGGCAGTCCGCAGCGGCTCTCCCGCCTGCCGGGGACAGGTTCCTCTACGCGGCTTCTCTCGGTCCCCAAGCAGTTGGTTTGATCTGCCTGCTTGCCTTCTGTCTGTCTGCCTGCCTGTCTGTCAACCTATCTACCTACCTACCTATTTCACTAAAACAGTGAGGGGAAAAACGAAAGAGAATTATAATAGGAAAAAGCCAAAGAATAAGGATTTTTGAGTTAAATAGGCTTCTGTCCAAATGAATGAATAGCTAACTAGAGGTATTTTTGAGGAGTATTGATTCAGTGTCTGAAAAAGTTTGTGACTGTGTCTGTGACTGATGTGTGATTGTGTGGTTCTGTATGATGGTGTGTGTGGTTGTGTGTGTGACTGTGTGTGTGTTGACCTCAGTCCTTTCCTGTCTCTCATGTCTCACTTGTACATCCAGTCTCACCTGGGTGGCCGGCAGGAGAGTGCCCGGTGTCCGCACTGGCTGAGCAGCCTCCGGCTGGGCTCTGCACCCAGGTGGCCCCCGTGAGGACCCTCCAGCCGTAGCAGAGCTCCCTTCCCTATTCCAGGCGCCTGCGCTGCGCCCGTGCTGGGGCCCCCACCGGGCGTGCACATCTGTGAGCTCCCTTCCCTAGGTGCTCCTGGGGGGCTTGCCAGACTCAAAGGGCGGCAGTGCAGATCGTTCTGGAAGCAGACAGCTAGCTCATCATAAGCTGGGTGTGCTTGGGGAATGTGTATGTGGGTGCTTAGTCGCTCAGTCGTGTCCAACTCTCTGTGACCCCACGGACTGTACCCCACCAGGCTCCTCTGTCCAGGGGATTCTCCAGGCAAGAATACTGTGGCGGGTAGCCATTCCCTTCTCCAGGAGATCCTCCTGACCCAGGGAGTGAACCTGAACTCCTGCCTTGCAGACGGATGCTTTACCATCTGCGCCACCAGGGAAGCCGAATAGAGACATTATTTTTTGTATTCTCCTGTATCTCATTAGATTAGTTTCGTTTGGTTAATGTGAAATGTTAAAAAATTCAGAAGTTCCCTTTTTAAATTTCTTACATATCAGTTTATTTTACAGGAATTCCACATGCAGGCGCATTTAAACAATGATTAACTTTGACCAGAAAGTTATTATTGTTAGAGCCAAAACTCCGGCCATGACAGGCTCAGTGAGTTACACTAGGCCTAAAACCTAAGTTATGTCTCCGGGAGTTATACCCTTGAACTAATCAGGAGCATCCCCATTCGCGCGCGCGTGTTCCTCTCAGCCAATCATGTAGTGCCAGCTACCCTGTTACTGAGCAAAGAACTGCCTGTATATAAGCAGCCATACTCTGGAGCTCGGGGCTCTTGTCGGATTCACTGCACTGGAGGAGACATGGGCCCTAGCTCGAGCTAGAAAAAACTCCTTGCTTTTGCATTACTGTGGTGGACTTGTTCTCTCAGTCGGTTCTGGGACTCGGACTCGGAGCATAACAATTATCAGAAGAATAGTACTAAAATAATTTTATGGTAAATGATTATGGTTAACCAAGTCTCTATCTTGAAAAATCTAAATCTAATTTTATATTAAAAATCAATTTAAGGTTACTGTTTCATTGTATTTTTCCTTTGAGGAAACTTTGACTTTTAGTAAATTTTATGTCTTTGTCATGGCAGATTCACGACTTACAGAGTGAGCTTGACAAGGAAAAAGAAGATGCTCAAAAGAAAATCCATAAATTTGAGGAAGCTTTGAAGTGAGTAAAATTGTAATATATTTAATTTTAAAAAAATATTCTAAACTGTGAGCCAAATTAAGTGACTAAAACCCAAGCATCATTATTTTTATCATAACCTTGCTGTGGTTTAGTTTGAGTCAGTTTTCCATCATGAATCTCTATTTTCAGAATTTTATTACTAGCCAATAAATTTTTTTTTAAAGGAAAAAAATCAATTCAGCTGTTTTAAAGTGACAGGAATGTAAGAAAGAGAGCTTAGCAGTTTCAGATGCTTTCCTACTCTTAAATGAAAACAGATTAAAAATAACAATAACAACAATAAGATTTAGATCTTAGGACATTTAGAAATTCCTCTGTAGATTTTTTTGGAGGAATTTGGATAATGATATGTTTCGGTTGTTATAGTTAAGAATGGACTATTATACAGGTGTTGTTTAGCAAAGGCTTAGTTTTATGATACCTAAGCATACACATTAAAATATTCATATATATATATAATATTTGTCTTTTCCAGTCATTCACTGAGTCGATTAGGCCTTACTTATTACTGGAGGATGCTGTCCTGTAGTTTTTAGCTGGAAGATGCTGATGTGTTCGGTAAATGTTGCAGTCTCACCCTGTTTCAGACAGTGGTGTATAGTTCCTTCCTGTGTCGTGGTCCGTTGGGAGGATGTTCAAGCCCTCGGGCAGGTACAGCGCAGAGCCTTGAGTGATGGGGACTTTCTTGGAAGAAAGGTCACGAGGGCACTTGGCCTGAGAATCTGACTAGGAAGAGAGCTTGCCCGGGCGCAGTGTGTCTAGCTGACTCCCAGGGAATCAGCAAGTTCCATTTTCTGAGCTTTTCCAAATGTCCAAGCAGGAATAATTTAGAGAAAGGCCAAAAAGAGTGTCTCGGGTCACAGAGAGCGGGTGTGAGGTTCTCCCTGGGGGTCGCACAGCCGCCCCCGCCTGGCGCCGAGTGCCGGCCTCCCAGGATGCCAGTGTCACCACCGTGGTGCTCGTCGCACATGGTCACATAACCACGCTCGTGTGCCAGCTGAATGCCAGCACAGCGAGGGCGTCTTGCTTGCGGACGAGATGTCCTCCCGCGATCCCTCATTAATTCATTGTTTCCCTCCTTGAAAGGTTGAGTCCAAACTTCCTTTATCTGCTCAAGTTTCCGTGTTTTCCTTTCTGTTTTGTTCTGCTTCGTCTCTCCTGTGACTTCTTTACACTTTTTCTATTAGCTAGTTGATGTCCATTTATTTTATATCCATAAAGAAAGAGATAATTCCTTCAAGTAACAGTGAATCAACCAATATTTGTTTAGTACCTACAGTGTCTTTATTTTGTAGTATCATGTGAAAAGAAATGGAAGGTGTAGTAGCTATAGCTCAAGACACAACCCTGTTCTTAACAGTTTTCTCCTCTGGCATGGGCATTCGAGGTCCATAGCAATGCTAACTATCAAGTTGTTGACAAGTGCAATAGTGTGATCTTTTCATTTTCACTGTGAAAAATTCCGAAAGTCTCCATAGTTTCAACATACAACATAGTCTATTTAAGGCTTCAGAGGTGTTTACCAAAATGCGAAGTTTTACTTGGAGTTAAAGAAAGCTAGCTTAGACTGTTACTCGTGTTCCTTGTGGGCCTGTGTCTCCCATCCCCTGGCAGGAGACGTCTTTATTTCCACTAAAAGTCTGTTGACCGTGATAATCCAGCGCCTGGCGCAGCGGGAGGAGCCTGATCTGAAGGAGGAGAGCAGTTTATCACGGGGTTTGCACGTCAGAGCAAACAGCACAACCTGGCTATTTCCCTGAAGGAGAATCTTCTGGGGGCAACGGCTGCTGCTTTTCAATCCAAGAATAGTGTTGGACCCAGTGGGTCCAGAGACAGTTCCGTTTTTCTAGAAGAGAGGTGTATGATATGGAAATTTGTCGTGATTATTAACAATTTTTTCCATAATAAAAATATACACAAAGGTGGAAAGTCTGGCTTTTAGAATGTGGTGGCATCCATCCATCCATCCCTCCATCCATTCTTTCACTCAGTAGCATTGCTTCCCTCTGTGCGTGTTGAACGTACAGAAGAAGCTGTCAGAGTTGGAGAGAGCATGCGAATTAATAGGCTCCCGGGAACACGATGCATGTGCTCAGCTCAGTCTTGGATTCAGAGCTCAGGCGATACTTTGCCCCCTACTGGTGTGAAGAACGACCCTGATTTGGAGTTGGCACCTACTGTAAATACAGCTTCTAAAGCTAATTTGCCCGCTTATCCACGTTTTTCAGAAAAGAAAGTTTAAATTTACTCTCCTACTATTTATAGCTTTTATTAAACACATATCCTAAACAGTTTTTTTGCTTTCTACTTCATTTTTGATGGAGAAAATATTTTATAGCCCCTTGTAACTAAAAAGTATCTGAAACTGTAACTGTAAATGGTATGGATTGTATATGTTCATTTTTCAAAGATAAATAATTAAACCAAATGAGAAACTAAGTAATGAATGGAAAATCACCACAGGCACAGAATAATTTGGTGTAAATCTTCAGAAGACACCAAAGTGTGTTGTTTTTTTTGGAGGAGGTAACAGGTAACTCTTGCCTGGAGAGTCCCATGGACGGAGGAGCCTGGTGGGCTGCAGTCCATGGGGTTGCTAAGAGTCGGGCATGACTGAGCGACTTCACTTTCACTTTTCACTTTCATGCACTGGAGAAGGAAATGGCACCCACTCCAGTGTTCTTGCCTGGAGAATCCCAGAGACGGGGGAGCCTGGTGGGCTGCCATCTATGGGGTCACACAGAGTCGGACACGACTGAAGTGACGTAGCAGCAGCAGCAGCAACAAATTTGATTTCTAAGCTTTGGGTGCTGTAGAAATAATAGAGCATTGTTCTGAGATCTTGTATAAATTGACTATTCTAAAGCAATCTGAAAGCTTCCGAAGTCATCTTCTTGATTGATACCTCTTTCAAAGTCCTCTGTGTCAGTAAAATGCAGAACTGCTTCAAAACAGATTGATTCTGATCCATTGTAACTTTCTTTGTGTTGTCAGTTGTAACCATAAGTATCTTTACTCTGACACTAATATATCTAAGCTTTCAGATTTTTAGTACTGAAAGTGAGCAGTGGTGATTTCACCAGAATATCTCACGTAGGTCTTCAGATGCTCTGGTTGTGAATGGCCCTACAGGAAGCAAGCCCTTATTCACCTAAACCGCCGTTTCTGTCCGTCCATACATTGTGCCGGGCACTGCATGTTGGTGCCCACAGAGCAGGGGGAGCTTCCACAGAGACCCCGGGGGATTGTCAGTGTGGCTTTCCTGCTCCCCTGCTTAGGTTAACCTGAGATCTTCCTGACCACCTCTTGTTTACAATAGTGTGAAATAGGTGTTCTGCCTTGTACTGAGCAATTCATTGTTGGGATTCCTACATTGTTTGTAAAAGTAGACATTTTGTAACAAGGGGGAAGTGCAGTGTTTCTGTCCCTATTTCAGGAGTTAGGGGAGAATTGTAGGCAACCCAGAAGCAGTCTGCTTGACCCTCTGAGTCCCCGACGTCCTTGCAGAGCTCGGCCGCCCGCGGGCCCCTGCCTCATCTGGCTGCTCACCTGGCTTCCCTTTGCTGCTTCCCGTTGACTAGATGTTCAAAGTGTGCCATACTCCTCTTTGAGGGATTTTTTTCACTGTTCATGTATGCAGAATGAAAATCAGTGTTTTCTTCCAGAGGCTGACCCAATAGAATGGTTTAAAGCTACTCGGCTCTTCCTTTTGGAGAAAATCTGTCTTAGGGATTTAAATACAAAGTCTTATTTTCATCCTGGGGTTTCTATCTAGAATTTCTTTCTTTCTTTTTTTTTTTTTAACTGATATTTTGTAGGGCTGATGCCACTTACATAATGTTGAAGGCAAGAAAATAAATGAGTGATTTTTTTGTAGAGGTTACTTCAGCAAGTGAATATTTCCTGTGTTTATGATATAGAGAGACAGTGAACTTATTACAAGAAACAGCAAATAAAATATCTCTATTTCTAAAACAGACTGAAATGGCTTACAGTATAAATAGAAATTAACATATAACTGAAATTAAAGTGTAATGTGAGCATATAAAGTACGATGGATATGAAATGAAATGAAATTGTTTCTATATTGAGATTCCAAATTCACCTTAACCGGAACTGTGGCAGGTGGTTTGGGGAGGCACGAGAGCTTCCTGTAGGAGTGTGGGCTCTGGCTCGAGCTCTCGTGGGTCCAGGTTCCAGCTCAGGTTACCGGCCTGTGACGCTGGGTCTGGGGCTCCATCTCTCTGATCAGTCTTTACCTCCGTCACATGACCCTCCCTTGTAAGGTTGTGAGGAGGCTGGACCAGTTGCGGCAGGGCACCTCCAAAAGTGTCTGCTGTGTGTGCCAGCTCTTACTGCTTTCTCTCTCTTTATCTTATGCAGGGATGGACAAGTTCATCAGAAAAGGTGAGCTTACTCTGGCAAGTTTTTTATTAACAGCTTTCAGTTAGGTTCACTTCAGTTGCTCAGTTGTGTCCAACTCTTTGTGACCCCATGAACTGCAGCACACCAGGCCTCCCTGTCCATCAACAACTCCCGCAGTTCACTCAGACTCACGTCCATCGAGTCAGTGATGGCATCCAGCCATCTCATCCTCGGTCGTCCCCTTCTCCTCCTGCCCCCAATCCCTCCCAGCATCAGAGTCTTTTCCAATCAGTCAACTCTTCGCATGAGGTGGCCAAAGTACTGAAGTTTCAGCTTCAGCATCATTCCTTCCAAAGAAATCCCAGGGCTGATCTCCTTCAGAATGGACTGGTTGGATCTCCTTGCAGTCCAAGGGACTCTCAAGAGTCTTCTCCAACACCACAGTTCAAAAGCATCAATTCTTCGGCGCTCAGCCTTCTTCACAGTCCAACGCTCACATCCATACATGACCACAGGAAAAACCATAGCCTTGACTAGACGGACCTTAGTCGGCAAAGTAACGTCTCTGCTTTTCAATATGCTATCTAGGTTGGTCATAACTTTTCTTCCAAGGAGTAAGCGTCTTTTAATTTCATGGCTGCAGTCACCATCTGCAGTGATTTTGGAGCCCCAAAAAATAAAGTCTGACACTGTTTCCGCGGTTTCCCCATCTATTTCCCATGAAGTGATGGGACCAGATGCCATGATCTTCGTTTTCTGAATGTTGAGCTTTAAGCCAACTTTTTCACTCTCCTCTTTCACTTTCATCAAGAGGCTTTTTAGTTCCTCTTCACTTTCTGCCATAAGGGTGGTGTCATCTGCATATCTGANTCCATTGAGATGGTCTTGATCCCTGTCTGCTGTTCAATGTCACGAACCTCATTCCATAGTTCATCAGGCACTCTATCAAATCTAGGCCCTTAAATCTATTTCTCATTTCTACTGTATAATATGCCCAATATGGTACTGGAGATCAGTGGAGAAATAACTCCAGAAAGAATGAAGGGATGGAGCCAAAGCAAGAACAATAATACCCAGTTGTGGATGTGACTGGTGATAGAAGCAAGGTCCGATGCTGTAAAGAGCAATATTGCATAGGAACCTGGAATGTCAGGTCCATGAATCAAGGCAAATTGGAAGTGGTCAAACAGGAGATGGCAAGAGTGAACGTCAACATTCTAGGAATCAATAAACTAAAATGGACTGGAATGGGTGAATTTAACTCAGGTGACCATTATATCTACTACTGTGGGCAGGAATCCCTCAGAAGAAATGGAGTAGCCATCATGGTCAACAAAAGAGTCCGAAATACACTACTTGAATGCAATCTCAAAAATGACAGAATGATCTCTGTTCGTCTCCAAGGCAAACCATTCAATATCACAGTAATCCAAGTCTATGCCCCAACCAGTGACGCTGAAGAAGCTGAAGTTGAATGGTTTTATGAAGACCTACAAGACCTTTTAGAACAAACACCCAGAAAAGATGTCCTTTTCATTATAGGAGACTGGAATGCAAAAGTAGGAAGTCAAGAAACACCTGGAGTAACAGGCAAATTTGGCAGTGGAATACGGAATGAAGCAGGGCAAAGGCTAATAGAGTTTTGCCAAGAGAACACACTGGTCATAGTAAACACCCTCTTCCAACAACACAAGAGAAGACTCTACACATGGACATCACCAGATGGTCAACACTGAAATCAGATTGATTATAGTCTTTGCAGCCAAAGATGGAAAAGCTCTATACAGTCAGCAAAAACAAGACTGGGAGCTGACTGTGGCTCAGATCATAAACTCCTTATTGCCAAATTTAGACTGAAACTGAAGAAAGTAGGGAAAACTGCTAGACCATTCAGGTATGACCTAAATCAAATGTACAGCCTAGGGACTTGTGTTTTTGCAGATTATACCCCACCATAAGCTATTATAAGAAAGAGGCTGTAATTTCCTGTGCTACACCTGTATCCTTGTTGCTTATCTACTTAATACATAGTAGTGTGTATCTGTTAATCCCATGCCCCCGGTTTTCCCCTTCCCTCTTCTTCTCCCCTTCACTAACAATGTTTGTTTTCTATATCTGCACGTCTGTTTCTATTTTGCATGTATGTTCATCTGTATTATTTTTTAAATTCAACACATAAGCAAGGTCATACAG
Organism: Aepyceros melampus; assembly: GCA_006408695.1. Lineage (NCBI taxonomy): Eukaryota > Metazoa > Chordata > Mammalia > Artiodactyla > Bovidae > Aepyceros > Aepyceros melampus. Next base: position 160,267 of record SJXQ01008002.1, on the reverse strand, counting down.
TATTTGTCTTTCTCTGGCTGACTTCAGTATGCTCAGTATTCTCCAGATCCTGCCACGTTGCTGTGGATGGCAGAGTATCGTTCTTTTAGCGGCTGAGCAGTGCTCTGTGGCCGCGTCTTCCTGCTCCATGCATCCGCTGACGGGCACTGGGGCTGTTCCCGAGTCTGGGGGATTGTAAAGAGCGCGGCTGTGCACACTGGGGTGTGTGTTTGTTTGCTTTTTCCTGTATGCTCGGGAGCAGAATTGCCAGATCCGTTTGTCATTCTGTTTTATGCTCATCTGCGGAAGAGTTGCTCAGTGAGCCTGGGACAGCCTGTCATCCCTGCTGCTGTCGGTGTCCCCGTGAGTGCTTACTGCATCTAGGGTGTTGGTAGCCGTGCTGTGAGCAGCACACTCATCCCCAGTTATCACCCTCCGTCCGCTTCTCAGGTTGCGCCGAGGTAGACGCAGCTCGCGGGAGGGGGCCTGTAGGCTGCAGCAGCGGCGTCATGGAGCCGAGTGAAGCCGCTGGGTCTCGGGTTGGTTTGGCACCACAGGGGAGCTGTTGGAGGACTTTGCTCACTCTTACTTCACCCTGGTGAGGTTAGAACCTCTGATTATGAACACAGTATATCACCTCTGTTTAGGAGGCTCTAAGACACACGGGATCTGAGTCATGGACCTGCTAGGTGATGCCTGGTGACTAAAATTGAGCAGGTATGAGAGCAAGGAAAGAATGTGAAAACGTCTTGAGGGCTAATTTTACCATAGTCTTGATTTTCACAGCTATTCATCTCTCCCATCAGGATTTCTGTTATTGATAATCGGCCTTTATAGAAAATGCATAATTTCATTTTCATGTACCCACAACTACAATTGCACTTGCACACAGAACTGTTGGAAGAAATTCCTGATGTTTTCTAAGATGATTCACAGTGTTCTTGAATTGTAGTTTAATTTGACCTGTCTTGAAGCCAACTCTCAGTGCTAGTGATGTTCAGCAAATGTTCACCATCTGGTTTATTGAAAGTTATTCTTACACAAAAATGAACAGCACCTGTCCTTTTGCCTGGCTTTATCTATGGTTTTGTTTTTTATTAAATAGTTTTGGGGTGTTATTTTTCCAACAGACTGACATATGGCTTTATGAAAACAGTGTTTACTTTATCAGCAAACATAGATTCTTAATCTCCCCCTACAGTGGAAGGCAGACTACCCCTAGAGTTATGTTTTTAGACACGGGTGGAAAAGCTTTCCCATAAGGTTCTTTTACATCTCCTTCGTTTATCTCTGGTTGTGTGCTTGTTGTCATAAATCAGCATTTATAATATTAGGAGGAGCAGGGATTAATCTTCAAGTAAGAATGCCTTGGAGTAGAGACAGTGAAACTTCAGAGTTATAAGGACAGTGTTCTTGTGCTTTTGTTTGCTGGAGACTAATCTTAAGGAAGATTTAAATGGGATACTAAACAGCCATGTAATGCTCAAAATTCTCCAAGCCAGACTTCAGCAATACGTGAACCGTGAACTCCCTGATGTTGAAGCTGGTTTTAGAAAAGGCAGAGGAACCAGAGATCAAATTGCCAACATCCGCTGGATCATGGAAAAAGCAAGAGAGTTCCAAAAAACATCTATTTCTGCTTTATTGACTATGCCAAAGCCTTTGACTGTGTGGACCACAATAAACTGTGGAAAATTCAGAAAGAGATGGGAATACCAGGCCACCTGACCTGCCTCTTGAGAAATCTGTATGCAAGTCAGGAAGCAACAGTTAGAACTGGACATGGAACAACAGACTGGTTCCAAATAGAAAAAGGAGTACATCAAGGCTGTATATTGTCTCCCTGCTTATTTAACTTCTATGCAGAGTACATCATGAGAAACGCTGGACTGGAAGAAACACAAGCTGGAATCAAGATTGCTGGGAGAAATATCAATAACCTCAGATATGCAGATGACACCACCCTTATGGCAGAAAGTGAGGAGGAGCTAAAAAGCCTCTTGTTGAAAGTGAAAGAGGAGAGTGAAAAAGTTGGCTTAAAGCTCAACATTCAGAAAACGAAGATCATGGCATCTGGTCCCATCACTTCATGGCAAATAGATGGGGAAACAGTAGAAACAGTGTCAGACTTTATTTTTTGGGGCTCCAAAATCACTGCAGATGGTGACTGCAGCCATGAAATTAAAAGACGCTTACTCCTTGGAAGGAAAGTTATGACCAACCTAGATAGCATATTGAAAAGCAGAGACGTTACTTTGCCGACTAAGGTCCGTCTAGTCAAGGCTATGGTTTTTCCTGTGGTCATGTATGGATGTGAAAGTTGGACTGTGAAGAAGGCTGAGTGCCAAAGAATTGATGCTTTTGAACCGTGGTGTTGGAGAAGACTCTTGAGAGTCCCTTGGACTGCAAGGAGATCCAACCAGTCCATTCTGAAGGAGATCAGCCCTGGGATTTCTTTGAAAGGAATGATGCTAAAACTGAAACTCCAGTACTTTGGCCACCTCATGCCAAGAGTTGACTCACTGGAAAAGACTCTGATGCTGGGAGGGATTGGGGGCAGGAGGAGAAGGGGACGACCGAGGATGAGATGGCTGGATGGCATCATGGACTCAATGGATGTGAGTCTGAGTGAACTCCGGGAGTTGGTGATGGACAGGGAGGCCTGGCATTCTGCGATTCATGGGGTCACAAAGAGTCGGACACGACTGAGCGACTGAATGGAAGGGAAACAGCCTTGTGATTATTCAGAGATGTGGACCACATGCTGATGACGTTTGTTTTCCATTTGAATTACTGCAAAAATCTGGATAAAGAGACATTCAACCCAGGTAGTTTTGCAGTTTGCCCCGGAGGTTGGAAGTTTGAATTTTGGTAGAAAGGGAGAGCTTGGTTAAATCCAGTCTTGTGTAGGGATTTTAAAGTACCGCTGAATAGTATAATTCCAAATTTAGTTTGATATATTGCTGAAGTGAGAAGCTATGGCTTAGTCATTTTGTTTGTAAGTTTGGGTTTTTTTTTTTTTAAAAACCTCTAAGAATTAATAGTGATATATACTTTAAAATAGAAAAAAAAAAAAGAATCAAGGAGCTATCTAGAAAGAAGCTAAAAGAAGCCTGCCAACTTGAATACTCAGTCTGAAGATTTCTATGCCTTTAAAGTGAATGAAAACATTTTACAGGGTCATCTTGATAAGACATTTTATTCTGTGTAGAAAACAAGATTTTTACTTTTTAAAGTTTTCTTGGAGGAGTAACTAAAAACAGGTTCCATGGCAATATCAAAATAGCCTCTATGGTGTTGGCTTTAACCAAGATATATAAGTATAAAGACTGATTAAGTTTGTAAATTTTCGGTTTTTTTCTTTTATTTTGTGGCACTTATTAAAGAAGGTGTGGTGTTGGTTTAAACCAAGGCATAGTGGTTTAGTCACCAAGTCGTGCCCCACTCTTTGTGCCCCATCGACTGCAGCCTACCAGGCTCCTCTGCCCATAGGATTTTCCAGGCAAGAGTACTGGGTTGCCATTTCCTTCTCCAGGGGATCTCCCTGACCCAGGGATTGAAGCTGGGTCTTCTTTACTGCAGGCAGTTTCTTTACTGGTTAAGCCACCAGGGGAGCCCTTAATGAAGAATATATAAAGACTGGTTAAGTTTGTAAATATTCAGGGTCTTTCTTTTATTATTATTACTAAAATTAAGAACAGATACAGTTTATAATGCATTTTCAATTAAAACATATCAGATTTTCATATTTACCTATAATGTTATCACTAAAAACCTATATATTATATAGAGTTGGAGAGCAAGATGATATTATTTGAAATGTATGAAATCATTTTAGATCTTATATAGCTAAAATTAAATTAATTATGTCAAAGTTGGATTAAATATAACCAGAAATTGGTAAATTATTTTATAGTTGAGTTATTTAAGAAGTTTATTATATGTCACTGCCACATAAGTTCTAGGCTAATCTAAAAAAGAAATGGTTTTTTTCTACCATCATAACAGAAAACTTCTGTTCAAGTGAACCCACCCAAGGTCCTTGGAGGGTGAACTCTGGTTGCCAACATTGTGCAGTGAGAAAGCTTTTCAAAGTATCTGTTCTTTAGCTTAATTTTTATCACACACTAGTACATGCTTGCTGTAGAGAATTGTAAAATTACAGAAGAGCACAGATAAAAAAGTCGTTTATGGTCACATCAAATAGAACTATCCACTGTTTTGCCGTTTTATTATTTTATTGAAGTGTGATTCATTTACATGGTGATTAGTTTCAGGGGTAGCACGGAATATTTGATATTTTTATACATTACAACATTCAAAAAAACGAAGATCTGGCATCTGGTTCCATCATTTCATGGCAAATACATGGGGAAACAGTGGAAACAGTGACAGATTTTATTTTCTTGGACTCCAAAATCACTGCAAGATGGTGACTGCAGCCACAAAATTAAATGACGCTTGTTCCTTGGAAGAAAAGCTATGACAAACCTAGGTAGCATATTAAAAAGCAGAGAAATCAATTTGCCAACGAAGTTCCGTCTAGGCAAAGCTATGGTTTTTCCAGTGGTCATGTATGGATGTGAGAGTTGGACTATGAAGAAGGCTGAGCGCTGAAGAATTGATGCTTTTGAATTGTGGTGTTGGAGAAAACTCCTGAGAGTCCCTTGGACTGCAAGGAGATCCAACCAGTCCATTCTAAAGGAGATCAGTCCTGGGTGTTCTTTGGAAGGAATGATGCTAAAGCTGAAATTCCAGTGTTTTGGCCACCTCATGCGAAGAGTTGACTCATTGGAAAAGACTCTGATGCTGGGAGGGATTGGGGGCAGGAGGAGAAGGGGACGACAGAGGATGAGATGGCTGGATGGCATCACTGACTCGATGGACGTGAGTTTGGGTGAACTCTGGGAGATGGTGAAGGACAAGGAGGCCTGGTGTGCTGCGGTCCGTGGGGCGGCAAAGAGTCGGACACGACTGAGCGGCTGAACAACAGCACCGCTGTACAGAATGGTCGCCGCACCACGCCTGCGCCCCCGCACCGAGCCTTTGCCCTCCACACGGAGCCTGCGCCCTCCATCGCCAGGCAGTCACTGCGGCGTTCCTGCGGGTGCGCCCTGAGGTGTCCACGACACCCCCAGGACTCACCCGCTCGTAACTGCGCCCATTCCTCTGCGTCCCCTTCACCTGTCCTCCAGCCCCCCACTCCTGTCTGCTCTGCCAGCTGCTGGTTTGTTCTCTTATCTGTGGAGTTTATTTCTGTTTGTTCTGTTTTGTTGGTTTGTTTTGGTTTTTGGAAAACTGCAATGAGCTATCGCCCCACACTTGTTAGCAGGGCAATTATCGTAAAGACAAGAAATAACAAGTGTTGGTGAGGATGTGCATGAAAGGGAACTCTCGTGAAATGTCGGTTGGGATGTAGATTGAAACACCCACTATGGAAAATAGTACGGAGGCTTCTCAAAAATTAAAAAGTGAACTAGGATACGACCCAGCGGCTCCACTTCTGGGGGTTTATCTGAAGGAAGCAGAAGCATAATTAGGAAAGTTTCGTGCACCCCAGCGTCCGGAGCAGCATTGTTTACAATAACCTGGATGGGGACGCAGCCTAACCGTCCCCCCGCAGGTGAACAGGCGAGAAAGGTGTGTCTACACAACGGAATACTGTTCAGCCGCAAGAGGAAGGAAATCGCGCCATTTTTTTACAACATGGATAGACTGGGAAGGTATTATGCCAAGTGGAATAAGTCACATAGAGAAAGACGAGTGTATGATTTCACTTAAATGTACCACCTGTTATACCATTTTAATTACTGTGAATACAAATTAAATATTGAACTTTAATAGAATGAGAATATCCCCTTCCAGATTCTATTCTTTTTTTATATTTTTTAAAATTATGTTTTCTAAGTAATGGCTCTAGCTGAACAAAAATCTTCAATCCATTTTTCAAATAGTGATCTTCTTCATCTGGCGCTTTTGCTGAATTTATTCTCAGTGTTTTAGATTGAAGGTTTTTGATAGACAGCTTGTTTCCGGTTAAGGAAACTCCCTTGCATTCCTAAGAATTCTTTATATTTTTAGAAATGAATGGATATTACACAGTATCAAAAGGTTTTTGTTTTCATTAAGTTGACCATATAATTTTTTAAATGGTTTTAAAAACTTTTTTTAAAGTTCTACTTTATTAGCAAATGTTAATTATACAATACAATGTTATCAACCACAGTTATCTTTATATCCTCAGACCTTATTTATCTCTAAGTTAAAATTTGTGCTCTTTTAAAAACCAGTCTCCCCCTATCTCCCCTACCCTCAGCTCCAGGAGACTGTTGTTCTGTGTTTCTCCGAGTTCGGGTTTTTAAGTACAGTTGGTTTACAAGTTGTGTTAATTTTCGCTGTACGGGAAAGTGATCCGGCTATACATGTGTGTACAATCTTCTTTGTATTCTGTTCCATTATGGTTTATCACATGGTATCCTGGAGAAGGTTTGTGTGCCCTTAAGAAGAATGTGTGCTTTGCTGCTGCTGAGTGGAATGTCCCTTAGCTGCATCTGGTCTAATGCATAGTTCAAGCGCAAAGTTTCCTTGTCGGCTTTCTCTCTGGCTGGCCTCTGCATTGTTGAAAGTAGGGTTGATATCCCTACTGTCACCTTACTGTCTGTTTCTCTCCTCAGAGCTGTCAATGTGTGCCTATTGTATGTTTCTTTTCTCCTGTGTTAGGTGCGTAAGCATTGACTAGCGCTGCGGCCTTGTGATCAGTTGACCCTGTTATCATCAGACAGTGACCTCTGGCTCTTGTTACAGCTGTCGGCTCCAGGTCTCTTGCGTGTGATGAAGAACATCTGCTTCTGCTGTATTTTGCTTTCCATTTGCTGTGGATTCTCTTCTTGTATCCCTCTGCTGTCAGACTATGTGTACTTGAAGCTGAAGTGAATCTCTTGTAGGCTTAGTTATAGGCAGCGTATAGTTGAATCTGTTTTATTTTCTTAATCCTAATTCATATGGCCGCTCTCTATCTTTATTTACATTAGAGTATTTAATCCATTTACAGTTGAGGGAGGTAGTGACGGTTATGGATTCAGTGCTGCTGTTTTTAAAGTTTTCTGGCTGTTTGTAATTCCTTTGTTCATTTATCCCTTTCAGGCTCTCCTCCTTTGTGATTTGATGACTGTCTGTAGTGGTCTGCCGGGACTCCTTTCTCCTCATCTCCCGTGTGCCTGTGGAGTCCAAACCCTGTGCCCTGCAGGGAGGAGCTGGGAGTGGAGAGAGGGGAGGTTTATGGCAGGACTGTGTATCCTGCTCCGCTGGCCACGGCCCAGGTGTGTCACCGCGGGCCTGTTGTTCCTGTGCCCGTAGAGAGCTGCAGTCCTGCGGGGCTTGTGAGTGAGGCCTGCTGCTGCCGAGCCGGGCAGCGTGGAGGAGCGGCTCGGCTAGTCTCTGGATTTCTTTAGAGTGACTCACTCAGCGCAGCTGTACCTTCAGTGTGTCTGCAGGGGCCGGGGCCTCTGGGTCCTCATCTGGGTTGATGCCCTCTCTCGGGAAGTGCGTTTTCTTCCTCCTGAAACTCTGTCCTCTCTGTGCTTGCATGGCGCCAGACACACCCAGTGGCTTTCTCCCTACTTGATCGGAGGCTCTTTCTCAGTCTCCTTTGAACTGAGTCCTCCTTTCCCACCAGGATTCCATGTTTCAAAGTTACCTGGGTTCAGTCCTAGACCATCTCTTTTCCTGTGTGTGTGCCCACTTCTTAGGTGATTTCATGAAGCTCTGAGCTTCAAGTCCTGTGCCTTTAGTAACTCCCCCATCTTCATCTCTGGCCCAGGGGTGTCTGTTATACTCCAAACTCTTCTGTTCAACATCTTTATTGAGTTATTTTTTTTAACACTTCCTGCCACATCCATTTAAAAAATCTTTTATCATTCTTTCATATTTATGATTTTCTTTACTATATTTTTCATCAGTTTTTTGTCCTCTAAATATGTGTTTAAGATGGTTTATAGCATTATTGATTTTATTTTCTGTACCTACATTTCTACTCTCTTATTTTTATTATGAAATTTTATTGTGTTCTAAACTTTTCTCTTTTTAAATCCCTTTTCATCTTAATCATTCCTTGTTTTAAATATTATTGATTTTAAATCTTAGCAAATGCTTAAGGCTTTACCCCCTGTATCATTAAGACGGTCATCTATCTTTCCAATATGTCACAGTCTTCCTGATAGTTTCTTCTGGATGTCATATTAATAGGTTTTTCTTCTGTGTGTCCAGGATGTTTTCTCCCCTGGTTCTATTCCTGCTGCTGCTGCTAAGTTGCTTCAGTCGTGTCCGACTCTGTGCGACCCCATAGATGGTAGCCCACCAGGCTCCCCCGTCCCTGGGATTCTCCAGGCAAGAACACTGGAGTGGGCTGCCATTTCCTGCTCCAGGCGTGAAAGTGACAAGTGAAAGGGAAGTCCCTCAGTCGTGTCCGACTCTTAGCGACCCCATGGACTGCAGCCTACCAGGCTCCTCCGCCCATGGGATTTTCCAGGCAAGAGCACTGGGGTGGGGTGCCAGTGCCTTCTCCGGGTTCTATCCCTAGCTTATGCAGCAGCTTCCAGATTCTACCTGATGCTTGCCTGCGTTCTTCCTCAGCTTTGAACAGGGTACATTTTGTTTGGTCTCGATGATTTGTTTATTCAGCACACGTGAATTTCTGCTTTTCTGGATGCCATCTGACGCTGGTGTGCTGCGTGTTTGGGTATGGATCGTCTCTGCTCCGTGTTGACTTGCAGAACTTCCATGTTCTTTAGAGATATGCAAGTGGGCAGAAAGACATTGTCAGCTGCCAGTGAATTTCCAAGTTTCTGGGAAAGTATCACCTAGAGAAACTTCGCGTTACTGATGAGATACTTTTTCATAACCTGTGTGATGAGTATCTGCTTTTTCTGAACAAATGTGAATCCATAGTTCTCAGTATGTTTTAAATTCAGGTTTCTTCTTTTTGTGTCCATCCGTATTACTTTCTTTGTGGAGATTAGAGTCTTCTACACACAGCGCATTACCATTTGTCCTTTACTCGCAGTCTGGACGTCTTCTGGGAGTTCCTGACTGAATGGATATGTATAAAACATCAATATATGTTGTGGGTAGCTCCCTTTTTGAGGAGGAATCCCAGCTACCAGAATATTTTATTTTTTTTTAAGGCGCAGAATCTTTGACCTGAGGGAGGAAGGAAGAAATTCCTTCCTCCCTCATTTTTCAAAGCTTCTGTTTCCTGAGACCAATTTCTTTGCTCTCAGGTGGACCTGTATAGCTTTTTGTTGCTGTTTTTTAACAGTCCACTTCCATTTGCTTTGTATTTGTTGAAGATTCCTCTCAAGGTTTTTTAGTGAGTTGTTTGTTTATCCATCTCAGTTCTTGTTATTGGGATTTTAAAGTATTTTTCCACTTTCTCTTTGTAGCTGTGTAGTAAGTATTTAAGAGAGTCTATTCAGAAGATGGCAGCCAGATGTCACTTTGTGTATGAAGAAGAAAACTGTTCTTAACATATTTTTGATAGAATTCTTTTTGAAATGTAATATACACCCTCCCATCTGTTTCATCCTTGCCTAATGAAAACAATTTTTGGCGAGTTGGCATCATCATTTTTGGGATCAATTATTGTGATCTGGTGCAGGTTCGATTATAGATTAGTTTGTGCGACTAAAATCTAAACATGGAGTGACCTTCTTGTGACCTTGAAACTTGATTTTTTTTTTTAAGTCCTTGATCTCAGCTTGCTCTGTGGTCTTTGCCTCTTTCTCAAGAGGACAGCGCGCTGCGTGGAGCTGCGTGACCTCCTGAGCTGTTCAGCACTGTTAGCTTTCTGCAAAATTAATAAGTGAATCAAAGGCTGACTCAGATCTCCCAAATGGTTTTTTTTAACTCCAGAAAATCATCATATTCTCTGTTGCCATGAGTGTTCTTTGATTTTTCACACCAGTGAAATATGCTTTATTAATATAATAGAGCACAGCCGGCTCCTTCTGAGCTTTTATCCTGATTTTAAAGATTCTCGACACTGTTCACGGAGCACATGGGGAAGCCTTGTCCTCACTCCCCATCGCCTTGCCTGCCTCCGGGGCCCTGTCACTAACTCCGCGACAATGGTGCCCTTCCTGCCCTGGCAACTCAGATACTCTTACAGGTAACGTCCGCCTGGTAACGTGGTCATGTCCAAGTCATGAGATTAGAAGCACACCAACCCGATTTCTGGAAGAGACATTGCGGCAGAACATAATAAACACAGGTGAGTGGGTGTCAGACGTTTCCATCCTTGAGAAAAACCCGTTTCTGCTTCCTTACTGCGCTTCCTTTATTCCTTCCCTAAGTCACAGTCCCCCAAGTTTGAGGTCATGAAATTTAACAAGAGAATTTGAGGACTGGAGGCTTTGTTAACATTAGGAGCCTCTAGTTTTTATTGCTTGATATGAAATTTACTCATGTTAGTGTGGAATACACAAATGTCAGGAACTTTGAAGAGACCTTGAGTAATTTGAACCATATATCCCTATTCTTAGTGAGGAGTGAAAATACCCCAGAGGAGGTTTTATGTGGAGTAAACCAGGTCTGGAAATGGACTGTATTGAAAGACCTGACGGCCTTTTGATGTCTGATTCTTTGATTTGGCCTTTTCTTTGGAAAGGGGTGCTGTGTGATTATAATTAGAAGCGTTTCGAGCTCTTCACCTGGGAGCTAATTGCTCCATACTCGGCTCTGTTGTGCGTGATCGTATAGCTTTGCGTGCTGGTGGAGTTTAAAGTCGCTGCTGAGGAGACGCTCCCTGTGCAGCAGGGAAGGCTGGTCACACTCCTGATGGGAAGTCACTTATCTTGCAGGTTTGGCTGTGATGTGAACATATGTTTATTATATATTTAACATGTTTCATTTTAATGATTTTCTAAGTAGTTAATGGGGATATAATAGTTTGGTTTTCTTGAAAATTGTGTCATTATGTTTCAAGTCGGAAATTATGGATAAGTAAGTAAGAATAAGTAAGTAAGAAACCTATATACAGGTCAGGAAGCAACAGTTAGAACTAGACATGGAACAACAGACTGGTTCCAAATAGGAAAAGGAATACGTCAAGGCTGTATATTGTCACCCTGCTTATTTAACTTCTATGCAGAATACATCATGAGAAACGCTGGACTGGAAGAAGCACAAGATGGAATCAAGATTGCCGGGAGAGATATCAGTAACTCAGATATGCAGATGGAATCAAGATTGCCAGGAGAAATATCAATAACTCAGATATGCAGATGACACCACCCTTATGGCAGAAAGTGAAGAAGAGCTAAAAAGTCTCTTGGTGAAAGTGAAAGAGGAAAGAGAAAAGTTGGCTTAAAGCTCAACATTCAGAAAATGAAGATCATCGCATCTGGTCCCATCGCTTCATGGGAAATAGATGGGGAAACAGTAGAAACAGTGTCAGACTTTATTTTTTTTTTTTGGCTCCAAAATCAGTGCAGTGGTGACTGCAGCCATAAGATTAAAACACATTTACTCCTTGGAAGGAAAGTTATGACCGACCTAGATAGCATATTGAAAAGCAGAGACGTTACTTTGCCAACAAAGGTCCGTCTAGTCAAGGCTATGGTTTTTCTTGTGGTCATGTATGGATGTGAGAGTTGGACTGTGAAGAAGGCTGAGCGCCAAAGAATTGATGTTTTTGAACTGTGGTGTTGGAGAAGACTCTTGAGAGTCCCTTGGACTGCAAGGAGATCCAACCAGTCCATCCTAAAGGACATCAGTCCTGGGTGTCCATTGGAAGGACTGATGCTGAAGCAGAAACTCCAATACTTTGGCCACCTCACGTGAAGAGTTGACTCATTGGAAAAGACTCTGATGCTGGGAGGGACTGGGGGCAGGAGGAGAAGGGGACGACAGAGGATGAAATGGCTGGATGGCATCACCAACTCGATGGACATGAGTTTGAGTGAACTCCGGGAGATGGTAATGGACAGGGAGGCCTGGTGTGCTGCGCTTCACGGAGTCGCAAAGAGTTGGACACGACTGAGCGACTGAACTGAACTGATGGTGTTGGAGAAGACTCCTGAGAGTCCCTTGGACTGCAAGGAGATCCATCCAGTTCATCCTAAAGGAAATCAACCCTGAATATTCATTGGAAGGACTGATGCTGAAGCTAAAGCTCCAGTACTTTGGCCACCTGATGCAAAGAGCCGACTCATTGAAAAGACCCTAATTGCTAGGAAAGATTGAAGGCAGGAGGAGAAGGGGGCAGCAGAAAATGGGATGGCTGGATGGCATCACCAATACAATGAATATGAACTTCGGGAGATGGTGAGGATCAGGGAGGCGTGGCATGCTGTGGTCCATGTGGACACGCCTGGGCGCCTGGACACAGCTACCAGGTGGAAGGCACTGCCAGAGTTTCACGTTCTCATTTGTCAGGCGATTTGAGAAGTTCTCGGCTTTGCATCGATACAGACATTTGCATCATCTTGAGCACAGTTACTGCTGTGCTTTGGGAGCTGAGAATGTCATGTTCTTCTTGAAAACAGCTTTCTCAAGTATGGCTGCTGGTGCCGGTGGGGACCCATCTGTTCCCTTTTCTGCCTGAGCATCTGAAACCACTTTCGATGGGGAGCAGTCAGAGTTTCCATTTTATTGTGAGCATTCCTGAGCGTCAGCAGGCGTGCTGACACGACCGTCCTCCCAGAGCAGGATGAGCAGCGTGGAGAGAGGACGGACAGCTGTGCCGGCCTTGCTGCAGCTGAGCAGGAAGCCTCTGGTCTCGGTCCTCCTCTGCGGGTGCGTCTTCATGGACTTCTGCGTTTCTTCTCGCTGCCTCAGAGAGTGTCTGTCTAATGTGACTGTCAGGAGGCCTCCTCGGCAGAGATGGTTGTGACACTATTTCACACAATAGGTTTAATTTGGCACATGAGATCTTTAGGCTTTGGATGTTTTCTTCAGGAATGAAGTTTGCAAAACTCGTACTTTTTAGCTTCTTGAGTTTTACCATAATCAAGATTGATTTTAGCAATGGGATGTGGTGAAATACATGTGATCCTGACGAGGAATTGATACTAATACAGTATAGCAATACTTTGTTTAATGTTTTATGGTCAACAAATGATTTAAAAACACATTCCCTTAATGCAGCCTCAGAAGAACTTTGGGTGGGTGGTTGTTATTATCTGCAATTTCAAGGGAGAAGCTGAGGCATTTGAAGGAGGGGAAGCAGTGGAGCTGGCCCGGCACAGCCCTCCTCTCGCCCGGAGGAGCTGACTGAGGCGCTCGCGCTCTGGGCCAGTCGGAGGCGGCAGGGCCGGAGGCCAGCGCAACGCATGCGGCCCACAGGCTCACTTTCAGCAAAAGCGGGTGTCTTGTGATTAAGGAAGCATGTCGTCGGCGTGGGTTTCTCTCCCCGCCCCAGAGGTAATCGCACCTGTCTTGTTCACATGTCATGCTTTTACCACATCTTTTCAAGGCTGTGTTACCTCCTTGAAATGAGAGCTGATTTTCTTTAGCAGGAATTCTCTTCAAGGAGAATGTCTGTCCCCTCTGCAAGTAGACTTCTGATGGTCGTAGCCGAGTAGTCTATCACACAGCCCGGGATGCGCGTGAATCCCACAGCCGGAATCTCAGATTAGTCCCCAGTTCTGACTCCCACTGTATGTGCTTTAACATGGAACGTTGTGATTCCAAAGCAGATGTCACACACTCTTCTTTTTCTGTCTTCTGCTTTTAAGGCTCTCAGTTGTTTTAAGAAATGCCGAGATTGTTTCCTACAAACTTTCATATGTCCTGTTTTCCTTGTGATTCATTTACAAGCATAATTAGTTCATGATCTTCAATATGATTTCTTATTAGACAGAAGTTACCTCATGGTGTGTTTTCCGCTTTCCAAAGAAATGCCCTCTATCCCCTCTCAGCATGCAGAGATAGGAAACAGGGGTGCATACACCCACACGCGTGGATGTGTGTGTTTTTATTCACATACGTACACCAGCACACATAGCTACCTCTGCTTCTACATTAGCTGACATATAAGCGTCATGAATTCACACTAAGTCCAGCTCCAGGGAGATGCCACAGGTCAGCCTCTCCTCAGGCGCTCTTCCCTTCTCTGACAGAGAGAAACCTGACTTCCAATATCTGTAAAGTTATTAGCTCAAAGCCTGAATTCCAGGAAGTGGTTTTTGAATTGATAAACCATACCTCTGGGAAGAAGAACCCTAACGCCGTGGTTTAATTCTTCTCTGAGTTCTCTTTGTCCTGAGTCTTGTGATCTGAGTATTGTCTTCAGAAGTTACCCTGGCTATTTCTTCTCTCTCCTCCTCTGCGTGGTTATGTTATTAATCATCTGAAGTGTGACCAGGCTTTTAATGGTGGTGTTTCACCTTAGAATTTCCCTCCTCCGTCCTGTTTTATTCTTTCCTTTTCAGTCAGTGGAACATGAGCACAGTTTTAAGAATCAGACCTGGACCGCAGGCGCGATTGCCGAGCAGCTCCGCTCTGCTCCCAGCCTCCCCGCAGACGGCCGGCCTCCTCACCCTCTGGCCAAGCCCCTTGTGTGTATTTGCACAAATGAGCTCTTAGATTTTCTCTTCATTCGCACACTTTCCCTTCTCCCTTTATCATAAGCTGGCAGTCAGGCACTGCTCTCACATCGGCACGGCCACTAACGCGCAGAGGAAGCTCAGTCCATGCAGCTGCTGCCCTGCCTGTCGACCTGGAGGTCGTACCCAGTATCCGCGGTGATGGGTGATGCTGAGAGGAGTAACCAGCAGATATATATTTCTGTATTCTTTGAAATTTATATTGAGGATAACTTTAGAAATGAGAATGCTGGGTGAAAAGACAAACATGTTTGTAGTTTTGTTGAGTATTGCCAAAGTCCCCTTCGTGAAGTTTGCACTGATTCAACATATATAGGCTACGTATTAGAATGACTTTTGACTTATAGTCTTCCAAGTAGAACGTGTTCTGTTTTAAATTTTTTGAAGTTCTGCTAGGTGATAAGCAGTTTCTCAGTATTGTCTTAATTTGCTTCCTCTTTGTGAGAGTAAACATATTTTCATATATTTAAGGGCTATTTAAACAGTCTTTAAGCTGGTTTTAGAAAAGGCAGAGGAACCAGAGATCAAATTGCCAACATCTGCTGGATCGTTGAAAAAGCAAGAGAGTTCCAGAAAAACATCTATTTCTGCTTTGTTGACTATGCCAAAGCCTTTGACTGTGTGGATCACAATAAACTGTGGAAAATTCTGAAAGACATGGGAATACCAGACCACCTGACCTGCCTCTTGAGAAATCTGTATGCAGGTCAGGAAGCAACAGTTAGAACTGGACATGGAACAACAGACTGGTTCCAAATAGGAAAAGGAGTACGTCAAGGCTGTATATTGTCACCCTGCTTATTTAACTTCTATGCAGAGTACATCATGAGAAACGCTGGACTGGAAGAAACACAAGCTGGAATCAGCTTTGCCGGGAGAAATATCAATAACCTCAGATATGCAGATGACACCACCCTTATGGCAGAAAGTAAAGAGGAACTAAAGAGCCTCTTAATGAAAGTGAAAGAGGAGAGTGAAAAAGTTGGCTTAAAGCTCAACATTCAGAAAACGAAGATCATGGCATCTGGTCTCATCACTTCATGGGAAATAGATGGGGAAACAGTAGAAACAGTGGCTGACTTTATTTTTTGGGCTCCAAAATCAGTGCAGATGGTGACTGCAGCCATGAAATTAAAAGACGCTTACTCCTTGGAAGGAAAGTTATGACCAACCTAGATAGCATATTGAAAAGCAGAGACATTACTTTGCCGACTAAGGTCCGTCTAGTCAAGGCTATGGTTTTTCCTGTGGTCGTGTATGGATGTGAGAGTTGGACTGTGAAGAAGGCTGAGTGTTGAAGAATTGATGCTTTTGAATTGTGGTATTGGAGAAGACTCTTGAGAGTTCCTTGGACTGCAAGGAGATCCAACCAGTCCATTCTAAAGGAGATGAGCCCTGGGATTTCTTTGGAGGGAATGAAGCTGAAGCTCCAGTACTCTGGCCACCTCATGTGAAGAGTTGACTCATTGGAAAAGACCCTGATGCTGGGAGGGATTGGGGGCAGGAGGAGAAGGGGACGACCGAGGATGAGATGGCTGGATGGCATCACTGACTCGATGGGCGTGAGTCTGAGTGAACTCCGGGAGATGGTGATGGACAGGGAGGCCTGGCGTGCTGTGATTCATGGGATCACAAAGAGTCGGACACGACTGAGTGACTGAACTGAACTGGAACGTATTTTCACATATTGAAGGGTTATTTTAACAGTCTTACTGAGTTACAGTTGAAACAGTAATTTCACGTAGTGTACAGATCTTGACATGTGTTCACTTGTGAAACTGCCAACCCAGAAAGGTGTCCGTGTGAGCACAGGATCAGCCCGCATTTCCTCTTGCCCTGTGTGATCTCTCCTGCCCACACTTCTGCCTCGCCACGTGCCAGCAGCCACGAGTCTCCTTTCTGTCACTGTCACTGTACTTTAATTTCTAGAACTTTAAGTAAATGGAAGCATATTTGTGTGCTTGTTGGTCCTGCCTCTTTCCCTGACTTGGTGATGATGAGGTCTGTCCATGTGCACTGTGTATCAGCTTTTATACTTTGAGGAACATTCCATATATTGATGCACCATAATTTGTTGATCTGTGTATCTGCTGATGGACATTGGGGCCATCACAGATAAAGCCTATGATAAAGGCTCTACAGCCATGGATAAAGTCTGTGAACATCAGTGTCCGGGTCTCTGTATAGACATCGGCATTCTCTTCCCTTGGATAAACATGTGTAAGTCCCGTGCCTAGGTCGCGTGGAGGTGTACCTTCACCTCTTTGAGAAACTGCCCGACTGTTCTCCAGAGTGGTGGTGCTGTTTCCCACCACGGGCGTGTGTAAGGCCTCTGGGTCCTCCAGACTCTCGTGAAAACGCATTATGGTTCGTTTTGTTCTCACAGTTCCAACAGGTGTGTACAATAAGTTGCTGTGGTTTCCACTTGCATTTCCCTAGATGCTCATGTTGAAAAACTTTTCGTGTCTTTTTTGTTGTGAACTTTGGTGTCTGTTCAAATCTTTAACCTGTTTTTTAACTGGATTGATTTTCTTGTTAATTGAGTTTTGAGAATCTTTTGTTCATATTGGATACAAGCCCTTTGACAGGTAGATGGTTTGGGAATATTTTCTCCCAATGTGCGGCTTTTCTTTTCGTTCTTTTAATAGTTTCTTCGAAAGAACAGGTGTTTTTAATTTCAATGAAATTCAGTTTGTTTATTTGTCCTTTTATGGATTGTGCTTTTAGTGTCATAGCTAAGAAATCATCTTTCCCTACCTCAAGACACAAAGGTTTTCTCCTATTTTCTTTTGAAAGTTTTATAGTTTTTAATTTTGTGTATGCTGGGAAGTATGAATTGAAATGTTTTCCCTTTATTTCATAAAATTGCCTTCTTTACCTTTTAACACATATGCAGTCTGTAGTGATCTTCATTCATAACCTTTCATTCACAATATTGTTAATTTGTATTATTTCTTTTTCCAGATCAGTCTGGCTACATTTTTATCAATTTTATTCATCTTCTCAGAGAACCAGATTTTGGTTACAGTGATTTTTGTCTAATGTTTTCTGTTCCTGTTTTATTGATTTCTGTTCGATTTTTTTTTCTTCCTCCCACTTTATGTTTAATTTATGGTTCTTTTTCTAATTCATTAAGGTGAAAGCTGATGCCCTTGATTTGAAATCTGTATGTTTAAATTTTTTCTCTGTAAGTGTTTAATTTTATAAAACTTACCTCAAGTTCTTTGTTGATTTAGTTGCTCAGTCGTGTCTGACTCTCTGCAACCCCATGGACCGCAGCACACTAGGCTCCCCTGTCCTTCACCATCTCCTGGGGCTTGCTCAAACTCATCCATTGAGTCGCTGGTGCCATCCAACCATCTCGTTATCTGGCATCCCCTCCTCCTGCCTTCAATCTTCCCAGCATCAGGGTCTTTCCAATGAGACAGCTGTTCGCATCAGGTGGCCTAAGGATTGAACTTCAGCTTCAGCATCAGTCCTTAGAAGCATCTTTCTAATTTTGATATGTTTTATGTTCATTTTCATTAAGTTCAAAATATTTTCTAACTTCTCATTTTATTTCTTTTTTTGACCCATTTGTTTGCTAGAAGAATGTTATTTAGTTTTCAATTATTTGGGGGTTTTCATGGACCGCAGCACACTAGGCTCCCCTGTCCTTCACCATCTCCTGGGGCTTGCTCAAACTCATCCATTGAGTCGCTGGTGCCATCCAACCATCTCGTTATCTGGCATCCCCTCCTCCTGCCTTCAATCTTCCTAGCATCAGGGTCTTTCCAATGAGACAGCTGTTTGCATCAGGTGGCCTGAGGATTGAACTTCAGCTTCAGCATCAGTCCTTAGAAGCATCTTTCTAATTTTGATATGTTTTATGTTCATTTTCATTAAGTTCAAAATATTTTCTAACTTCTCATTTTATTTCTTTTTTTGACCCATTTGTTTGCTAGAAGAATGTTATTTAGTTTTCAATTATTTGGGGGTTTCATAGAAATCTTTCTTGTGTGGGTTTTAAATTAAATTCCACTGTGATCAGAGAGTATGCATTGCCTGACCTGAATCCTTTTAAAATGTTTGAGAATTGTTTTCTGTTCCCAAATAAGTCTATTTTTGCTAAGTATTCTACTCTTGAAAGGAGCATGTTTCTGCTGTGGTTGGATGGAATGTTCCGTAAGTGTCAATTAGGTCACGCTAGCTCTGTAAGTTTTTAATTTTAGCTGAATATGAAAAGCTTTTGGCCGTGTTGCTTCAAGCATTCTCCCATCCGCCTCTCCCTGGTGTTCTGCGGAGCCTGTTGGTGCCCGTGCCTGGTTACTCACGCTCGCCTTCCGTCTTATGATTCTGGTTTCCTTTCTGCGCTTTGTTTTGGTCAGTTTCCACGTTCACTCATCTTCTCTTAAGCAGTGTATAATCTGCCTTTAGTCTCATCCGTTACATTTTTCGAACGTTGTAGTTTTTCTGTAAAGCTTTGGAGATTGTCTCTCTAGAATTCCGGCGTGTGGAGGTGGTTCTCAGCATCGTCACAAACCCCTTTCTCTGTTCTCTGTGTGTCTTTTGACTCGGTTCTCTTCCAGGAATTGGCAGCAATCTTTCTTTCCCTCCACAACTTCTCCACGTGTCCTTTATTCTGGAACGTCCTTATCCTGACTTCTCCAGTGCTCTCACCCTTCAGTTGACTTGACGTCACTGTCTTATATCCTAATTCCTAGGTAAAGTTTACTTTTCCCTGTTGTAGAAACCCTTAATATCCTGTATTTCTCCTTTGCTCATTTCATTGAATGTTCACCGATAGCAATGTCTTAATTCACAGTCTTTCCCCTGCTGGACTGGAGGCTCCCGTAGCCCAGGAGTTGGCTGTCACTCACCCAGTGGTGACCCCTCAGCCTCTGTGCAGGAGCCTGCCCAGAATGGGTTTAACACATCAGTGGTACATGAGTGGGTGGGCACCGCATGGTGGCGGGTGAGTGGGTGACCACGCTGACCAGGCACATGGGGACGGGCACTGGGGTCCTTAGAGCAGCTTAGTGTGAGGGGGAGAGATGGTCAGGGAGGCCGGATGGATGGCTCGAGATAGATGGGTGTCTTAAAAGTAGCACAGACCCAGGTAACATGCTTTTATGCCCTGTCAATAGAGTGCTTTTTAATCAGTAAAAATAGTTATACATGTTATTTTATCTCGAAGAAGACTTTAATCCTATCTTTAGAAATTATTTGCCCCTACCTGTCATTTCCTCTTGAAAGAAAAATCTAAAGGAGGTTTAGTTTTTTCATGGAAAGTATGATGGTAAGGAGGAAAAGATAATTTACAAATATCAAATGCAAATATGTATTTTACAAATACATATACAATTTGTATAATACAGTTAACATATATCATATATGTAAAGAATCTGCCTGCCAGTGCCGGAGATGCAGGTTTGTTCCCTGGGTTGGAAAGATGCCCTGGAGAAGGAAATGGCAACCTAGTCCAGAGTACTTGCCTGGAGAATCCCCATGGACAGAGGAGCCAGACAGGCTACAGCCCATGGGGTCGCAAAGAGTCAGCGACTTAGCGACTAAGCAGCAACAACATGTGTATCCACACACGTGCACGCACACGCACGCGCACACACACTTAGCAACTAAGCAGTAACATGTGTATCCACACACACCACACTCACACGCACACATGCACATGCACACACACACACTTAGCAACTGAGCAGCAACATGTGTATCCACGCACGTGCACGCACACGCANGGAGCATTAACACTTGCCTAGTGAACAAAGTAGAAAAATGCATTTGCTAAGCATAGTCAATGTTAGATGTTTGTGTCTGACATGCACACACACATGCACACACATGCACACACACATAACACCTCTTTACACATGCGCGCACACACACACTTAGCGACTAAGCAACAACAGCATGTGTATACACACACACACACTCAGCGAATAAGCAGCAATGTGTATACACATGCACACACATGCACACATATATAACGCCTCTTTACACAGATGCGCACACGCACGCACATGCACACACTTAGCGACTAAGCAACATGTTTATATACACACACGCACACACACGCAACACGCACACACTTAGCGACTAAGCAGCAACGTGTATACACACATGCACACACGCAACACATGCATGCACACGCACGCACACACGCACACACATATAACGCCTCTTTACACATGCGCACACACATATATAACGCCTCTTTACACACGCACGCACACACACACACACACACACACACACATAACGCCCCTTTAACCTGCTCAGTGGCGGCCTCACCGAACGCCGTGCCCCTTACGAAGCTTTGCTGCTTCCCTCTCAGCAGTGGCCCCTCGGCCTTGTTCGTGGTGTCCATTCGTATCTTTGTGCAGGTTTATCATGCTGACAACAACTTAGAGAATCTTTCTTCCCATTGTGGAAACAGGGACAGGGTCTTGATCAGTTTTGTATTTCTAGCACGAAGCTCACATCTCGGCATACAGTGTTAAGTAAATGCTTGATGGACATTTTAGTTTTCAAATGTTGTAAAAGTTATTTGTTATACAAATATTAATGTTATATAAGGATAAATTATAGTAAGGGCCTAGTTAATTAATATTTAAGAGTGATTTACTTAAATATATGTGTTATACACACACACACACACAGATTTAAAGTAATAGACCAACTTTGACTTTGAAGTCAGATGGGCTGTTTTAACTTCTCATTTTGACATTTAGTATATAAACCTGGGTAAACACTTAACTCTTCTAAATTTAATTGTTTTATTTTGTGAAAAAATATTTTTCTATAATTATGTAATGAAATGGAATAATGTATGAACCACTCTAAATGTAATGAGTCTAGAAATCACACAGTGTTCACGCTTTCCTAATTTGCAAAACCATTAAAAATTACGGTTACATAATAACATGATATAGTCTGCAGCAACAGCATTCAGTAAAGTACTAGAAAATATCTCCTGTGGGTTTGAAATACATTTCACATAATTTAGAAATCATTTATGATAAGCAGAAAATTTTCTCTCAGTGATAAATGTTACATTTATATTTGGTAAATAAAGAGAAATTTGCCTACTTTAAATTTTGTCTGCTTGTGCACAGTGATGAATGTAAGTGAGAATATTTCCAGCTACTTTGAAATATTGAACTGCCCAGGGACAAGGCATGGATGGTGTTTTGAGGGAAATAAATATTTCAGCCTCACATTTCAGCCTTTCTTCTCTATTCCTTTGATCTGGCTTTGGTTTACTTATCATTCTGCTTGAATGAGTTCACACTGCCTTTTTCCTCTCCATAGTAACAAGAAGTGGTCCTGCACCTACCTCACAGGGTTTAGACTTTGTCATTTCATAGGAGGAACATGTGTTTCCTTGTTATTTACTGATACATTACTGCCTATAAAATAGGGTGAGTTGATGGGCACGTATGTAGCTTTGCATATATTATGCATAATTTATATGCAGAACTTTTAATCAGTACTTCCTTACATATAGGAAACATGAAAGGCAACATTAGATTTGAGATTTATTTAAAGTTTAAAGTGAAAGATTTGAGGGATTTTTCTTCAGTGTACACTGAAGCTGTTCTATTCTCAAGGATCATTTTCCCAGGGTTTTCTTATTTCACCATTAAAATTTCAGTCATTTTTTTATTTGCCGAGGTGTGAGTGTCCACCTCTTGCAACCCTAAGGACTGTAGCCCACCAGGCTTCTCTGTACCTAGGATTCTCCAGGCAAGAACACTGGAGTGAGTTGCCGTGCCGTCTCTGGGGGATCTTCCCGACCCAGGGATCGAACCCTAGTCTCCTGCACCTCCTGCATTGGCCAGTGCCTTCTGCACCACCTGGGAAGCTAATAGTTTATATGAAATGCTATACTAGCAGTATATAAAAAGTGCTAACAAGGACGAAGCAGCTAGAAATTCTACTGAAGAGTTAACAGCTGAGCCCCCAAAGAATGACTGGTAATCTGCCAGTCAGTCAAAAGAACCAAGAAGAGATGGCCAAGCGAGCTCCTGTAAAACTGACCCCCCGGTCCCAGGTATAAACTCTGTTCAGACGTAACATTCAGGCCCAGAGGGTGAATCTGCAGAAGGAGACGTGGAGGCAGGGCACACCTGGGCGAAGGAAGGCAGACTTCCCGCTTGTCAGCAGAGACCAGCTTTGATGCCATGTGGGACAGCTAGAACTCAGGTACGTACTTGTCGTCTTGGGGCTTGAAGAGCCAGATGAAAGAACGGGCCGTTGCAGCCACTGGCAAAGTGAGACGGAGACACCAGGAGACAAGGGGCCGCTTCATCGGTGCGTATTCTGGGTGCACGTTCCTGCCCAGCCCTCAAGACGCCCAGAGCCCAAGTCAGGCCAATGGAGTGGATCTATAGATGGGCCTCTGCTCCTTACAGGGGAGACAAGGCTTGTAGTTTGAATTCAGCCAAGCTATAAACAAATAACGAAAACGATCATTCAGTACTGTTCAGAGCAAAGAATAGAGTCCAGACTGTCCACTCTGCATCACTCATAAAGATAGAAGCTAAAATGACTTGGCACGCAAAGAATCAGGATAACACGTGACCTAATTACTTTCAGTTAGGAAAACATGACCTTTTTATCCTCAACAGAGAATATAAGCAACAGAGACTACCCCAGGATAAATTAGATACTAGAATCAGTGGATCAGAGTTTAAAGTAGCTATGCACAGGAACTTCAAGAAAAATCGGTAGTAATGAATGAAAAGCTAAGAACTTTCAACAGGAAAACAGTGGAAAATACAACATTTGAGGTTTAAAACATAGCCTGAATATAACACCAGAATGAAGATTACACAAAACATGAAGGTAAGTCAGTAGAAATAAGTCAATCTGAGGACAATGAGAAAAGGTATTGAAAAAAATACAAGCTGCAGACACTTGCAGGTAATACCGATATATAAAATATATTTCATTTGAGTCACAGAAGCAGAGGGAACAGAGTAATAGAACAGAAAAATATTTGAAAAAATCATGGCTCCAAATTTTGAGTTTCATGGAAGACAAAGTTATGCTAATTGAAGAAGCTCAGTAAAATCCAAGCAGGGTAAATGGAAAACAAAACAATAACGCTTGTTACTCTCTGTCTTTTGAGTACAGCAGTCCTGGAAGGGGGACTTTAATTTGCAGTTCTTTTTTTTTTTTAAGATATTGAGAGTCTGTTCATGTGTCTTTGGCTAATTATACATCTTGTTTGGAGAAATAACCTATGAGGATTCTTCACCTACTTTTATTTACTTATTTGTTATTTTATATTATTTTTTTACTGAAGTGTGTTGTGTTAGCATCTGGTGTACCACAAACTGATTGTTACAAATATAGACATGCGAGTCCTCCAACTTTTTCTTTTTCTTTTTGCCTATTCTGAGTCCTTTGTATTTCCATATGAATTTTAGGATCAATTTATTAATTTCAGCAAGACATCATCTGGGATTCTGACAGAGGTTGGGTTGAATCTGCAGATCAGTGTGAGGAGTATTGCCAGCTTCTCAGTATTAAGACCGCCGTTGATTTTCATGTTGCTGGCGTTCGTGTCTAACCCTTGAGTGTCGAACGTTTAGATGTGTGCACAGCATTTATCATCTTTAACAAGAATTTAGCAGAGACCATTGGTCTTAGTCATGAGAAGAAGGGGCAAAAGAAGTCTCTTTATTGCTCATGGTTAGTGAAAGGTATTATTTTGAGTGCCTTGAAAGTCATAGTTTCTGACTGACTCACCATCAGCAGCTTAAGTGCCAATCACAGCCGCGAGTATAGAGGATATGGCTGCTTGAAGTCTTGCTTTTCACCCTGGCGGGGAGGGAGTGGAGACTCCTCTATGGTTTCCAGGCCTGGTGGAAGTGTTTTGTTCTGTTCTGTTTTCCTTGGGGCCTCCGGTGGAGAGGCCAGGCTGGCAGCAGATGAAGTCGACTGTAACGTGAAGCCTGAAAATGCATGTTGGGTCTCTGCCATCATTATCAAAAGTGCCGGTGCAGAAATGTGCAAAGGGAAGATTTTCAAATTACGGTTGGCCTGAACATATAAATGTCAGCTTTCAGAGCTCAAGAAATAGTAAATTGTAGTCCATTAGTCTCCTACATTTTATTGCCTGTTTGGAATAATCATGGTCTTCGGAACATCCTTTAATCTGAACTGGCTTGTGGTTGTATAAGAATGCAGCTTCTTTCTTCTTTATGCTTTATATACTCAGACAAGGAAAATTTACTGCATTTTATAAATAAATCAGTTAAAAAGGAAGTTTTCTTCCCACCTTTTTATCTTCACGGAGGCACATCCTTAAGGCATTTGAGTGATGCATTTACACTCAGCTCCACAGCTAGTTCCACTGAAAAAAAATCATCTTCAAAGTCCCTTTTTTTTTTTTTGCTTCTTACAGGGCACATTATTTGGAATCATGGTAAAAGGAAATACTGTTCTTATATTATTGAGGAGCAAACCCTTCTCTTTTTCAAGTGCTAAAAAAATTTCACTTCTATTTCGTTACTTTGATGGAAATTAAAATGATACCTCATTAAAATGAGTATCATCTTTTTATTTAAATAAGACATATTTTATGTTAAGACAAGATTTCAGAGTATGAATGGAGTTCAGTGTGTTTGCGTGGTTTCACTGGGCAGAAATATTGACTTATTGAGTGGTGCCTTCTGTGGTGTTTAACTTCACCACTAATTAGCTTTGTAGGTGAGGTGGGACTAAAATGAATTGAGAGGCTTCACTCATTTCCTTGTGTCTTCTATTTAATATTAAATGGAAAGCAATCTTTTAATATAAAACAATATTTGCTATCTGTAAATAATTTTTAATATGTGAAAAGACATTTATTATTATTACTGTTACTATACAACAGACTAGTCAAGCCTATGGTTTTTCCAGTAGCCATGTGTGGGTGTGAGAGCTGGACTATATAGAAAGCTGAGCGCCAAAGAATTGATGCTTTTGAATTGTGGTGTTGGTGTGGGACTAAAATGAATTGAGAGGCTTCACTCATTTCCTTGTGTCTTCTATTTAATATTAAATGGAAAGCAATCTTTTAATATAAAACAATATTTGCTATCTGTAAATAATTTTTAATATGTGAAAAGACATTTATTATTATTACTGTTACTATACAACAGACTAGTCAAGCCTATGGTTTTTCCAGTAGCCATGTGTGGGTGTGAGAGCTGGACTATATAGAAAGCTGAGCGCCAAAGAATTGATGCTTTTGAATTGTGGTGTTGGAGAAGACTCTTGAGAATCCCTTGGACTGCAAGAAGATCCAACCAGTCAATCCTAAGGGAAATCATTCCTGAATATTCGTTGGAAGGACTGATGCTGAAGCTTAAAGCTGCAATACTTTGGCCACCTGGTATGAAGAGTTGACTCATTGGAAAAGATCCTGATGCTGGGAAAGATTGAAGACAGGAGGAGAAGGGGATGACAGAGGATGAGATTGTTGGATGGCATCACCAACTTGATGGACATGAGTTTGAGCAAGCTCTGGGAGTTGGTGAAGGACAGAGAAGCTTGGAGTACTGCAGCCGATGGGGTCGCAAAGAGTCGGACATGACTGAGCAACTGAACTGAACACATCGGCCTTCCCTGGTGGCTCAGTGGTGAAGAATCCACCTGCCAATGCAGGAGGTGCTCAGCAAACACAGGTCCGATCCCTGGGTTGGGGACGTCCCTTGGAGGAGGAAATGGCAACCCTCTCCAGTATTTTGGCCTGGGAAATCCCATGGACAGAGGAGCCTGGGGTGCTACAGTCCATGGGTTCACAAGAGAGTCAGAAATGACTTGGTGACCAAACAGCAGCAGTAACAAACAGCGTGTCGGTGA
>SJXQ01008002.1:116472-133144 GCA_006408695.1 Aepyceros melampus | reverse complement strand
CGTGCCGGGTGAGCGTGCCGGGGTGAGGGTGCCGGGGTGAGCGTGCCGGGGTGAGCGTGCCAGGGTGAGTGTGCCGGCTCGTGTTTTCTCAGATGGCAGATGGGATGTGGGATAACGCACCTGTCTGACTCCCGAAAGCCTCAACGTCATCTGTCTTTTGGAGGACTCCATTTCTTACCACGTCTATGATTCTGGCCACGAGGATTCCAGTGATGACTGGTACTGAAGAACATTTTACTGAGTTGCTCTGTCGTGGGTGCTGGCGCTGAGTGTCCGCTTTTTCCTCTGGTCTGGTTTTCAGCACAGCAGCACGTGCTTCTTCATCATCACGCCGGGGTCTGGCCGAGGGATGGGCTCTGTGTGTTTATGCGGAACGTCCACAGGTGTGGTTTTCAGCACAGCAGCACATGTTTCTTCATCATCACGCCCGGGGTCTGGCTGAGGGATAGGCTCTGTGTGTTTATGGGGAACATCCACAGAAGGGTGTACTGCCATCAGGTCCATCAGACGTCAGGCTCGAAACGACCAGTCAGAGGCAGTGTGCCTTACTGCACTAGGTCATGTTTAGCAAATAGCGTTTTCACTATGGCCTCAGCATGTAACTGGTCATGAATGAAACTTTGGACTGGATTTTTGTAGTCACGTATAAAGTAAATGAACTAAATTTGGTAGTTAAAAATGAGATAAAATAGAGAAAATATTTGTCCTATTAAATTGAAAGTATTTATAGTAACAGTAGCTTAGGTGAATTATTGGACAAAAAATGTAAAACAACTTTCAGCATTTACAGAAAAAGTTGATATTTCAGCCATCTATCATATATTTTTTATAAAATGTGTTAAAATTTTCTCCTGACTAATTAATGGTGCATAATTTTAAGTTATATGGTTTATAAATTTTTTAAGTTTTCAAAGTGAAGGGGAACTAAGAGCCTCTTGATGGAGGTGAAAGAGGAGAGTGAAAAAGCTGGCCTAAAACTCAACATTCAGAAAACTGAGATCATTGCTTCTGGTCCCATCACTTCATGGCAAATAGATGGGGAAAATGTGGAAATAGCATCATGTTTTATTTTCTTGGGCTCCAAAATCAATGTGGATAGTGACTGCAGCCACAAAATTAAAAGACACTCGCTCCTTGGAAGAATAGCTTAACAAACCTAGACAGCATATTAAAAAGCAAAGACATCACTTTGCCAACAAAGTCCATACAGTCAAAAGTATGGTTTTTCCAGTAGTCATGTATGGGTGTGAGAGTTGGACCATATAGAAGGTTGAGTGCCAAATAATTGCATTCACACTGTGGTGTTGGAGAAGATTCTTGAGAGTTCCTTGGACTGCAAGGAAATGCAATCAGTCATCCTAAAGGAAATCAGTCCTGAATGTTCATTGAAAGGACTGATACTGAAGCTCCAAAACTTTGGCCACCTGATGCAAAGAGCTGACTTATTGGAAAAGACCCTGATGCTGGGAGAGATTGAAGGTGGGAGGAGAAGGGGACGGCAGAGGATGCGATGGTTGGATGGCATCACCAAGTCACCAACAAACAAAAGTTTTCCAGTATCGTCCACTATAGTTTCTTCTCTGTCATGAAACAGACTGAGCTGCCAGCGTGACCCCTTGAAGACGTGTCATGTGCTGAATGGGCCGCAAGCGTGGGGAGCGCGGGATGGACTCGTCCGGGGGCGTGGCAGAGGAGGGGCGCCTGTGCATCCCGACCTCGTGACCTCGCAGGGACCCTCGTCGTCAGCTGCAGCCTCTGCCTCAGCACCCACTGCACAGTCCTCTGGATGGAGCCTCTGGGTGACCGCTCCCAGTCAGCCGGCCCACCAGCCACAGCAGAGTCCATCAAGCACTCGTGACGGCTCTCCGCCACAGTGGCCGCCTGCGTCCAGCCCATGGGCCCAGTAGGGGCCCTTTTATGAGGCACTCGTCTCAGTCTGGGGACACGCTCTGAGCACCGGAAGCAGCGTCAGGGACACCCGGAAAGCCACAGAGAGCAGCCAGCACACGGGCTCCACGGGGGCCGCCGGGTGCCGGTCCCGCTTGGCCCACCGGTGACCTGGGGCCTCGGGGGCAGTCTCTCGGCCCCAGTTTCCGGTTCTGCAAAGTTAGGGCTATGGAAGTGGCCTTACACAAGCCGGACATGAGAATGAAGGAGAGAAGACGCGTTAAAATCATTTCCACAGCACCTGGCGTCCAGTCAGAGCCCAGCAGTGGCCGGTGTCAACATTCACATGTTTATGCCCCGAAGTCTGACTTTTTCTTCTGTCAGCAGGCAGAGATTCCTCTTCTGTGGGTGGACCTTGTTGACTATTTCATTTTATCTCAAGGTACAAAGAAATGTGATGGTTACGGTTCTCTTAGGCGAGTCCACTGCGGCAGGAGGTTGTGTCAGGCTGGCATGGCGCTCCCCTGCCCCGTCACCCTGCAGGTCAGCTTCTGCCGGACATGTGTGTTAGAGGTGTTCCTGGGGTACCTTGTGCTTTTTAAATCGAGATGCTATTCACATACTGTAAGATTCATCCTTTCACAGTGCACAGTTGAGCAGATTTTAGTATATCCACAAAGATGTGTGGCATCGTCACTAAGCCCCTCGTGTTTGTCGCCCCCAGCCCCCTGTGGTGAGCAGTCACTGCCCACCCCCCGTCCCCCAGCCCATGCTGACCACTGACCTGCTTTCTCTGTGTCTGTGGGTTTGTCTGTTCTGAATGTTTGTCACAGACAGACTCATTTGACGTGTAGGCTTGTGGCCTTGAGTCTGGCTCTTGACACATAAGCTTGTGACCTTGAGTCTGGCTGTTGATTCATAAGCTTGTGGCCTTGAGTCTGGCTCCTGTAATGATGCTGAGTGTTCGAGACTTGTCCCCATTGCAGGCGCGTCGGAGCTTCATGCCTTTTTGAGGCTGAATGCTGTTCCACTGTGTGGATGGACCACGCCCCACTGCTCCATCCATCGGGTGATGGAGGTCCATGGTGATAAACAGTCTTGTTCTAGGGAAGTTGTTCGAAGGCGGTGTGCCTTATCAGAACACACATCATGCGCTTAATATCCTTCTTTCCTGAGACAAGTCGTGTCACTGCCATCTTTTGTAGAGAGGTTTTACAGCATTTGGATACTTCAGATAGAAATCCGGTCTGTACTTTAGAGAGGATGAAAGCTTGTTCTTTGACCAAACCCGGTTCTTTGGTTGTGCGTTAACTCTGCGGCCCATGTGGCCTTCCCAGGGAGAAGGAGGAGCAGCTGACCCGGGTGAGCGAGGGGCAGAGGCTGCAGGCGCAGCAGGCGGACGCCGCGCTGGAGGAGTTCAAGCGGCAGGTGGAGCTGAACTCGGAGAAGGTCTACGCGGAGATGAAGGAGCAGGTGAGAGGCCGCCTCTGGGCGGAGACGTGCAGGTCTCCGTGGGAAGCAGCATGTTTACCAGCTCAGAAGGCTCTGCCAGGGTTAGCCCACCGTGTCGGGGTCAGGGCTTCAGGTGAGGGCCGGGGTAGACACACCCAATCGCAGAGCCCCGGAAGGACAGGCAGCTCCTCTTAGCCAAGACAAGAGCCCTGGAGGAGGGCTCAGCCGGCGGGGTCCCGCTGCCCTCCCCACAGGCGGCCTTCCTGGGCCGTGGGAGGGACTCTGCTCAGCTGCTCCTGGTGGTGAGGAGTGGGCAGAGCGTGGTGGGAGGGGCTGAGGGCCCTCCTCCCCCTCAGTGCCCCGGTTCCTCTGGAAAGCAGTGCCAGGAGCCAGAGTCCTATCTGTAGATGCGGCTGTGGCCGGACGGCGCCAGGCTTTGGGACGTGGGTCAGCGTACAGGTAAAACCCCGTGACCGGTCACTTTCTCCAGAGCAAGGCCTCGAGTTGCCCTCGTCCATGTCTGTTCCAGCGCCATAGATCGTGCTGCGTTGCTCAGTTACAGCAAATTACTTTCAAGCAGCATTTCAGGAGGACAGAGGCTCTCTCCGGTTCTTATGTAAGTGGTATGTTGTATAGTTCTGA
This sequence comes from Aepyceros melampus, assembly GCA_006408695.1. Classification (NCBI taxonomy): domain Eukaryota; kingdom Metazoa; phylum Chordata; class Mammalia; order Artiodactyla; family Bovidae; genus Aepyceros; species Aepyceros melampus. The sequence goes on along the minus strand of SJXQ01008002.1, from coordinate 129,163 downwards.
GGAAAAATTTAAAAATTTATAGAAGAATAAAGGAAACAGATACCTAGGTACCCATCATGAAGAATCAACAATTGTCAACACCGTTTATTTAAATAAAATGTTACAGACGTAGTTTCACTTTACTTTGCATTTCAAGTGTAGTCACGATGTTCTCTCCTCTCTTCTGGTCTTTTCAGGAGAGCTCACACTGTGATTAACGTAGCGTGTATCATTTCAGCGTTTTGTACTTTCAGATGCACATGTCATGTCTAAGTATCACATGCATGCACATAGATACATATACGTATAATTTCTGTGCTCCCATTTTTGAAAAGTTAAAGACTGCAGATTTTACGTCTCAGTCTGGTTTACACTTTTACACTGAATTTTATATAGTGTGGCCTGTCTGTTGATTTAGTGCAATGCTTTTAACGTCGTATGTGTTTTATCATCTGAATATTCGTATTTTATTTATCATCTCCCCTATTGGAGAGCATTTAGTTGATTTCCAGGTTTTCTTAATTATTAAGAGTGTTACAGCACTCGTTTGTGATTTCATTTTCAGCTGCAGCTTTCTTCCTCAGGAGGCCCGAGCGCTCACGGGTGGTAGAAACTGCCCTGTGGAAAGCCATGGGCAGAGCCCGTGGGGTCACACGCCTGGAGCTCTGCTTCCTGATTATCTCCTTGACTTGGATTGTGTGGACCTGGGTCCTGAGCGCAAGGTCTGAGAGCCCCGCTCACTGCCGTGGGTGAAAGCCGGACTCCTGGGAGAGCTTGCGGCTGGAAGGCAGGCCATTCGGTGCCCGCTCCTGGACGCACGTCTCTTCCCAGCTCCCTGCTGTGATCAGAGGCCGGGCCCGGAGGAGCCATATCTGCTCAGATGTGCAGGGGAGCTCACAGGGAGCTCTTTGATCAGCTTAACATTTAAAGGAATACAGAGAATATTGAAGGAGGGGCCCCCTGGCAAGAAGTTTTGAGTATACCCTGAAGAAGGGTAAAAAAGGGGCTTTTGAAAGTGCCCAGGCTGACAGTACAACTTTCCGATAAAAGCTGAAGCCACGGCAGGCACCTTTGGCTCAATAGATACACCTTTGGGGGTTGGTGATGCAATATTAACAAACTGCCCAATAATGGGTCAGGAGAAAAACAAGCAAACAATATGGGACTTGTGAAAACATTTTGTAGAACAAAATAAAAGGCGTTTGTATCCAGCAGTCATAGAATAAAAGCACACTTCTGAAAACAGTCTACTGTAGAATTCAGGGGGGAAAAAGCACAGTCTCAGAGTAGGGGTGCCTTTAACGAGAACACATGAGCTGTATGAAGGCGGCACGCGCATCAGGTGAGATCAATGCCATTAAAGCTGGACGCCTTCTGGGAAAGTCCTGAACCTCAAGAGTGAAATGGACATCCAGCAGTTCCTAGGCAGAATGAAACTGGAAAAGAAATTGGAGAAACAATGGAGTTTTGAAGGAGAAAGGCGTGACCCGATATTATACATAACCAAGGAGCTTCTCACTTCCAAGATCAACAGGAAAACATTTTATTGGTAAGAGTTCACATAATGTATACTGACTGTTTCTTCTCTGGAAAAAGTTATATCAATTCAGAGATGATGAAGAAGAGGACACCCAGTACATAGGGAAACCATCATAGTAAAGGGTGAGCAGAGAACAGTGGAATCCAACGAAATAAAAGCAGAATCAACTGACTGTCACACCTCCGGTTGTGAGATAGAATGCTGATCTCACCGCAGAAGGTGTCTAGAATAGAAACACAAATTCAAAAACAGCAGATAGTCTGAATCCTCAGGTCACGTTAGTAAAGTTCACGAAGCTTGGATCAGGATGGGGGAGCACAGTGGCCAGCCCTCTACCAGGAGAAGGTGAGACGCAAAGGTCATTCGCGAGATGAGGGATGTAGGTTAGAACGCTCTTTAGATGCAGTAAACATGCCTTAACAAAACTAACAAGATGCTACATTCTCATAAACATCTTGAGAAGATAAAAGCAAAACTTGAGATTTTCCCAAAGGAATAGAGGTAGAAACAGAGTGTCCAAAATAAGACAGAGTATGTAACTGTAGTAATAAATGTGATAGGTTAAGTCTTTCTAATAAAAAAGGTTTTGATTAGCTGACGTAAATGAGTATATGCTATTTATAAAAGACACAACTAAAAGTTACACAAAAGTTACATATAGAAAACACATTTTATCACTTGTATTCAGAATACAAGAAAATGTAATACTGTCACATAAATTAACATCACAAGTCAATAAACTGGACAAAGGAATATATTTTTGCTTGAGAAAGACGAGTCCTTATGAAAAGGTATAAGGAATACATGAAAAATTGACATAGTCATGGGGTCCTTTAATAAGTTTTTCTCCACTCTTGACTGCTCATGGGGGCAAAGCCTAAACAAAAAGGAGATCTAAATAGCAGTTTCTAAAACTGCCGTATTTCTACTTCCCACTCTTTAAATATGACACATTAAATTCTTGTCCAATGGAGCGGTTACAGATAAATTGGTTCAGTAAACCAATAAGTTTCTGAAACTCAACAGGACATATTTTTACCACAATGCTTATTAGTAAAACAAGAAATTAAATTTCAATCAAAATTGCTACATTCACCAAAACTTTCGTTTTTTGAAAAACGCCATTAAAAAAAAAAGGCAAGACAGAGAACGGGAAAATAAAGGATTCACAAATATTTCCAAGAACTCATATCTAAAATATAAAAGAAATGCTACAACACAAGAAGACGACAAACAGCCCAGTTAAAATCGGCAGAACGTTTGGACACCTCGGAGAAGACGAATGAGCACATGGAGGCGCCCAGTGTTATCATTCGTCAGGGAAATGCGGACTGAAGGATGCAGGATGCCACCGCGTGCCCTTGGGAGCGGTCAGCGTTGGGAAGATGAGCTGAGGGTGCCAGCGCCGGTCAGGGTACAGGTGTGGTCGGACGTGGTGCTTCCACACTGCCATGCAAAAGGGCCCAACTCACGCAGCTGTCTGCAGCCGCTCCCTGCCTGCGTGTTTAACCGGGAGAATCGAAGTCGTATCCAGACAAAGACTTGTACACAAAGTTGTCAGCAGCTTTACTCACAAAAGCCCAGATCTTGAACAACCCGAATATTCCTCAGAAGTTGAAAGGACAGTCAAGATGCAGTGTATACGGTGGAACCTGACTTGGGATGGAAAAGACTGGACTGCTGACACCCGCAGCGAAGGATACGTCTCAGGAGTCCCACCGGAGGGAGGCAGCTGTGAGCAGAAGGCTCGTGCCAGCGTCGCGTGCCTCTGTGCCACCTTAAGGCACCCCAGACGGTGTCAGCTTGCTTGTTTCGGCCGAGCACCAGCCTGCTCTGTTTCAGAGCAGAGCGCCCTTCTTCTGTGGGTGGGCCCCAGTTTCAGTCACGTCTCCATCCTTTGCTGTGCTGGGCCTCTCAGGAGTGTATCTAGACTTGCTGGTGATTTAAACCCCTCCACCCAGTAACTCCAGGCACTCACGGAACATTTCCAGGGTAGACTGTATGCTTGGCCATGAAACAGTTCTCAATAAATCTTAAAAGAACTCAGAAGACCTTAGAATCATACAAAATGTGTTCCTTGACCCTGATGATAATAAATTAGAAACAATAATAACAAATCTGGGAGAATATCACATGTTTGGAAATTAAATAAGACACTTATGAGTAACTCATGGAGTAAAGGAGATATTACTTAAAATTAGAAATTATTTTGAACTGAATTAAAATGAAAATACGACGTATCAAGTTTACAGAATGCAGCTAACAGAGTACTTAGAGAAAAGCTTGTAATGTCTGTCTCCAAGAGGAACGTTCTTAGTAGCCTAGTTTTCATCTTAAAAAAACCAGACCAGGGAAAGCAGGCTTCTGCTCAGGGAAGCAGAATAAAGGAAATCACAGATATTTACATATGTATGTAGTATATATATTTATTTATGGAAGGCAAAGAAGTGGAAAACATTAAAATAGAGAAAGTCAATGAAGCCAAAAGTTGGTTCTTAGAAAAGATCGAACAAAACTGACAAATTTAGCTTGACTGCTGTGGGTAAAATACAAAAAGGAGAAACAAATCACCAAGCTAGGGATGCAGAAGGAGAGGACACTGCTGTTGATCTCGTAGAACATGAGATAATTATAAGGTGATACTTTAAAAACTTGGTGCCAACAAACAACAAAAACTTAGGTGAGATGGACGGATTCCTGGGAAGACGCAAGTTTCTGAAACCGGCCACAGAAGAGAGAGAAAGTCCAAATTGTCCTATGACAGATAAGGATATTTAATTACCAATTAAAAATCTTTTCGCAAGGAAAAGCCGGGACCAGATGGCTTCCCTGGTGCCCTGTGTGCTGTGTACTCTGTTGTGTTTGACTCTTGGAACCCAACGAACTGTAGCCGGCCAGGCTCCTCTGTCCATGGGATTCTCCAGGCAAGAGCACTGTAACAGACGCTGTGGGACCAAGCAGTGTGGACGAGGAAGAATCCTCTTCTCGTTCCACCTCGAGGATTCTACTTTAAAGACTCTGAGGTGTGCGTGATGTGTGTTCAAGGCTGTTCATTATGATGTTATTTATCAAGGGTAAAAATACGAGAAACAATATGTCAAAAAAAAAAATATATATATATATATATATAGTTGGACTATAAAGAAAGTTGAATGCCGAAGAATTGATGCTTTTGAACTGTGGTGTTAGAGAAGACTCTTTAGAGTCCCTTGGACTGCAAGGAGATTTAAGCAGTCCATCCTCAAGGAAACCAGTCCTGAATATTCATTGGAAGGACTGAGGCTGAAGCTGAAGCTCTAATACTTTGGCCACCTGATCCAAAGAACTGACTCACTGGAAAAGATCCTGATGCTGGGAAAGATTGAAGGCAGGAGGAGAAGGGGACAACAGAGGATGAGATGGTTGGATGGCATCACTGACTCAATGGACATGAATTTGAGTAAGTTCCAGGAGTTGGTGATGGACAGGGAAGCCTGGTGTGCTGCAGTCCATGGAGTTGCAAAGAGTCAGACACAACTGCACTGAACTGATGTAAAAAAAAAAGTTGGAGAGAATGTTAAAAAAAAAAGCCTTGGAGAAAGTGTGATCTCAGGAACCATTAAATTAGAAATCCATCTTCCTCTTTCCTCTGCAAAAACTGTCCCCTTTAAAATCAAACCATCTTGAAGATCCAGATGCTAACCCCCTAGTTACTGTTTCCAAGTTAACTGGAACAAACAAACAACTAGAAGGAAATTAAAAAAAAAAGAGGAAGACAACGAACCCTGCCCAGCCCCCAAGTGACGCTGCAGTGAGCCAGGACGAGCCGGGGCCGAGAGACGGCGTCTGGGCAGCGGATGCGGACGCCGCCCCGCAGCCCGTCCACCCCACGCCCCACTGCCCTGCCCTGCGCCAGCGTCATCTTCTGTCCTCCTCCTTCCTTCGCCAGTTCTCTGTCCCTCTATTTGATTCTCCCATTTCTGGACCTCCAGAGTCCACGTGTTCCTACCTTGTAGATGCTGCCTCTCTGCGGACCAGTTACTCAATCCGAGGAGGGTCTTCTGTGGTGCGTGCGGCTGGGGTCCGCTTCCCCCCACACACCCTCACCTGTGTCCTGCCTTTGCCAGCGGTCCTCACTGTCCAGTGGCTCTGGATTCAGACTCCATACACCGTGACAGCGACAGCCGCGGATGAGCGGGCGATGCTCTGTTTTCTGTTGGAAGAAAGCTCTGCCGTGGTTTCAGTGACAGGTAGTTTCGCCGAGTGCAGCTGAGTTTCTGAAACACAGAAAGCACCTTTGGGGTGAGTGTAATCATATGGAGCAGCCCCACTTATAAAGGAATCCTTATAGCCAGGCTCACTAGCAAATTGGACAGTTCCCCAATAGAAAATTTCAACAGGCAGTAAATACAATATATATGTCAAAACATGGCAAGTTATACCCTCCACTGGAGATTGTCAGTTGGTTAAAAAGTGTGGGTGTGGCTCAAGTCCTCAAAGAAAGGCAGTCGGCAGAGTCGTTAGCTGGAGCGCCCGTGCTGCTTCTGGACGTTTCCACAGCCTGTGTTTCCTCTTCTGTTGTTCTGAACTGCCCTTTTCTCACTGAGGTCTTCTGTGTAAGCGCCAGGAGAGCTCAGGGCATCTTTTTCCACTTGGAAACTGCTGCACAGAGAGTACAACGGGAATTTGAATTAAAAAAAGCTTTGAGTTTGTTTTTGAAAGCGAATTGCTGTTTGAAACATGAGGCCAATGAGAGAAGATGGAACAGACTTTAACTTTTTTAAAAAGTTGCTTCACCCCGTTTTTTTCACTGTGAACTTTTAATCTCATTTAAGACTGCTTAAATAACCTAATTTTTATTCCAGTGGCGAAATCCATTATGTATGTTAGCTGTCAGCAATTAGTTGTGCAAAATATACATATTTTAATTGTGAGGATGTATTACTGTTAGAGTTATTCCTGTACGTGTGTATATAATTGTATTTTTTTTTTTAAAGAAATTGTGTTCTGTATTTACCTATTCTCTGTGAAACAAACGACTGAAAAATACAGCGATGTCTTTTGAAGTATTGGAGCAATTCTAAGGTGAAACTTTTTCATCTAGTAAACCGACTGAATGAACGTCAGCTCACCACTTCCTCCTGGGGCTTCCACTCAACCACTTGACTCTTCTAGTTAATTTTGCTCCTCTTGAAAATACATTCTCATTAAGTGGCTGCTGCTGCTAAATATCTGGCTTTAAATTCTGTTCCTTTATCTTTGTAGCCATCAGCTACAAGGTATTAGCTTTATACTTGGAAAACCCATGGTTTGCTGTGAAAATCCAATTCGGAAGCCCTTCCTTTGACTAGTGAGGTTGCTTCTGGGTGCTGGGACATCTGAAACTGACGAGCAGCTTCTTACAGTCTAAAAGATTTTGAGTTTAGTTCATCATCTCATAGTTGCTGTTGACTTCATGAAAAACTTCTCGAGTTACAAGGAAGGAGAAGTGTCATCTGAATACATCTGTGCTTTTATAAATGTAGATGGATAACAAAACAGACTGAGAGAGACAAGACTTGACGTACGGACCATCCATCCTCCTGTCCTTTAAGGGCCCTGCTGGCTCATGTAATTAAATAAGGACCAGCTTGAAGGTAATAGAATATCCAATACAAATAGAAGCATTTTTTCTCAGTTACTTTCTGATGATAATGGGCAAATCGGTCTCTGCTTTCAGCATTTGAAAAATTTTGTCTTCAAATGAGATAAGGCATCAGAGGTAAACTTCTCGAAGCATATTTAAGTATTCTAACAGAGCTTATTGTGTTAATTGATTCCAAATGTCAACATCCAAAGTCTATGGATAAATGTTTGGTTTTGAAAAACAAACAAAGAAATCAAACAAATAATTAAAAGAAACCTTAACTCTCATCCTTAAATGCTCAATAGAGTAGTAAGTGAAACTTTACTTACTCCCAAGGAAGACCTGGACGAATTGGGCGATGGATCTCGTGTGTGGATCTGAAGACTCAGTGTTATAAAGATGTCCTAAAATATGTTTCCATGTTCTTTACTCTGTTCCTGTTGATTCTGCCTTGGTTTAGCCCCTTCTGTTCCACACTGTGTGTGCATGCTTAGTTGCCCAGTCCCTGTCTGATTCTTGGCCACCCAGACAGCAGCCCACCAGGTTCCTCTGTCCATGGCATTTCCCAGGCAAGAGTACTGGGGTGGGTTGCCATTTCCTCCTGCAGGGGACCTTCCTGACCAGGGGTTGAATCTGTCTCACCTGTGTCTCCTGCGCTGTAGGTGGGTTCTTTACCAGCTAAGCCATCGGGGAAAACCCGTAAAAAAGTCGGTTCTCCCCAGATTAATCTATTGAATCAACACAATCCTAAAACTCAAAATGTTAGCAGTGCTTTTTGCCGGGGTTGGGGAGGGTGGGGCTAGTGGTAGGGGAGTGAGGGAAACTGGCAAGCTGAATCTAAAATCTACATGGAAATACAGACAGCTCAGAGCAACCATGGCAACCTTATGCTGCCAGAACTTATAAATACTGCTGAATACTGAGACTAATATTAAGCTATCGTCATAAATACAGTGTGGTTGTGGCACAAAGATGAACAGTGTTTTAGGGGAAAGAGACCAAAAGTAGACACACATTATGATCACCCTGATTCATGTCAAAGCAAGTATTGCTGTACAGCAGGCAAAGAAGGGCTGGGTCAGTAAACGCTGCTGTGGTAATGAGGTGCTGAATAAAGCGTCCACATCCAGGGTTGATGAAGAACCGCTGCAAATAGATAAGAAGGGGAGAGGCACCAGGCGGGTACCCGCTGCTTCTCTCTGTCAGGGATGTTAGTTTCTGCTGAGTCTTTAGTCAAGCACAGTTCAGTTCAGTTCAGTTCAGTCGCTCAGCCGTGTCCGACTCTTTGCGACCCCATGAATCGCAGCACGCCAGGGCTCCCTGTCAAGCACAGATCATTGTTTGTCTGTCTTGCTGCCGTTTGTATCTGTCTTATCTGCCTGTCTGTCTGTCCTTCTGTCTGTACATATCTGAAAATATTTGAAGGACAATTTCTTATAGTTTATCTAAATATGTATTAAATACAGCAAAATTGTATATGTCTATCAGTTCGTTCAGTTCAGTCACTCAGTTGTGTCCGACTCTTTGCGACCCCATGAATCTCAGCACGCCAGGCCTCCCTGTCCATCACCAACTCCCAGAGTTCACTCAGACTCACGTCCATCGAGTCCGTGATGCCATCCAGCCATCTCATCCTTGGTTGTATAATTGTCTACTAAATTATATATGTCAGATTCCTCAGAACCTATCAACACAAGAGAACTTGACTAGAGAAAGAACAAGGACTTTTCACAACCACATCTGAAAGAAACGCTGGACCCTGGTCCAGTGTCCACTCCTAGTCTCTCACTAATACAGCAGAGCCCTGAGTTTACTTAGGGCAACATTCGACACAGTTCTCAATTGGAAGTCTCTCGCCTTGCAGGTGGAGTGTGGCTTCCAATGCAGAGAACTTCTAACGCAGAGAATGAGATGGAAATAGTGTACTGTACTTGCTCCTGATAGGAGCTTGCAGGAAAGCCCCTTCAGGGGGTTTTCAGCAGATGCTATGGACCCTTAATCCTCGTCCCCCGGCCCTCAGCCTTTGGGGCTGGGATTATGAACTGCAGAAACCACTCGGGGGCCATCACAGGAGGCTGAATTGCAGAGACCCGAGCCCTGACATCTTTGAACTGCCGATGCCGCAGCCTGTTCCTGAACCTTTCATGACCTGAGGGGAACAGAGCGCTGGTGTTGCTTAAGCTCTGGACACTCAGATGTTCTCTTTCGTGGAGCTCAAGTAACGCTCAAGACACCAGCGTACACCCCTCTCCATCACCCATGAACGTTAGACATTCACAGAAACACATCCGAGCCCTTTTCTGCTCCTAATTTGATCACCAAGTTCTTCACTTAGCTTTCTTGGAAGCCATTTACCCAATGAAGGAGTGGGTGGTTCTTTTTTCCTTACGCTTGAAGTTAAATGGAATATGGAATGATGTGTGATTAAGCAGAATCTTTTGTATCTATGGCAACTGAAAACCTTGTTTCTACACAAACTTCAAGTGTTTTACAAGACTTGTTTATTTATTTTGTTAAATTGTGGAAGGAGAATGGAGTGGGGTCTTGCATTTTCGGTCAGTATAAAATAACACTTATAAAACTTTGAATTTTTCTTAATGTTTCGGTATAAGAAAGAGGTCTTTCATGTGCTTTAAGTTGTTTTCTATTTTCATTATAGAAGATAATTTTTTGAAGGAAGATATCCTATTTTTATAAATGTTGCATGTACAAGGCTCTTAATTACATTTAAAATATTTTAATAATTACTGTTATTTGTAATAATCTGTGCTAAAGTAGAATAAGAACCAAAAATCAACTTCATATGAAGATTTGTCTTAAAAGCACTGAATAAACCAGGCCTTCTCTCCTTGATTCACCTTTCTTGCCTCCTTCCTGTTTTGCTTTTATCTGCCCTCCATTCATCCTTGAGAATTTAATATGTATGTATTCTGCACACCGTGGTGATTAATTACTAAGATACAACAGAACTATAAGTCATAGTTTCTTTTATTTGGGAGCTCACTGTGTAGATGAGTAAACGAAGCTTGCAATTTGAAACACTCCTGCACTCTAGAGAAAAGCACCATGTGCTGGGAAAAGGAAAGGTTCCATTTTCTTGCTCCCAGAGCACAGTAAGAGGAACACAGTGTTTCTGTCAGTTGTGGATCAGAGAGCAGACCCCTCTGCCAGGAGGGGAGGCGCGAGTCAGCCTTGGAGAGGGATGGCTGGGTGAGAGAAACATGGAGGGTTTTCCCACAGAGAGGAGCAGAGTTGCCTCGTGAGTCGCCGCACCCATTCGGGAAGTGCCAGGGGAGCCAGAGCGCAGGGGTGGCTCCCGAGGACCGAGGACCGAGTCACGGGCTCTGGGCAGAGGGCTGATGCGAAGAGCGCTCCCTGGAGGAGAGAGCGCCTTGAAACCCACGTCCTGAGTTAGGAAACAACGTGGGCTCCACCATGCCTGCTGTAGACATTCCTCAGCAAAGCTGACCACGGAACTGAGGGCCTGTGTTGGTTGTCTTAGAACTCTGATCCTGAATCCGTAAGCTGCCGACCCTGTGTATGATTCAGTGATTTCTGATATATGCACAGGGTCGTGCAACTGCCGTCACTCCAGAAAAACCCCCAGCCCAGCCCCCGTCACCCTAGGTGCTCACTAGTCCTCTTTCTGGGGATTTAACACAAATGGGACAGCACAGTACTTGGCCTTTCCTGCCTGTTCTCTTTCACTCTGCAGACTGCTTTCGAGATTCACCTGTGTTGCAGTGTGTGTTAGCACTTCATCCGAATGAGGCCTCATGGTGTGTATATGCCACACTTCATTCATTCGTCAGCTGATGGGCGTTCAGGTTGTCTCCTGTTTGGCAGTTATGCCATGAACATTTGAATACAAGTTTTTCGTACGGATTATGGTTTTCATTTCTCACCCAGGAGTGGAATTCCTGGTTCTTAGGAATCCATGTGGGTTCACTGTGTCATCTCTATGGATAATCTTTCGAGGAACTGTGAAACTGTCTTCCATTGTGGTTGCATCATTTTATATCCCCACCAGCGCTTGTGGGGATCTGAGTTCTCTGCATCTTCGCCAATCCTTGTTATCGTCTTGCTTTTTGATTACAGCCTTCCTAGTGGGCGTGAAGTGCAGGTTGCTATTTCAATTTGAAGTTGCCCGATGATAGTGGTGTTGAGCATCTCCTGTGCTTGTTGGCGGTCCGTGTATCTTCTTTGGAGGCATGTCTTCCAGTCCCTTTGCCCAATATTAAATTGGGTTTAATTGCCCATTTATTGAGTTGTAAGATTTCTTTATATATTCTAGATGCAAGTCCCTTTTCAGATAAATGGTTTGCAAATATTTTCTCCCATTCAGCACACAGCAAGGCCTTAATAAAACCGTGTTGATTAAGTATTTGGATGTTCAAAATTGTATTTCTATCACAATATTATTGTAAAGTTTAGGCAACTATATACCAATGATAAATTCCCTGCTTTGAAACTGTTAAAACCTTTCAAGAGAAGTGGACACATCTTTCACCATCTCATCATCTTTAAATCCAGCGTTACGATCGGTGAGGTGCTGAAATCTATCATTTTAATGAACGTGCAATTGACAAAAATATGCAATGCCATTTGTCACTTGAAAGTTTGATATTTGATTTTTAAACTCTGCAGATGGAAAAGGTGGAAGCAGACCTGACTCGGTCCAAGTCTCTCCGCGAGAAGCAGTCCAAGGAGTTCCTGTGGCAGTTGGACGACGCCAAGCAGAGATACGAGCAGCAGGTGCGTCGGCCCGAGGCCCTGAGGCTGCCGTGCACTCGTCTCCACCACACGCCCCCTTCTAGCACAGTGTCTGCACTGCAGAAACACTTAGGATAGACAAAGAGTGCTTCCCTTTGTTAAATTAATGAATTATAACAAATAATTAGCATGTAAATAAGTAGCACAGATTATAAGAAAATCTTTAATGTCCCAATAAACAAACTGGCAAAGGAAAGAAAGATATATAAGAAGTAAATCGAGTAAATGACCATGTAGAAATATCTTCAGCCTTGGTGTTAATAAAAATGCAAATTAAAGTGATGTACCATCTAAAGTTGACAAAAGTTTTGTAAAATTGGCACTTTTATACACCGCTAGTGGCATTTTAAGTTAATGTAGCCAAAAAAACTTCTGTAGCGTCTATTAAGAGTCGTGAAAAATGTTCGCATTTTCTGGCCCGATTATCCTTAACCTTGAAAATCAGACAGAAATATTCAAACAATGATGTTAATTATTTTTTAGATGGTTGATTCTTTTCTACATGCTCTACTTTTCACCCTGTGATAGTCTTTTTAACATGACAGTCCCTTTTTTTAGGGTAAAAATAAATTTATATAAACTCCTTTGAAAGACTGTTAAGCTTCAAAGGCTTTTCTCAGAGTCATAGATTTGAAGCCGTACCAGATTTTTGTCTTTTATAGTCTTGGTCCAAAATATTTAATAAGGAAAATTGATCAGTGATTTAAATAATTCATACTATTAATAGAATCTGTACACTATTGCATCAATCTTTATTTCATTTTCATAAAAAAGAAATTATATAGATGTTTGAC
>SJXQ01008002.1:94423-111927 GCA_006408695.1 Aepyceros melampus | reverse complement strand
CGTGGAATGGCGTGTGAAGGAGAGGGGACTCGGGTGTTCCAGCCAAGCGACCAGGTGAACAAACAGTGGTCACAGATGCTGACTCACAGAGAGGAAGTGCCCGGGCTGAGCTGAGGACGCAGCGACAGCCGACATGGGCACCAGAGGGAGGAGACTGCAAGAAGGCCCGAAGGCAGCCTGGGGGTGGCGGTGGGTGGGTGCAGCTTCCCCTGCTGTGCGCAGCTGGGCCACAGGCAGGAGATGAGGACCTGAGTCCCTAGCTGTGCAGGCGTCGCTGGCCGGGAGGCTGGATGGAGGCCGGCAGCTGACCGCTGCGGTGGCAGGAGGGTCTTTGCCCCTTGATGAGCCCAGGCAGTGCAGGGGGCGGGACGGGAGCAGCCCCTCTGCCGTCCAGCGCCAGCTGTGGTGGAGGCGGCGGCGGCTCGGGGGACGGCCGGCCCTCCTGCTGAAAGGCCAGGCGGCGGGCATCGGGGTGCTGGGGACCCCTGGGGTCAGAGGAACGTTGTGCTCAGGACCTCTCACACTCTGCAGGCTCTGGGCTCTCATGTTTGCATCCCCTTGACCCGAGAGCGGAGATGGTGGTGTTGCGGGGCGGCTCTCCCCAGGGCTCCCAGCTGGCAACTCCTCTCCCTCCTCCTCGAGCCAGAGAACAGGGAGGGCGTTCCTTCCCGCCTCCTGCAGCTGCAGCTCATCGTACACCAAGGCTTGCAGAATGTGGTTTTGTCGTCTGGTTACTTTGAGCTCCTTTCAGCTAGTGTTCTGCACCGTGATCCCTCCTTTTTCACGTGTTGGGAGCGTTCTGCCGTGTCCGAGACTCACTTTTCGGGCTTTGGGATTTCTGACTGTATATTACTGGGACAGTTGATCTACTATGTATCGTGTACTGAGAAGTAATGACTTGCTGCGTCCCATTTGTCTTTTAAAATAAGATTAATTAACAGGTTAATAATATAAGATTGGTAGTACTGGAGAAGAAAATGGCAACCCACTCCAGGATTCTTGCCTGGGAAATCCCATGGACAAAGGAGCCCAGCGGGCTGCAGTCTAAGAGGTCACAGGGAGTTGGACACGACTGAGTGACTGAACAAAACAGGCAGCCTTTGCTTGCACTGAGCTTGCTGTCGAACAGTTCCGAGAACTTAGCATCCATATCGAGACCCTCAGAGCCTTGGCCGTCCAGCCTGCCCCGCCCGGTCTCAGGCCTGGTGTGTGCTCCTGCCCCAGGCACTTGTGTGGTGCCTCTGGTGGAGGGAGGAGGCCGTGGTCAGACCCTGGCAGGATCCAGTCTGAGGGCGAGGTCTATGCCTTCAGGGGCCTCAGAATCTCGGCCGGAGTGTGCCGGGGGTGCGTTGTGGATGGAGCACAATCCTTCTTGGTCTCCTGTTTGATAATTCCTTGTGAGTCAACCTTGTCATTTCTACGCAATACAGCAGTTTTCTTTCCCAGACTCATCCCCTGCTGTTGAGTCCAGGATCACAGAGGACTGGCTACCAGATGACTCACCAGTTTGCTTTCATGCCCAGCCAGTTCCAGGCCCACCGCTCAGGGAGCACGGAGGTGTTCGGTGATGGGCCTCCTCCCCCCGGAGCACTGACACAGAGACCTAGCTGAGACTTCCTCCCTGCGGGTGTCACCTGCTGTCCCATCCTCCACACAGCCCCTGCCGTGCCACCTCCTGGTCACCATGAACTCCATTAGACATGACTGCGGTCAGCTAGACGGTGCAGTAGCTCCAGGTGAAGGGACACGCTGCTTCAGTTCACTGTTGAGACGTGCCCATGTGCCAAAGACGCGTATCTGCACTTAGGGGCTGGGCTGAATTTTAACACAATCCACCTTGATGATGGCATTATGAATATTATCCTTAAGATGTTCCTGAAACATTTGAGTTTTTCTCCTGGACTCTACTGCTAATCTGGGGAGGACCCCCCTGCCTGAAATTGATGACAGTGAGGAAACCAAAGGGCTTGTGACATCTAGAAGCTGGTCAGGCAGACGGGACTGGGCGGTCGGGACTGAGCTGCTTCACTTGAAAGGCTTCAGAAAGCCTCGAGATTGTTCACTAACCAGCCTCACTGAGCAGCAGGCCCTGACACAAGAGCAAACTGTCTGAATGGTTTAGTTTATGAACAGCTATCTTTAGGCTTCAGATGCCTTTATCTCTCTTTCATCTGGCCTGGTTTTGAAAATGAATGAACTGAAACGTGAACGTGAGCAGGATCCCGTCCCGCCTGTTGGAACTCCTCAGATAACTCAGCGTTTCTGTGCAAGGGCACTGGCCATCGAGCTTGGAGCGTGGCTGCACCGTTGCTAGTCCCTCTCAGCCAGTCCTGGTCTCATGTCTTTTCTTGGGGGAAGACTTCTGTAATTCTTCTGTCTTAATTGTAGGTCTATCAGTTACTTTTTCTTAGAGTATCGTAAAATATTTTGCTTTCTATCAATTTTAAATCACACCCATTCTCTTCATTTTTTTTTTTTGAGACTTTTGAGAATCAGATCTGAGTGGAACTTTTTAGCTTCTTCTATTTTCTTGTGGAAAATTCTGAAAGAGATGGGAATACCAGACCACCTGACCTGCCTCTTGAGAAATCCATATGCAGGTCAGGAAGCAACAGTTAGAACTGGACATGGTACAACAGACTGGTTCCAAATAGGAAAAGGAGTATGTCAAGGCTGTATATTGTCACCCTGCTTATTTAACTTATATGCAGAGTACATCATGAGAAACGCTAGACTGGAAGAAACACGAGCTGGAATCAAGACTGCCGGGAGAAATATCAATAACCTCAGATATGCAGATGACACCATCCTAATGGCAGAAAGTGAAGAGGAACTAAAAAGCCTCTTGATGAAAGTGAACGAGGAGAGTGAAAAAGTTGGCTTAAAGCTCAACATTCAGAAAACGAAGATCATGGCATCCGGTCCCATCACTTCTTGGGAAATAGATGGGAAAACAGTGGAAACAGTGTCAGACTTTATTTTTTGGGCTCCAAAATCACTGCAGATGGTGACTGCAGCCATGAAATTAAAAGGCGCTTACTCCTTGGAAGAAAAGTTATGAGCAATCTAGATAGCAAATTCAAAAGCAGAGACATTGCTTTGCCGACTAAGGTCCGTCTAGTCAAGGCTATAGTTTTTCCAGTGGTCATGTATGGATATGAGAGTTGGACTGTGAAGAAGGCTGAGCGCAGAAGAATGATGCTTTTGAAGTGTGGTGTTGGAGAAGACTCTTGAGAGTCCCTTGGACTGCAAGGAGGTCCAACCAGTCCATTCTGAAGGAGATCAGCCCTGGGATTTCTTTGGAAGGAGTCATGCTAAAGCTGAAACTTCAGTACTCATGCGAAGAGTTGACTCATTGGAAAAGACCCTGATGCTGAGAGGGATTGGGGGCAGGAGGAGAAGGGGACGACAGAGGATGAGATGGCTGGATAGCATCACTGACCCGATGGACGTGAATCTGAGTGAACTCTGGGAGTTGGTGATGGACAGGGAGGCCTGGCGTGCTGCGATTCATGGGGTCGCAAAGAGTCAGACACGACTGAGCGACTGAACTGATTTCCTTGTTACATGTTTAAATCTTCTACTAAAATATATAATTTCATTATTATAATGCTTGATAGTATAATACTGAGCAGGAATAATAATGTGTCCAAGACTATTCTAAAAACATCCCAACTCAATAATTCATATACTTGGCTGCCTGAAAATGATGCAGTAATGTCAATAAAATTTTAAATTCTCTTTTTTGTTGGGATTAACATTGTAGTTATGTGACTTACAGAGTCAGCCATGCACATTTATTTTAAATAATCATAGAAAACTGTTCCACTTGGCATAGTATATAAGGAGAATACTTATATTTTTCTGTTTATTGTCTATAATGGAATAATATGAAGGAAAAATCTGTCATTTTTAAAAGACAAATTCACTAGCATGCATCTTTATTCTCAGATGCAAAATAAAAATTTCCATATTATTTTATAGGCTATCTTGTTCAATATGTATGTGTATTCACAAATTAGGACACTTTCTTCTAAATAGTAGAAAAAATGAATGAGTGACCAGGAATTGATCATTTATTTTCCCACTCTCAAAGAAAAATAACAATAATAAAACTGTTTTGAAACCTACATTTAAAAGCACTTTTAATCTGCATTCTGTTTCTTAATTTGCAATTAGAAGACAAGAGTGTTACATCTCCAGAGAAAATAGCTCCTGAGTGTGGTGTAGGCTGCACGCCTGGAGAAATGAATGCTATAGCTTTAAGATAAGGTAGTCTGGTGATTCAGTGCACGAAACTGGATTGATTTGGAGCAGGCTCCTACTGTTAGCTTTTTTGAAGATGGATTCTCACGCCGAAAATAACGCCACATATTCTCGATAACAGCAGTTTTCCCCCCTGAAATCCACCAAAACTGAAGAAAAATCCAAGTGACTGTTCCTCGCAGCTGTGTGGCCTGGAGTTCACTGGGGAAGCTGGCATCCTGCAGTCCCCATTCAGCACCTGCTTCAAAGGCAGCCTGGCCGGCTATAGTGTGCGGGCCAGGTAGGGTGCCATTGTGCGCGGCCCGGAGGATTAGTATCAAAGCTGCGGCAACCAGGCCCTCGGTCTCCGGCTGCCACTCAGTCTAGCGGGGCGCGGCTCAGACCAGCCAAGGTCACCGTCTCCAGCGTGGAGTGGACTGGGAAAGCACCCTGAGAATGGCGTGCTTTTTATGAAATCATGGCGCGGGCTGGCGGCGCAGCAGGTGCCCCCTGGAGCACACCACATCTGTTTGTGTTGGTGTCCCGTGGCTGACAACGAGATAATAGAGCTTGGAGATTTATCATTTTATTTTAAGAAAGACAACTGTATATACAATAATCCAGATGCATACTTAGCTTCGATCTTTTATTTGAAAACCATAAAGAAAACAGACCGATTTAAGTGCTGTTTTTACGTGTATATATTTAAGCAAAAAGCAAAGCGTCCTATTAACCATTTACAACTGTTGCTGGTCAGTGATACCCAAATTCTTGGGGAGGAGATACCTAGCATTCAACATAATTTTTTTTTTCAATGTTCAGGCATTTCTGTCACTAGATTGCAGAAGGATTTACTGAATATGCCCAACTGTCTTGAATATTGGGAGATTTAGATAAAATCCACCCCCCCCCACCCAATGAGAGTATTTTAAGGGTGAGGTAATGATGACGCAAAAAATAAAAATTTTCAACTTGGGCAAATTAGAGAAAAATTAGCTGTCTATGAGTTGTCATGACGACAAGGATGTTCTGTTGATGAACTGTCCTCATTGTCCAATCAGATAGTAGAGCTGAAGCTGGGGCATGAACAGGAGAAGACGCACCTATTGCAGCAGCATCACGCGGAGAAGGAGAGCCTAGTCCGAGACCACGAACGGGAAGTCGGAGACCTGGAGAACAAGCTCCGCGCTGCCAACATGGAGCACGAAAATCAAATCCAAGAGTTCAAGAAACGAGACTCACAGGTAATTACCAATGATATTTGATAAAACGGGTATCCATTTTTAAACAGTCATCAGCGTTTCATGTTTTCTTATTATTCTTGTTGGTGCACGCTATTTGATCATTTGCAAAACTGACATATAAATGTGATTTTTTTTGTTTGTTGTCTCCCCACCCCCCCTTTTTGGAGGGATGAATAAGGCTTTAACTACAGAAACCACAGGTAGCCAGATTAAAAATCCCATGGCGCGCTATAACTTGGCCCCTTTTTTATAATCTTGTCTCAGTTCCTTTCATGATGGATTTTTTTTTAAGGTATCTGCCCCTTACCCCTCCCCTCAGCCTTAGTAAATCCCTAGGAAATGTCTCAGCCTCACTCCTTGCTTTTTGTTTTAATCTCTGTAGGTAATCTAGCAGCTGTTCTAACATTTGCTTTTCCTTCCTAGTGTTGCTTTTTTCCTTAGACTCTATATTTGATTAGATTACTGAGATGATAATTGATAAAAATGCCTCCAGAGAAGGGCTGTTTCCCACCAGGTCTGCGGCTTTCTCCTACAGGCACATACGCACGCCTCCCAGCCTCATCTCTGTAGTCCCTGTTGGAAGCCATTTGGCAGAATAACCCCCAGCTGTGGTAGCATTTGACTCTTCAAACTTACGGATGAAATGTGCACTGTCAGCATGGAAAATTATCTTTATAAATTTCAGATGAAAAAAAAATCTTATTGGGTGTGTTTCTTTGTGGTGCAATACACTCTTTAGGGTATATATAATCAAAGGCCTTTAGTGTGTCCTCTGGGGAGGTCGCTGTGAAATTTCATTAAAGAAAAATTGAAGAGCAATTGGTAACAATAAAAAGATAATTTTCTCTTCTAACAAAACCATATCGTCCACGAGGTCTAAATACCCTTTTCCCATTGAAATCTCACTATCTTATCCACACCCCTCACAAGCTTCTCCCCAGATACATTCCTCCTCAAATAGTAAAATTTTTAAGCAAATGAGATAGACCTTCTAATTGTTTGAAGATGTGTTTAAACAATTTTATAATTCTCTGAACGTACAAATTCTACTGATTAAGTAAGGGGTTAGAACTCGAGTCAGGGCGGGAGGCAGGAGGCAAAGAATAGGAGTTGTTGGTCGCTTTCATTTGACCTTGAGTTGTCTTTTACTCTCGGATAACAATGGAGGCAATATGAACATACTCAGCACAGGCTTATTTTTGGCCAATACTATGGATTTCTAGGAAAATTGGGTGAATTTGTTTTGTGGGCTTTGTTAACCGAGAGGTGGTCATTGTAGCAGCCACAGGCAGGTGGTTCCTGTGAAATCAACATGTGCTGTGTTTCTGCCACCGACCTCGTTAGCGCCTTCATAAGATGCATGCTGGTCTTTTGAGGATCAGCCATGCGGTTTATTAAGGATGCTTTCACATTTACACTCTCCTTCGAAGGTGATATGGAGCCTTACCATTGTCTTCTTTGAGAAGGTATTTGAGTTCTGAGTCAGTGTAGGGTCTGTTTGCATGGTGGAGCAATTAATGCACTGACACACATTAATTTATCCAACTTCTAACCAGTTTCGTGGTGTTGTGGAAAGCTGACACGAACGGAGGCCGGATTTAGAGGGGATCTTTGTGGTTTTGCGCGTGTGGTATCTACCATGTGTAGGGTGCGGTTCATTCAGCGACAACAAAAGGGAGATTTTGGAATCATTAGATACAGTTAAGCCATGGGGAGGGTATAATGATGTCATCAATTGAATTTCTTCTAATTGAAGTATTAATCTGACCTTCTCAAACGCTGCAGCATATGACTCATTTCTCACATTTTCTTTCTTGGAATAATTGGAAGTGCTGTCCCAGGAATGCAAGGGGACAATGGAAACAGGCTAAATGCATTCTGGATCAAAATGAAAAGCGATTTTTCTGCAGAAGCTATACTAAATTGTTTTTAGAGAACATTTTTAAAAAAAAAAAAAACTCTTGTCAGTGAGCTATATTTTAAAACATCTAATCATATATACCAAAATGCTAACACCTTGTATTCATTTTTGGCTATTTATTGGGGCTATTAATTCAGTTTCCTCAGGTAAGTCCTAAATTTTCCAAATATATCTTTTCATGATTGTGGTCTAAATAATGTATACTACCTTTTAGGTTCTGAACTACATTTACCAATTTCAAAAAAAGCCCAAGGTGCCATATGCTGTAAGAAATAGCAGGTGCCTTTTCAAAATGGCCACCCCGTGGGCTGCTGCGGAGCTGCAGGCCTGCACAGACGGCGGCGGCGCGGCGCTCTGTCTGCGGCCGGGGAGGCGCCTGGTGCTCAGTTCAGGTCTGCAGCTGGGGAGGCCATTTTGCAAAAAGGACGGGTTGGAGCCATGACCGACAGAGCACCAGGGGATTGTCTGTTCAGGGCACTGCGGCTTTGTGTGCCGGTTTTCGTCCATCAGATTCTTGAATGCAACGTACTAAAAAAACCTCTCGTGGCTCCTTTTGAATATATAATACGTTGTGTACTAATAAGAAAACCAGGGTTATAAAGTACAGACATCTGCCTCAAGGTGAACCGTGACAACCGGGAGCTCCTTTCATGAAGGCGCTGTATAATCATTAGAAGAGTGTTGTTATTCTAGCAATTTGTTTTATAGAGAAACGACAAGATACGGTAATACCATTGAGGACAGTTAACCATCTCTCATTTTATTTGGTGCATTGAGCTAATTATTCTGTGCATATATTTTTTATCATAATTCCTTGGTTTTCAGTGATGGGCTAGTTTATGTTGTGACGCTTACATTTGCTAAAATGCACACTGTCTTCCCCCTTTGTATAAGATTTCAGTCTGGTGTGTCCCTGAGGGACATCAGTAGATGTCAAGACATACAGAAATTCACAGCCTCATCAGCAAATATTTCTCACTTGCCAGACCCCATGTACTGAAGGTCCTCTGGTGACTGAGTCACGTGAGGCCATCATGTTCTTTAATAAAGGTGATGCATAGTTTTGTTGCGAGGACAAAACTTAGGACAGCTTTGTCTAACATGGTAGTCCTCATGTAATTCCTGTTTTGCTTTTGAACTGCAGTGTAGTAAAAGAATTTCTGCAGTTTGCCCCTCCAAATTGAGGGAAAGCAGAACATAGATTCCTTGATCCCTTGGCGTGCATTTAGTACCCGGAACCACTCAAGGGCTGCTTGATCTCTGAGGTTTGCTGCCAAAGTGAACGGTATGCATGAGCCCGCAGAGACGTCCCAGAGTGCCTTCGTGGTCCACCCAAGGGGTGTCGCCCTGTGGGGACAGCTGTGGCGGTGCGGGCGTGAGAGGGGTGCGGGCGGCACAGAGGCCGTTGGGCGCCACCACGTGCAGACTGCAGAGCAGACCTCGTGGAGCGGGTCTAGCCTGACCCTGGCATCCTGGTTTCTTTCTCGACTCCCTGACCTGAGAACGTGGTTGTAAGAGGAACAGTTTTGCGTAAAAGGCAGAACATCTGGGTTTTGCCGTATTGACTCAGTAAGCATGCTATTGCTGATTCTAAAATGTGCGGGTTTCAGATCTCCTCTTCTTTCTCTCTTCTACTTTAAAAAGTTTTCCCAAAAAGATATTTATAATAGACAATTTTAGCAGTTATATCTTAATAATTCCTTGGTTTTCAGCAATGGGCTGCTTTACCTTGTGATACTTACATTTGCTAAAATGCACACTCTTTCAGTCCGGTATGTCCCTGAGGGTGTAACATGTTAGAAAAAGAAAAGACCTCCAGATCAGTAGATGTCGTTTATAAACTGGGTGTGTGCATGTGTGCAGTGGATTCAGCATGGGCTATTATTCTTCAAAGATTATTCTAAGGGTGACTTTTACATACGTGTGTTCTGAGCATTATTGTTGAACCTGTATGTGGTCTCTGGGCTTGGAGGGGGCTGGCATTTTTTCCATTGAAAACATTTGATTTTAATTTCTTTGTATTCCAAGCACTTTCAAAAAGGATTTGAGGCAGCATTTTATGATAAACACATTATACAGGTGAAAATAATAATAATAATTATTATTATTATTATGATTATAAGCTGAAAATAATAATTAAGCAATAAATGATATTAACCACATCAGGAAATCCATACTTTTAAAGAACGTGTTCCACCTAAGTACAGGTGAAGCTCAGAGCTTGCCTGGAAGCTGCAGTGAAGAGGGCAACGTGGCGAATCATGTAAGCCTCAGTATCTGATGTAAGAGATCCTACCAGCTCGTTATTTTCTAGCTCTCAGTTCTGAGAGAAATTTAAGATATAGGGCTTAATATAAAAGGTACTGGCCAGTATAACTGATGATGCTCTGTAGGTGTTAAAACATTTGGGAAAAAAAACCCAGTGGGAAAACCTTACGATTCTTTAACTACTTTCGCAAAATGTAATTAGCAAGTTTATTTTAATGTGCCAAATTTTCATTTTAATTTATGGATAATGTCATTATCCTCAACATCAAAAAACACAGCTGCTTTGAGATATCCAATTTTGTAGATATTATGAATCATAAGAAAGCATATTTTAAGTCACAAGCTTAAAAATTTCTGTACTGTCACTATATGACTATTCCAGAAACCCTTATAAAACATCGCTAGGGTGTTAAAATTAGAAACTTGGCTGAAATTGAAAACGCTCTAAAAGTCAATGCCCTAATGTTAATTTCCAGGTGTGTTGCTTTCTTCCTTACATCTGATTCTCCTGTCCTCTGAATTGATACTGTGGAAAACTGTAATAAATGATAAATCAAAGGGTAGTTTGGTCCGGGAGCACGGGATGTTTGTACCTGCACTAAAACGGTTCACTCCCTAGCTGCATAGCCAGAGAGGCGTTCCATCATCAGTGCTGTGTCACTAATGTCATCTCTTTGTTTCGGGGTAGCAGATATTTTTATTTCTTTGGGTCAGACTGGACTCTGGACCGGTTGCTCAGACAAACCGAATCACGTCAGCCGTCCCCCCAGCCCTGTAACGCTGCTGCGGCTGCTCGTGCCACCCCACCTCTCTGCTGCCCTCTTCTCTCAGGGACGCGCAGTCACCTCAGGGTCCCAGGGCTCAGCGTGCACGCCCGCGCGTGGTGCTGGTCCCTGACGCGCGCCACGTGTGTCGGGCAGAGGCGGCGCGCTCTGAGCTTGATCGTGTAGCCAGTGTGCTCTGCTGCGGACGGTATGCTCAATGCAGGCGTCAGAGGCGCTGGTGGGAAAACGCTTTTAACAATTCTCTTCATTTTGCAAAAAGAAAGCTTTTTTTTAGTAGACTTGGGGTAAAACCACATGCTAAAATTTTCCATTTTTTTTACATAAATTTTATAGTATTATTGAAATGCTTTATTTAAGATAGCTGAGGAACTTTCAGTGCTTGTTTAAAATATAAATAGAGGTTTTCCCAGCTAAGCCATGTTTAAAAGGCTATGGGCGATATACTCTTTTCCTGATGCCAAAAACTCAGGTTATTCAGAATTTTCCAAATAGAGCAAAGGCCCTTCTTATATTCAGAAACAGATGCATTGATGCGAAGACCTCCTTTTATTACTGTCCAGTGGTGAGGAGCTGAGAGTGCGGCCTGTGGACTGATGAGGTCTTTGCACTAATGTGTGATTGTGCTAATGTGTGACTGTGCGTGCTACCATGTGTAAGAACACTGTTTCTTAGGTGCTTAATTAGGAGAAGATGGGGGAAGATGCCATTTCAAGGAAAGCTACATTTTTGGTAGATCACCAGCTTTCTTTTTCATAAGAATTCTAAAATTCTGTAATTATTTTCCTCTTAAAGCACAAAAGTAGCATATATACCTATAATTAAACTATATAAATCATTCAACTTGGTTTTCATTGTGGAGAAAATTATATTAAGTTTAAAAAACAAAGACAGGTTGAGACAAGGAAAGTGTTTCTCTAAGAATGATCCATTTATCATAGTTACACAGTGTATCTTCAATCCTGTGCATATTTTTAAAAATGTGGCAGTTACCATGGAAACCACATTCTATGACATGTGGTCCACTGTTAGATAAAGAATATTCCTTTTCAAGACAAACCTTCCAAATAATAACATATGAAGTATTTCCTTTGCATTAATGACTTTATATCATCAATAATGGTTGCTTTAAAAAAATCTGTCCTTTGTTCTCATTATACTTATTGTATTTTTAAAGAAATATATAAATTGTTCCTGAAGAATAGTAATTAAATGCTGGAGATGTTTACAATGGGAGATCTAAGGTGATTGCTCTGTGGTGGTGAAAGTGGGTGGTTTCACGGGAGCACAGTCTGTACTCACGGCGTGCTCTGACAGATGGAAGCTTCTGAGCACACTGAGTGTCTGCATCTCAGACTGAAGTCATCTAAAGAGATGGCCACATCTAGTTATTTTCATTTTATACGTAAAGAACCTGTGTGGTTCCAAGGTCGTTATCTTGCCCAAGGTCACAGAGTTAGCAAACCAGAGCTTCTCGACCTTAATTCAGTGCTCTTTCTTCATCGCACAGCCTCTTCCGAGGCAGGTTTTAGATTTCTGGACATGGAGGAAGGAGGAGAGTCCTGTGACTCCGCGGGCGTGGCAGCTGCTGGGACCTTTGTTCCCCGGCCTTTCCCTCGGCGATTGGTCGCGCTTGGCGCTCCTGCAGGGTCAGAACTAGTCGGCAGTACCTCCTGGAACAACACTGACTCTTCACGCTCGTGTGCGTTTTCACAGCAGCCTTAACAGCAGATATTCATCGTATGTTTCCTGTGTACCAAGCTCTCTGCTTGGTCCTTTCCATTGCATTATCTCATTCAGCCCTCCAACCCCCCATGAGGATTAAATTTCCTGTTTGGAAGTGGTTTTGACCTTCTTACCTGGGTCGGAAAATGTATCTCCCTTTACTGACGAGGGCAGATTCTGGAAGCACAGCGAGTCGCCCAAGGTGGCGTCCTAGTGGCACCGCTGGGCTCCCAGCCAGGGCCCCTGCCCACTCTCTGCTTATGGCTGAGCTCACTGTCTCTGAATTCCATGTATCCTCTCACTGTATTTTCAACGTTGGGTTGTTAATAGGTTGCTAGTTTAAAGCACTGATTACCCGTAACTCAGGCTGTGTAAACCCAAGTCGGGTCTTAGCCAGTAGTTTCAGTCTTTCTCCAAAGTCACAGCCGTGGCTGTGTCTCTCGTCTGAGACACGTGCAACTCTGAAGAGCTGTGCATTTCTCAGTATTTTATTTGGAGTAGAAATCCTTCCCACAAATTTTAGAACTTGTAGGATGGAAAATGGCTGTTTCTTTGGAATGGGTTCACTTTTGGTTTCCACGTTATTCCTGTAATAAGAAGGTTTGTCCAGCGTAAGGATCCAGTGGGCCTGCCTCTCAGTGGGACCTACTGAGTCCCCCTTATAAAAAGTTGCCTAGGAATTTACATCTAATTCTGGCGAAATACAATTGGTTGTGAATGGTTTACTATAGATAATTATCTGTTATATGCACATACTAATTTGAAATATTAGATATGATTCATACCTTTCAGTGGAGTGGCGTTTTAAATCTCACAGCCTTCAACGTTTGCATTTTTTCCATAAAGGAATCTATGTAAGGATCCTATTCCATGGCAGCAGCTAGTAAAGCCTTCTAAGAAATGAGGTCGAGGTGCTTCAGGAAGATCAAATCTGGAGACTTTCCTGATAGAAATACAAGGAGCAATTAGAAAGCGTGTTTTGTTTAGAATCTTCAAAAGCAGTTAATGTTGATGCAGTTTGAGCTGAATTCTAGAGTAATTTTGGTCAAAATGAAAGGCTTTCAGTTTTTGTGTTTTTTTTTAATGCATAGAATACTCCAGCAATAAAGGCTATTCCGCATTGGGAAACTCGTTCCCGCTGGGTTATTTTCAGCGCACTGCCCTTCCTTCTGCTCACCTCGTGGGAGAGCGTCCCTGAGGGAGTGGTGGGCCAGGCGCTCCTCCTCCTTGGGCCTCGGGAAAGCCGTCCTTGAGTTTCTGGCTCAGTTCTCTAAGAGACAGCCCTGATGTCTTCGCTCGTGTGTTTGAGGTAATTTTCTGTGATGGAGAGGTTGAAGGCAGAGTGCAGGAGATGGCTGGCCAAGGGGTGATGTCATCATGTGCTGGAAGAGCCGCGGACGCAAGCTCGCTGCGCCATCGCTGCGTCTTCGCTCAGGGCCAGTCGGTCAGCGCCTGGCCGCGCGGTGCAGAGGGTGTTTAACACCTGAGCTTTTTCCTGAGAAAAATAACAGACACTTCTGCTGGGAGACCGTACACTCCTGTTTGAGGAGGCGAGCGTTATAATAGCCTATTTTCAAATTTCTTTAGTATTTATGGAAAGGAAACCTTTGAAAAATATTGTCATTAGAAGGAAACTTCAGGATAATAAAAAGTGGTTTCATTGAGACCTAATTGGTGGATTAATGTGGAACTTTGCAATATTTTTCCATCGAAACAAGTATTAAAATTTAGTGAAAATTATTTTTCGTCACTTGTTCTAACAATTATTTTAAGCTGTTACCCGACCTCTTGAGTACTTCTGGATATTTGTGTCCTAAGATGTTGGGGAGAAAACCCCAAGAAATCATAAAGAAACAATACACAGTTAGACCTGTAGGGTTTGAAATGTGTGTTATTTTTCCCTTTCATTTGGATTTGTTTTTTCTTGGCTATGAAGTCAAAGCCTGAAGGCAATATTTGACAATGAGTCTATGGTGTCCTCAGAGAATGAAGTTTGCTGAAGTGTGTGGCCTGGGCCTGCGGTCCCTTTCCTTGTTAGTGGGGGCGGCTCCAGTGCTGCAGTGGTTTCAGCGTGTGTGTGAGTGTGTGTGAGTGTGAGTGAGTGTGTGTGTGTATGTGTGAGTGTGTGAGTGTGTGTGAGAGAATGTGTGTCTGTGTGTGAGTGTGTGAGAATGTGTGTGTGAGAATGTGTGTGAGTGTATGTGAGTGTGTGTGTGAGAATGTGTGTGTGAGTGTATGAGAATGTGTGTGTATTGAGTGTGTGTGTGAGAATGTGTGTGTGTGAGTGTGAGTGTGTGTGTGTGTATCCCACTGATATTATTACTCTGTGGTACAGAGGAGCCGTCAGTGAACACGGACAGTGGTCCAGCCAGGCCTAGTGTCTTAAAACAAGGAAATTTTCCAGTAAGGACTTAAAAGTTGAAGGCCTTAAAAACGTTAAAATTAACTGGTGATTCATTCATCTTAAGCTTACTCCTTAAGTGAGTATTTATTAATGAAGCAAACCGCAGACCCCTAGGGTCAAGTGGGACCTTATTTACTTTGTTATTTGCAAAGATGTCATTTAACACACAGAATGCACGTGTTCACCAAATGCTTCCTGAAAAGCTGATTTTTGTCATGTAAACGTTGTTCTCCCTTTCGGGGCACATTTCACAATAGGTCGAGGTACAGTGACACTGGCGTGTGCACAGGATGAGGGGAGCTTGGGGGTGGAAAACTTTGGTTCTTCGTTTACTCAGAAATTACTGCCAAAGCTGGTGTTAGAGAGAAGTCCCGAGTTCCAGGGGTGTGGCGTGTCCCGGCCCCTAGAAGCCAGTCGTGGCCGAGCGCTGGTTCACGCTTTAAGAAGTGAGGGGGTGGACTCAGGCATGTCCACCTCTCCATCTCGTTCAGTGATGTGCAGCAGACACCGTAGTCTATTGCCGTCAAGTTGGTGCTCCTTAAAAGAATACACAAGCAAGTGTGAAACGCAGAGCCAGTGGGAGTTTGCTGCATGACTCAGGGAGCAGACTAGTGGTCTGTGACGGTGGAGGGGGTGGGATGGGATGGGAGGCGGGAAGGAGGCTCCAGAGGGAGGAGGCAGGCGTGTGCGCTGTGCTCACTCAGTCGTGTCCAACTCTTTGCGACCACATGGACTGGAGCCCACCAGGCTCCTCTGTCCATGGGCTTCTCCAGCCAGGAACACTGGAGTGGTTGCCCTGCCCTCTTCCGGGGCATTTTCCCGACCCAGGGATCGGACCCAGGTCTCCTGCATTGCAGGCGGATTCTTACCACTGAGCCGCCAGGGAGGCCTGGATACGTGGGTGCCTGTGGCCGATCCGTGTGGATGTGTGACACAAACCAGCACAACGCTGGAAAGCAAAGATCCTTCAACTAAAAGTGAATAAGTCAGAAAGAAAGTCACTTCAGAAAGAGGAACGGGGAGTGAATCTTCTCGTGAAAACCATTATTGTTGGCTGTCCTGATTGCTTTTTGAAATCTCATTGTTCCGTGTTGATACTGACAAAATGGAACCCTGTGACTTGAACATTTTTGTAATTATGACACTTGGATGTTACATAAATCAAACTAACTTCCACACACGCTTTCCTGTCTATCAGAATTAGGCAGAATTATGCCTTCACCTTGACTCATTTCCTTGGTAAAGGCTTTCTGAGTGCAGTTCTGTGCAGGCCCTGGGGATGGGGTGGACACTTGAGGAGGGCTTGCCACATGAATGATGCCCATTTATGTTGGGTTTGACTTTGCACGTGACTGGAAGACAGGCGGACTCCTTTGGGCAATAGGTGACATGCTCTGACCCCTGCTTCTAAACGGCCCCTGCGGCTGCTGTGGAGGGTCCTGCATATCTGTGCCACGTGTCCTTGAGTCAGGAGGGTGTGCTGGCGGTCGCGGTGGGCCTGAGGGAAAGAGGGCTGCTTTAGGGCTTTGGTTTGAGTAGCTAAGTAGATGAGATGTGATGGTCAGATAGCATCACCAACTCAGTGGATGTGAACTGAGCAGACGCTGGGAGATAGTGAGGGACAGGGAGGCCTGATGTGCTGCAGTCCGTGGCGTCACAAATAGTCAGACATGACTTAGGAACTGAACAACACAGCTAATTAGATAAGGTGTCAAGCATGAGGACCATGAGGAGGGAGTGGAAGCAGGAGTTGTGTCATTACCAGGCCAGGGTTGAGCTGCCCCTTAAACGTCCAGATGGAGAGGCGTCAGACGAGCTGGAAGTACAGGTGGAGATTCCAGAAACACATATTTGGACATCACTGGCACATGGTTAACAAATAAAGCAGGGGCCGGAGGCAGCGATCGAGTTCTTACTGGACATGCATCAGTCTCGCCCACCCACTGGCGTGTGAGCCTGAGTCGCCGCTTCGCGTCTCTGCTGGTCTCGCCCCGCGTCCAAACCCCACGCGGTCAGTCATGTCACCTGCGAGCGCCTGCTGCGTGTCAGCACTGGGTCGACGGGGCGTGTTGACCACGGCATACCCTGCTTGCTGTCTGTGGACACACAGGGCCATATGAGTCATCATGACGAGGAGGGGAGCCCAAAGGGGACCCCAGGACAGAGGAGCCGCTGAGGACAGGGCCCGGCTGCGTGGGGCAGAGATGCGGGAACGCCCGTCGGCAGGACAGTGCCTGGCCCACAGTCTCCACAAGGGCACCTTTTGCCGATGACACCCTGATCGGGTGGCGAGCTAATTGGGTCCTTCTGGGCCCTTGGCTGCCCATCTCTGGGGGGTGATCCTTACCCTCCTGGCTTCTTCCTGCTCCATGGAAACCTTGCCAACTTGCCTGCCACACCCGCCGTGTGTGCGAGGAACTAGTAACAATACCGGCGTGGAAAGAGACAGACAGACCTCAGGGCCGCCTCGAGCAGGCCAGCAAAGAACAGTCAAGTGCCAGAGGGGCCCTGACCCCTGTGTCACGGAGACAGAGCCTGGAGTGGGGGCAGCGGCATCTGCGGGTGATCCAAAAGGTCGCGTTCAGAGAGACGGCCTGCGCACTGAGCGTTTTTAGTGAATAGAGACTCTCTCTGCAGATTAGAACAGAAGGCGTGGTGTGGTCAGTGCCTGGAAACGCTGTCCACTGTGCTGAGCAGTCTGAGCAGGCCTCCCTGCACCCTGGTCCCAGCTGGGGTTCATCCTGTCCGTGTCTCCCGTTGCTTTACCCCAGCGGGTACCTGGTGATCTGCACCGCGGTCCGTGTCAGAAGGCTGTGTGTGCCTGAAGGTGTCGGGAAACCTCCAGAGAAAGGAAGATCTGAGCAGCAGGAGAGGAGGGGACGGTCAGCCTCATCCTCTCACAAGGTCGTTCCTAG
>SJXQ01008002.1:0-94082 GCA_006408695.1 Aepyceros melampus | reverse complement strand
CTTCACCTGCTCTGGGTCCTCCTTGGGAGCAGAGCCCAGGTGGTCGCTGGAGCCCTGGGAGAGGAAGCCACCCCTCGCCGGGACGCATCTGTCCTCGTGGGGACCCAGGGCACCCCGCCTGCGAGGGCCACATGCGGGTCGGGGTACCGCTCCATCCTCTGCTTGCCGGGCCGCCCCTTGCCTGCCCGCACCCCTGCCCTCCTGCCTCATCTTCTAGGCTCAGGCTTGCAGGACCGGGCCAAGATCTGCTTCCGGGGCGGACGGGTGTGTGCTTAGGGCCGGCTGTCCTGGCCGCGTGCGGGGCCTGGCCGCGTGCGGGGCCTGCAGGTGAGATCCACGGACACATCTGTCTAGAAGGAAGCATTTTCAAGTGGATGGGACCTAGTTTTATGTTTTCATGTGTCTGATTATTTTGAGAAAGAGCATTGAGCAGAGTGTTTTGTGCCTCAGACGCTTTCTGGAGGCCCCAGGTGTTATGTCAGTTTTTACAGAAAGGACAAGCCACGCAGTGCGGGGCGTCACTGGAGGGCTGGGGTTTGAACCCAGACCATGTGACTTCAAAGCCTCTGAGCTCTTGCGGCCCTGTGCCTGTTCCTGAGAGCAATCACGGGCGAGCCCGTTCGTGGGAAAGCCTTTATCCCACTGCTGTTCACCACTGAGTTGTGTTCAGCCTCCCTGAGCACTGTGAGGCCATTTCACAGGACAAATCAGACTGACGTGTTGGAACGGTCAGGCGCCGCCCATCGCAGCCTCCGCAGCGTCTTCCATGCGGCGTTCGAGCCCCTTTTCAGCAGCGTTAACAGCTTTCTGCAGTTACGGCTGCAGTTTCCCCCCTAAGCAGCTCATTCTCTTCTGAGACCCTGTGGCAGCCCATGGTTGTTTAGATTGAGTGCAGGAATGTTTTTAAACATTAATTTGGTTTGACATGACTTTGTGCACAAATTAATTATTCAAGCACATACTGTTCCATGTACATGAGAAGAATGAAACTGGAGTGAATCGGGTTCTGACGAGCACATGTGTGTCGCAGCGTCACCAGCAGCCGACTATTAGGAGAACAAAAGCTGGCAACATGTCCCAGCTCTGGGTTTGGCCAGTCCCACAAAATTAGCATAAATATGTGAAGCGATCGGAACAGTGTGGGGCTTCCTAGGATAGGGCCCTATTCTTATCTAGTTCTGAAAGAATGTGGGATAAACGATTCATTTAGCCGAGGTAAAAATATGTCTGCTATGCAGTTACAATCGTGTGTCATTAATCAGAAAATACTGCAGAAACTCTGACAAATTAAAAACACAAGGATGTGTCTGCAAGGGCTTTTTCCGCCGTTACAAAGCCGCCTCACCTCTCAGGCAGGCTCCTTTACGGCAGCTCCTCGCTCAGCGTACAGACATCTTCAAAGGCTCTGACATCTGTCGGCCTTTGAACCACCATTAAAAAATATTATCCCATTTCCATTCTTTTATGCCCATTTTTTTAATTATAGCCCTTCTTTCAAGTTGGGAACATGGTTGGTTTAAATGAGGCTGTCCTTTCGTTTTCAGCCACCCAGCTGCGGTTTGAATAAATTGATGTAGAATCAAAGGCGGGACTTTAAAGGGAAAAGGTTTGATGGACTTGGACTCCGAACCAGATGAGGTTTTATGATGAAAAGGGTTTAATCCCAGCACAGGCATTGCGTCTATCAGTTGAGCAGAACAAAGCAATTCATATATATAGGTTCACGCGAAATGATCTATGTTTTTTTTTAACGGCACAGATCTCTTCAGGACTTGCAAATGTGGCATTAGCTAATATTCAGAGAGCTGATTTCCTTTCATCCACAGAAGCTTGTGATTACGGTACAGCTCTCGAATTGGAAACGAGAGCCGCGACACAGATTTGAGGCTGCGCTGTCTGATTTGTATTCAGTGTGGATGTCACTGCGGGACAGGCTCGTGGGGGCCCAGCCGGTTCAGCACATGGATAAACAGCTTCATCATCTGGGTCCTCAGTCGCGAACATCACCAGTTAATTAAGACAGCGGCCTCGTGACTGTCAGCGAGACGTTTGGCTGATGGGTATCGCTCAAGATTTGACGAGAAGGATTGAAGCAGCAGCCTGTCTTCTGCTCCGTGTTCTTCTCGCAGGCTAACATGCACAAGTGCGTTGCAGGGAAGGGAAGTATAGTCGTTCAACTCTGTCCACTTTATTAGAGGAAGAAAACACCAAAACGTGGAAATGTGACTTAATTTGCATCAAATATTTTCCCTCATCCGATTATTGATCTAAAAAAAAAAATCCTTTCTGAAGGCAGATTTCAACATTGCCTTTGCTCAGTAAGCCCCTGAACGATAAATGTTATCTTGAGC
Organism: Aepyceros melampus; assembly: GCA_006408695.1. Classification (NCBI taxonomy): domain Eukaryota; kingdom Metazoa; phylum Chordata; class Mammalia; order Artiodactyla; family Bovidae; genus Aepyceros; species Aepyceros melampus. Next base: position 91,731 of record SJXQ01008002.1, on the reverse strand, counting down.
CAAGTCATTGAGTAACCAGCTAAGTAGTTTAGGATAATTGCAAACCTAGAACATAGATCTAAGTCCACTTCAAAGTAAGAAGTGATTAAAATTTTTTTCTAATAATGATTCAGGGCGAAGTTTACTTTTAATCCTTAGAAAGATTTCTTAAGATCACGTCTCCTGCTTTACACTGTTGTTCAGTCTCTCAGTCATGACCGACTCTGCGACGCCATGAACTGCAGCACACCAGGCCTCCCTGTCCTTCACCGCCTCCTGGAGCTTGCTCAGACTCATGTCCATCAAGCTGGTGATGCCATCCAACCGTCTCATCCTCTGTCACCCTCTTCTCCTCCTGCCCTCAATCTTTCCCAGCATCAGGGTCTTTTCCAGTGAATCAACTCTTTATATCAGGTGACCACAGTACTGGAGCTTCAGCTTCAGTATCAGTCTTTCCGGTGAATATTCAGGGTTTATTTCCTTCAGGATTGATTGGTTTACATTAGGAATGTGCTATTTTTCAGAGTTTAAAAAAAAAAAGGGGGTTCTTCTATTTGCTTAGAAGTTTTGGTGCCATTTACTTGTACAGATTTGATCATTCTGCACCGATTATTTTTCATTGTCTTCAAACATAATTTCTATTTTAAATTACAAGTTAATATCCAAACCATAGTTTGAAGAAATTCTGAACTTGTGCCGCTTTCCTTTAGCAGCAGATGCTGGCTAGTGGAACGGTGCTTTAATTCCTCTTTTCCTGCAGTCCGCGGTGTCTGCCTCATAGTCTAGAATGTTTCATGTTCTTGTTTTGCCTCCCATTTCCTTTGAAGAAAACAAAGAATGGTGCACTCTGATATTGAATTTGCCAAGAAGTACACTCTGCCCCGCCCTAACGTATTTCTGCAGATTCCTGAGTCTCCCAGGTTACTTGGGTAAGTTGGATTTCTCTTAGCATAATCACCATCACTTTTCACTCTGGAGCCCTGTTCTAGCTCCCCCGCTTTTCATCGCGTGACGGCCAGCCCGGCTCCCAGTGCTTGCAACCCTGTGTCGATGGTTTCCGTCTCTACACGCGTTCCTTCCACTCCGACCTGCTGAATCATGTCTGTGTCTCCTCAGTGAGTCCTGGCTGTACCTGGGCTCTCCCGCTTTTCCATCTCAGTTTCTAATTTCTCCACCAGCTCCTCTAACTTACACTATTGTACTCTTCCACCCCCTCTCCTCTTCATTCTTCTATTAAGCAACCATCTGCATTTCAGTGGCCTTAAATTGCAGCTATATGCTAATGACCTCAGAGTTCCCTTCTCTTCTCTTAGAGCTGGATTCAGATATCCAGCTGCCTTTTGGCCCCTTCTTTTAGCTTAGGAGTGCCTCTAATGTCACATGTCTAGAACTGATACTTCACCCCCATCTTAGCATTTATTATATACATGGAATGCACAAGTCAGAACTTGGGTGTCATCCTTGAATGGTTTACCCTTCTCTTAACCCAGCAGTAAATACTGTAGACTCAGCTCCCCAAACAGGTCTCTGATCCATTCATTCCCTTTACTTCCTGCTACTGCCTGAGTCCAGGCCACCCCTCTTCTTCCACCCAGACCTCCAGTTATCTCCTGACACTCAGCAACCATAATGGTTGTCTTCAAAATATATATTGGATTAGAATATCCCTGCTTAAAATCCTTCAGTGGCTTGGCCCACGATGCCCCACATGACCTGGCCCTACTTTTACCTTCCCAAGATCTCCTCCCCTTGCTACCTGAACTTGAGTTATCAGCTTCTTTTTAATTGCTGAAAAATACGAGACTTTTTCTAGCCTTCAGACTTTGACTGTTTATTGGAACTGGAAGGGTTTTGCTCTGGCCCTTTGTGTGATTAGCTACTTCTCAATCTTTAGGCCTTAGCCCAGTTGATAACTCCACAAATAGGATTTTCCTAGTGTCTCTATCTAAAAAGGCTTCATCAAGAAACAAGAAAAATTTCAAATAAACAACCTAACCTATCACTAAAAGAATTAGAAAAAGAAGAACCAAAGCCCAAAGTCAGCAGAAGGAAGGAAATAAAAATCAGAGAGAAAATAAATAAGGTAGAGATTTAAAAAAATAGTAGAAAAGATCAGTAAAACCAAGAGCTAATTTTTCGAGAGCACAAACAAAATCAACAGACGTCTAGCCAGGGTCATCAAGAAGAAAGCAGAGGACTCCAAATAAAAAAAAAAAAACAAACAAGAAATTATAAAAGGGAAATGACAATCAATACCACAAAAATAAAAAATAAAACCTGCCAAAATTGAGTCAAGAAGTAGATAATTTAAACAGACAAATTACTGGAAGTGAAATAGAATCTGTAATTTTAAAAACTCTGTGCAAGCAAAAGTCCAGGTCTGGATGACTTCACTTGAAAATTCTACCAAACACACAAAGAAGAACTTACACCTTTCCTTCTCAAACTCTCCCAAAAGACTGAAGAGGCAAGACCATTCCAGAGCTTTCTATGAAGCCACCATCATCCTGAGACCAAAACAAGGCAAAGATACCACCAAAAAAAAGAAAATTACAGGTCAGTATCTTTGATGAATATATATGCAGAAATCCTCAAGAAAATATTAGCAAATCAAGTCTAGCAATACAAAAAGATCATATACCATGATCAAGTCAGATTCATTCCAGGTTTCAAGGCTGATTCAGCATACCCAAATCAACCAATGCAATAAACCATATCAACGAAGGAAAAGTCAAAAACCACATGACAATCTCAAGAGATGCAAAAAAACATCTGATAAAATTCAACATCCATTTATGACTTAAAAAAAAACTCTTACCAAAGGATTACAGAGGGAACATATCTCAACCTGATAAAAGCCATTTATGACAGACTCACAACCAACATGATATCAACAGTGGTATCATAGTAAATTCTGCTAAGTTCTGTAATAGGGATGCCCACTCTCACCACCTCTATTCAACTTGCCATTGAACTTATAACCACAGCAATCAGACAAGAAAAAAAAAAGTTATCCCAATTGGAAACGAAAAGGTAAAATTGTCATTATTTGCAGATGACATGATACTGTATATAAAAAACCTTAAGGACTCTACACAAAAACTGCTAGAATTAATAATTGGACTCAGCAAGGTAGCAGGGTATGAGATTAATATACAGAAAAGTGAAAGTCACTCAGTCGTGTCTGACTCTTTCTGACCTCATGGACTATACAGTCCATGGAGTTCTTCAGGCCAGAATACTGTAGTGGGTAGCCATTCCCTTCTCCAGGGGATCTTCCCAACCCAGAGACTGAACCCAGGTCTCTGCACTGCAGGTAGATGCTTTACCAGCTGAGCCACTAGAGAAGACCAAGAATGCTGGAGTGGGTAGCCCATCCCTTCTCCAGTGGATCTTCCCAACCCAGGAATCGAATTGGGGTCTCCTGTATTACAGGCGAAATCTTTACCAGTTGAGCCACCGAGGAATCCCCAATATACAGAAGTCTGTTGCATTTCTTTACACTAAAAAACAAATATCAGAAAGAGAAAATAAAACAATCCTGTTTGAAATTGCATTAAAAAAACTTCGAATAAACCTAACCAAAGAAGTGAAGAACTTACCTGCTGAGACTATAAAGCATTGATGAAGGAAGCTGCAGAGGACTCAAGAGAGTGGAGACAGTCCATGCTCTCAGACTAGAAGAACTAATGCTGTAAAAATGGCCATACTGTTGAAAGCAATCTACAGATAATGTGATCTCTATCAAATTACCCGTGACATTTTTCACAGAGTTAGAATAAATAATTCTAAAATTTATGTGGAACCACAAAAGACCCAGAATTGCCAAAGCAATCCTAGGAGAAAAGAACAAAGCTGGAGGCACAATCCTCTCAGACGTCAGACAATACTACAAAGCTACAGTCATCAAAACATCATGTTATTGGCACAAAACAGACATATGGGTCAATGGAGCAGAGTATGGAGTCCAGAAAAACTAGCACACCTATTGCCAATAATCTACAATGAAGGGCAAGAATATACAATAGAGAACAGTCTCTCCAATAAGTGGTTATTGGGGAAGCTGGACAGCTTCATGTAAATCAGTGAAGTTAGAACACTCCTTACACCATGTTGAAAAATGAACTTGAAATGTTAAACCTAAATACAAGACATGAGACCATAAAACTAGAAGAGAACACAGGCAAAAAATTCTCAGACATAAATTGTAGCAGTGTTTCCTTAGATCAATCTCCCAAGGCAAAAGAAATAAAAGCAAAAATAAACAAATGGGACCTAATTAAAGTTATAAGCTGTAGCACAGCAAAGGAAACCACAAACAAAACAAAAAAACAACCTACAGAAATGGGAGAAAATATTTGCAAATGATGCAACTGATAAGGGCTTACTTTGCAAAATATGCAAACAGCTCATACAACTCAATAACAAAATCAAGCAACCAACAACAACGAAAACAAAACGGGCAGAAGACCGAAGTAGGCATTTCTCCAGAGAAGACGTGAAGATGGCCAACAGGCACAGGAAGAGGTGCTCAGCAGCACTAACCGTCAGGGAAATGCACATGAAAACCACAAGGAGGTATTGCCTCACACTGGTCAGAATAGCCGTCATCAAAAAAATCTACAAACAGTAAGTGCTGGATGGATGTGGAGAAAAAGGAGCCCTCCTGCTCTGTGGGTGGGGATGTAAATCGGTGCAGTCACCATGCAGAACAGTATGGAGGGTCCTCAGAAAACTGAAAGTAGAGCTACTGACGTGATTTAGCGATTTCCCTTCTGGGCATCTGTCTGGAAACGATGTAAACTGTAATTCAGAAAGCTAGACACTGCAGTGTTCATAGCAGCATTATTTACAGTGGCCAAGACATGCTTATGAGCAGATGAACAGGTAAAGAAGACGTGGGGCATGTACGTATGCATTCAGGGGAATACTCGGCTGTCGAAAGACTGAAATGCTGCCGTTTGCAGCAAGATGCCTGGACCTGGAGATTATCAGACCGAGTGAAGCGAGTTATACCAGAGGAGTATTATGATGTCACTTATACGTGAAGTAAAGATGATGCAAATGAATCCATATACAAAACAGGAACAGACTCACAGACGCAGAAAACAACCTTGTGATTATCAAAGGGGAGAGCAAGGGGGAGGAGGGGTAAGGCAGGAGTGCGGGATTAACAGATAGAAACAGTAGTCTTTATGTACAAACTACTATTTGTATCTGTTAATTTACATTAATTTACTGTATAATGGAACAATAGTCACTGTCTCTCAATAACCAATATTGGAAAATAATCTGAAATATATATATACAGCTATAACTGGACTAATTTGCTCTATATGTAAAACTAATGCAAAATTATACATCAAATATGCATCTGGTAATAAAAATATATAAATAAGGCTTTCTCTTTCAGAGCATCTTGTTTGTGAACTTCAAAGCACTGTTCTCAGTTTATATTGCATATTTATTAAATTTTGTCTGTTCACCCAGTGGACCGAAAAAGAGGCCCAGATCCACTTTCCTCACTTCTGTATTTGTTGTTATTCAGTCGCTAAGTCATGTCCAATTCTTTGTGACCCATGAACTGCAGCACACCAGGCTTCCCTGTCCTTCGCTATCTCCCAGAGCTTGCTCAAACTCATGTCCATCGAGTCAGTGATGCCATCCAACCTGAGATGGCTGGATGAGATTCCTCTGTCACTTTCTTCTTTGCCAGCATCAGGGTCTTTCCCAATGACACAGTTCTTCACATCAAGTGGCCAAAGTATTGGAGCTTCAGCATCAGTCCTTCCAATGAATATTCAGTGTTGATTTCCTTTAGAATTGACTGGTTCCATCTCTGGGCTGTCCAGGGGACTCCCAAGAGTCTTCTCCAGCACCACAGTACGAAAGCATCTATTCTTCTGTATACCCTCTACTGAAAAGATTCTTGGACAGACCATGGCCTTGACAAACATTTGCGAACATGTATGTTCAGTTTCAGTTCAGTTACACAGTCTTGTCTGACTCTTTGTGACCCCATGAACTGCAGCACACCAGGTTCCCTGTTCATCACCAACACCCGGAGCTTGCTCAAACTCATGTCCATTGAGTCGGTGATGCCATCCAACCATCTCATCCTCTGTCGTCCCTTCTCCTCTTGCCTTCAGTCTTTCTCAGCATCAGGGTCTTTTCTAACGAGTCAGTTCTTCACATCAGGTGGTCAAAGTATTGGAGTTTCAGCTTCAGCATCAGTCCTTCCAATGAATATTCAGGACTGATTTCCTTTAGGATGGACTGATTTTTGATCTCCTTGCAGTCCAAGGGACTCTCAAGTGAAAATGAAAGCGAAAGTCGTTCAGTCTTGTCCAACTCTTTTCGACCTCATGGACTATACAGTCCATGGGATTCTCCAGGCTAGAACACTGGAGTAGGTAGCCTTTCCTTTCTCCAGGGGATCTTCCCAACCCAGGTCTCCCAAATTGCAGGCAGATTCTTTACCAGCTGAGCCACAAGGGAAGCTTTCACTTTCAGTTTTCTCACATCCACACACGACTACTGGAGAAACCATAGCGTTGACTAGATGGACCTTTGTTGACAAAATAATGTCTCTGCTTTTTAATATGCTGTCTAGGTTTGTCATAGCTTTTATTCCAAAGAGCAAGCATCTTTTAATTTCATGACGGCAGCCACTGTCCATAGTGATTTTGGAGCCCAAGAAAATAAAGTCTGTCACTGTTTCCATAATTTTTCATGTTAATGTGTGTTAACAGAGGTCACTTCATGGATCAGTAGAGTTCTCACAGAGTTTCTAACATAAAATGACACAAGTGCGTGTCCAGGATCAGCCTGTAGTCACCGTAATGTCACTGTCATTTCAAGTCTGTCTTCCAGAGGAGGAGCTGTGCCTGGTCTTTGCACCCGAACATCCCACCAGGTGGCCTGGCTCCACAGCTGATGTTTAGTCAGTGAACAAATGAACACAGGTCAATAAGTGCAACTATTTTCCAGAGACTGGTCCAGGTCTGGGCTTTGCTTGTCCTCATATAACCTTCAGATTTCCAAAATATGCAGCTAATATTTTTAAATCTCCAGATAGTGCTGACTTCAGAGAATCAGTTGCCACTTGGGTAATAATGATGAAAATTATAGAATGTCTGTCCAGCATGTCTTTGACCACCTGATGCAAAAAACTAACTCATTTGAAAAGACCCTGATGCTGGGAAAGATTGAAGGTGGGAGAAGAAGGGGACGACAGATGAGATGGTTGGATGGCATCACCGACTCAACGTACATGAGTTTGAGTGAACTCCAGGAGTTGGTGATGGACAGGGAGGCCTGGCGTACTGCGATTCATGGGGTCGCAGAGTCAGACATGACTGAATGACTGAACCGAACTAAACTGATCCAGCATGTACTGAAGGTGACCTTATTTTTAGGCACATTGTTGAAGATGCAAAAATAAACAGCACACATGGTCCTCAGGGGGAAAAGACAGCGAGCATAAGTATAAGCACAGTGTCAGAGACAAAATGGGACCGTGTGAGCCGTGAAGGAGGTGCTAGTCACCCTGGTTGGGGCGGACAGTGGCCAGGCGGTGGCCCATCTCCCAGATGGGGCCCTTGGTCACTGTCATGCCATGTTCTCTTCCCAACTGCAGACAGTAATAATTTTCATCCTTTATTATTTCTTTAATGTTTTAAAGTAAAGACAAAATTATCTTACCTCTGTATGGTTTCTCCCTGCAGAGGCTGCCATGTCCATAAAGGAGCATTAACATATTTAGTTGTTTGCTGGAAGCCACCACAACCAGCCAAGGAGTGAATTATGCTGCTAGTTCCCTGGGGTTGTAACAATCTTCCTACATATTTTAATGTTGCCCTTCATGGGAAATAGATGGGGAAACAGTAGAAACAGTGTCAGACTTTGTTTTTTTGGGCTCCCAAATCACTGCAGATGGTGACTGCAGCCATGAAATTAAAAGGCGCTTACTCCTTGGAAGAAAAGTTATGACCAACCTAGATAGTATATTCAAAAGCAGAGACATTACCTTGCCGACTAAGGTCCGTCTAGTCAAGGCTATGGTTTTTCCTGTGGTCATGTATGGATGTGAGAGTTGGACTGTGAAGAAGGCTGAGCGCAGAAGAATTGATGCTTTTGAACTGTGGTGTTGGAGAAGACTCTTGAGAGTCCCTTGGACTGCAAGGAGATCCAACCAGTCCATTCTGAAGGAGATCAACCCTGGGATTTCTTTGGAAGGAATGATGCTAAAGCTGAAGCTCCAGTACTTTGGCCACCTTATGCGAAGAGTTGACTCATTGGAAAAGACTCTGATGCTGGGAGGGATGGGGGGCAGGAGGAGAAGGGGACGACAGAGGACGAGATGGCTAGATGGCATCACGGACTCAGTGGACGTGAGTCTGAGTGAACTCCAGGAGTTGGTGATGGACAGGGAGGCCTGGCGTGCTGTGATTCATGGGGTCGCAAAGAGTCAGACACGACTGAGTGACTGAACTGAACTAAATTGATTATCATAACACATCACACACATTAGGCTGTGTAATCATTCCCATTACTTAATGTAACTTAGTCATCCTCAGTTAGTCCTTTGGTCTTCTCCTGAAATTTCCTAGTTCAAGACCCTTTCAGGAATCAACAGAGAATTTAAAGTAAGGGGACCTTATCTGTACGTTACTGTCATCACTCAGGGACCCAGAATGGGTAAAAGCATGGAAGTAGCCTCCTTGTAGAATGCTGTCTCAATAAGGCTTTCTTCTATGTGGGAATTCCAAATTATAAGTAAGTACTGGTCCAAATGATCAAAGACAGCATCATTGGAATAAAGGGAACAGCCTCTCTCTGCTATTCCTTAGTCAAGATCATGTTGTTCTTTGAACATAGTTACAAAAACTAATGGGCTTCCCTGGTGGCTGGGTGGTAAAGAATCCATCTGTAATGCAGGACACTCAGGTTTGATCCCTGAGTTGGGAAGAGCCCCTGGAGAAGGAAATGGCAACTCATTTCAGTATTCTTGCCTGGGAAATCCCATGGACAGGGCAGCCTGGCAGGCTATAGTGCATGGGGTTAGAAAAGAAGAGGACAAAACTTAGTGACTAAACAACAAAAACCAATAACCAGTAAGACTAAACAACAACTAAAACCAATAAGAGTGGGTCATTTCTAGGGCTAGGATCACAAAACAAGTTTCTTCACTCACAAGGTATTGTTTTACATTAAGCATAGTATTTCTTATTTTTTTTCCTTATCCAAATAGAAAGCCCTGAAAAAATCTTTAAATAAGAATGAAGGTAACAGGTTGATAAAAAGCCTTGATCAGTCAGCATCTTTGCTAGGTCTCTTCCATCTAAGTCGTGCAGTGACTAATAAGCACTCTTTGCTGTCACTTGCAATGGCTTGCATGCATCATAGAGTTATTTGCAAGTTAATATATATTAAAATCACATATGCCACACACATTACTTCTGTGTGTCAAGAGACCTCAAGAGATAAAACATCCATCTTCATTTGTGACAGTGTATGCACCCATAGTTCATAAATGGTGATAAATGAATTGTCATGCCGTCCCAATGGTATAATACACTTATCCCCTATTCTTGCCATACTAATACATGTTCATTTCAGCACCAGTCAAATCCTTAAAATGAGTGATCCAACATCTGCCTTCTATTGGTAACCACAGAAGAATGCTAATTTCACCTCTCAACACCCAGTATAATTTGTTTGGTATGTAAATCAACAGCAGAAGAGAGAAGCCAAAAAAGTAATAATAATAACTTCAACTCATTATGTCTGTCTGATATGCTATGATAAATTGAGATGGAAAATGTTGACTTTGTTTATATTTCAGTGAATCGAGGGAGAGATTGCCCTCGGCAGCTGACCCACCCCCAACTCATGGCCCACCCAAGTGAGGAGGGAGGGTAAAGTGGGGATAATTGTTCAGGTTGATGAATAGGCCTGTGAACTGTCTTTAAACCGGTCTCTAATTGATGTGTTTATCACTTTCGCATCTGCCTGTATTAAGTGATTATTCATTAATAATTGCCATCCTCGCCTTACTTTATACTGCCAACTTTCCATTTTTCAGAGGCTAATGGTAGTTTGTCACTTAATTCTGCCTATACCTTTTGAAGGAGTAAGAAATATCTTCCAGTTATTTTAGCCTTTCCACACCTGCATTTACTGATGGCTGACAAAAGGAGATGCAACCTGAGGTCACTAAATCTTGAGGCTGAGAGGGAACTTAGGTGTCCTAGACTCTACCCTGACCTCTTCACCTCTTTACCTCTCTCTGCCTCCTGTTCCCATGCTCTCAGCCTCCCTCCCTCACATCTTCTTTCTATTCCTCCAAGCTTTTTGGTTTGTTTGGCTGGTAAAATGATATTTAGGATTATAGAAATAAAACAGATGGCTAAAATGAGGACATGCATTAAGAGTGAATCTTGTTAACTAGTTCTCACTAAAAAGAGACACAGCACTAATTAGTTGCTTCCAAATCTGGGGATCACCCACCCTATGGGTATTTAAAATTTTAAAGTACATATCATATATATAAATAAGTTCTATATATATAGGGCTTTATATACTGTAGCTATTTTTTTAATTGGTGTCTTTTTTGGTGGGGGCAGAGCCATGCAGCATGCGGGATCTTAGTTCCCCAACCAGAGACTGAGTCCAGGGCCCCTGCACTGGGACTGCAGGGCCACAAGCACTGGAACAACACGGAAGTCCCTATACTACAGCATTTTAAACTGAACATAGCTCAGTTGGTAAAGAATCTGCCTGCAATGCAGGAGACCTGGGTTCGATTCCTGGGTCAGGAAGATCCTCTGGAGAAGGAAATAGCAACCCCCTCCAGTATTCTTGCCTGGAGAATCCCACGGCAGAGGAGCCTGGCAGGCTGTGGTCTATGGGGACTGTAGTCCATGGGGTTGCAAGCGTCAGACACGACTTAGCAACTGAACCACCAACCACCAAAAGGAGATAAAATGTGAACAGATAATTGTCTCTCTTTTTTTTTTTTTTCCTTTTCACATGTTGGAGACAACAGACCCAGATAAGCCAATCCCTTTCATGAGCATTTCGCAGATCCCGAGTGGTCCAACATGTCTCTTTGGAAGATGTCTTGTGAATAAACACTTGGACATACTCTTTTTGGTCAGAGTTCTGTGAACTCAGCACAGTTTTTGTGTAATCCCTTGTTTCCCTGAGATTTGCATTCTGATGCAATTCTGTTTCAATAAGTTTGGAGTAAAACTTAGAAAACAAGAGTCAAACCTTCTGAAGCTATGTATGCATTAAAAATGAATATTTTCTCAATCACTTCTCCATTTAAGTCTAACAGGTGGCCCTGGGATGCAGCCAGAGCCAACTTGAGGCCTCAGTCAAAAGCAAACAAAGAACAGGTGAAGCTCCTCACAGGGGTGGTCTCAGGGGCAGCTGTCTGTACAACTCGGCAGAGAAAAGAACACTGGAGGGAAATGCTGAACTACAAAGTCAGTGATTTATAATCTCTCATTCCCATAAAATGACTCTCGTTATTCTTGGAGCTTAGACTCTGAAGTGAGCTGTAATGGGCCACTGGGCTAAAAATGAAGTGCAGATTTATTTCTATAATCACCACCAGCCAAGCCCTTCCCTGGGAAATAACGAACTTGGCTTCTGAAGTGCTAGGATACCTTTAGAATGCTTGAGATTTATCTTTGGGATAGAGTGCTTGTGTTGCTCTGGGAAATTCTAACTATTTGAGTTGTAGATGCCCCGATCAGTGTGCTGGGGAATGTTGGAAAGAAAACAGAGAAGTGAGCTCTGCTTCCCTTTCACACTCTGTTCTGAGAAAATTCTTATGCCTAAGAGATGGTAAGTAAATAGCAATTACAAACACATCAAATACTGAGCTAAGAGACTACCTGATTCAGCCTCTGTCCAGGAGACCAAATGAGTTCAGCCTCAATACAAATTTATAATGGAGTAAGTAGCCATGCCCTCCTCTAGAGGATCTTCCCAACCCAGGGACTGAATCTGCATCTCTTAAGTCTCCTGCATCAGCAGGCAGGTTCTTTACCACTAGCGCCACCTGGGAAGCATACACACAAATATGCTTTTCCTGGGACTTCGCTGGCTGTCCGGTGGTTAACTCTCCACGCTTCCATTGCTAGGGGTGTGAGTTCAATTCCTGGTTGGGGAACTAAGACCCCACATGCCATGAGGCCAAAAAGTAAAAGATACACACAGAAAAGTAAAACAAAAATAAATAAATAAAACCCACAAGATCAGTCACATAATTCTGGCACAGAGCTCACTGGTTAATATTGCCCTTCCTCTGGCACATGGGTGATCCAACAGCCACTGCCGTTCCCACCGATGCCTCTTGGCAGATGTCTTAACTCATAACTAATTCATTTATTGGTTTCACACTGTTACTTCAGTTGTGTCTGACTCTTTGTGACCCTACGGACTGTAGTCCACCGGGCTCCTTGCTCTATGGGATTCTCCAGGCAAGAATAATGGAGTAAGTAGCCATGCCCTCCTCTAGAGGATCTTCCCAACCCAGGGACTGAATCTGCATCTCTTAAGTCTCCTGCATCAGCAGGCAGGTTCTTTACCACTAGCGCCACCTGGGAAGCATACACACAAATATGCTTTTCCTGGGACTTCGCTGGCTGTCCGGTGGTTAACTCTCCACGCTTCCATTGCTAGGGGTGTGAGTTCAATTCCTGGTTGGGGAACTAAGACCCCACATGCCACGAGGCCAAAAAGTAAAAAATAAACAAAAAATAAAACTAAATAAATAAATTGGGCCAAGACATTTTTTAAAAAGGCTAAAAAAATTCCTTTTCCTAACTTTCCTCTGACTAATCTTTAAGAATCTTCTCAATGCTTAACTTTGTACAATAGCAAAAGTACTTCAAGCATTTTCTGGAAGTGAAAACTACAAATCTCCATTTGTAAAATTACCATGATGTTCAGAGCATAATCCAAAAAGCAGAGAATTTTAGAGCTGAAAGGTTCTGAAAGAGCATTTATATTAGTCTTTATGGACAAAAACAGTGAAGCCCAGTGGGAATAAATGCATCATCTGAGGTCACTCAAGCAATCAATGGTAGACTGGGAATAAAATCCAGTCCTTCTAGCTCTGCCATGATACTGCCTTAAAATACTTTAAAGAATTACAGACCCAGAGGAATGACAGAAGAAAGTTATCTCTTTGCTTTGAAAGGGTCAAAGGCTGAGAAGGTCAAAAACTGCTTCCAACATCTAGGGCCTTAGCCCATAATGAGATAGACTGCCAGTATTTGCTGGAAAACGCCTTCTTCTTTCACAGGCCAATTAATTTTTTAATGATTTATGGTGATTCTCAAAGAAAATGCTTTTCCTGCAAGAGGAATTAATATGCTGAACTTAAAATATTTGCACTAATTACTAAAGGTCAAAATGGGATTCTGCAAAGACATTAATCAGAAGGCCCGAGGGAATGGAAATACATTGGACAAATAATGTGAAACTCTGATCAAAATATTGAGGAAAGTGCACTCTTTTGCTTATGAGATTACAAATTGGAGCAAGGACATTTTCCCTTAAATCTAGACCATGAGTATTATGATGACTTTCCAATAGTGACCATAATATTAAAACATTAAATGGCTCAGAATGTCCATAAGAGAAACTGCAAAGTCAATTACTAACATGGAGATAAGGCTCTTCCTAATCTGATCCCACCCTGCTCATCTCTTTCCACCATTGTTTTCTTCTATCCATCCTCACTGGCCTTCTTTCACTTTCTCAAAGTCACCACACCTCTAGAACTGTCAACCTGTGTCTCCTGCCTAGAACACTTCCTCCTTTGACCATCCCACCCACTTCCTTTCATCTCAAGAAACCCTACTCATCCTTTAGGTCTCATTGGGTGTCATGATCTGTGTAGAAAGGTGGCCTCACTCTCCCCAATTCTTCACTCTTTGGTGTATTTAGTGTATGGTATTAGAACACGCTACACATAAACATCACCAGATAGTCAATACCGAAATCAGATTAATTATATTCTTTTCAGCCAAAGATGGACAAGCTCTATGCAGTCAGCAAAAACAAGACCAGGAGCTGACTCTGGCTCAGATCATGAACTCCTTATTGCCAAATTCAGACTTAAATTGAAGAAAGCAGCGAAAACCACAAGACCATTCTGCTATGACCTAAATCAAATCCCTTACGATTATACAGTGGAAGTGAAAAATAGATTCAAGGGATTCGATCGATAGACCGAGTGCCTGAAAAACTATGGATGGAGGTTCATGACACTGTACAAGAGGCAGAGATCAAGACCATCCCCAAGAAAAAGAAATGCAAAAAGGCAAAATGGTTGTCTGAGGAGGCCTTAGAAATAGCTGAGAAAAGAAGAGAAGCAAAAGACAAAGGAGAAAAGGAAAGATATACCCATTTGAATGCAGAGTTCCAGAGAATAGCAAGAAGAGATAAGAAAGCCTTTCTCAGTGATCAATGCAAAGAAATAGAGGAAAACAATAGAATAGGAAAGACTAGAGATCTCTTGAAGAAAATTAGATATACTAAGGGAATATTTTATGCAAAGATGGGTACAATAATGGACAGAAATGGTATGGACCTAATATAAGCAGAAGATATTAAGAAGAGGTGGCAAGAATACACAGAACTGAATAAAAAAAGATCTTCACAACCCAGATGATCACAATGGTTGACTCACCTAGAGCCAGACATCCTGGAATGCGAAGTCAAGTGGGCCTTAGGAAGCATTACTATGAGCAAAGCTAGTGGAGGTGATGAAATTCCAATTGAGCCATTTCAAATCCTAAAAGATGATTCTGTGAAAATGCTGCACTCAATATGCCAGCAAGTCTGGAAAACTCAGCAATGGCCACAGGACTGGAAAAGGTCAGTTTTCATTTCAATCCCAAAGAAAGGCAATGTCAAAGAATGCTCAAACTACCACACAAATGCACTCATCTCACACACTAGCAAAGTAATGTTCAAAATTCTCCAAGCTTCAACAGTACGTGAACTGTGAACTTCCAGATGTTCAAGCTGGATTTAGAAAAATGCAGAGGAATCTGAGATCAAATTGCAACATCCATTGGATCATCAAAAAAGCAAGAGAGTTCCAGAAAAACATCTACTTCTGCTTTATTGACTATGCCAAAGCCTTTGACTGTGTGGATCACAATAAACTGTGGAAAATTCTTAAAGAAATAGGAATACCAGACCACTGAGCTGCCTCCTGAGAAATCTGTATGCAGGTCAGGAGCAACAGTTAGAACTGGACATGGAACAACAGACTGGTCCCAAATAGGAAAAGGAGTACGACAAGGTTGTATATTGTCACCCTGCTTATTTAACTTCTATGCAGAGTACATCATGAGAAACGTTGGGCTGGAAGAAGCACAAGCTGGAATCATGATTGCCTGGAGGAATATCAATAACCTCAGATATGCAGATGATACCACCTTTATGGCAGAAAGTGAAGAGGAACTAAAAAGCCTCTTGATGAAAGTGAAAGAGGAGAGTGAAAAAGTTGGCTTAAAACTCAACATTCAGAAAATGAAGATCATGGCATCTGGTCCCATCACTTCATGGGAAATAGATGGGGAAACAGTGGAAACAGTGTCAGACTTTATTTTTTTGGGCTCCAAAACCACTGCAGATGGTGATTGCAGCCATGAAATTAAAAGACACTTACTCCTTGGAAGAAAAGTTATGACCAACCTAGATAGTATATTCAAAAGCAGAGACATTACTTTGCCAACAAAGGTCCATCTAGTCAAAGCTATGGTTTTTGCAGTAGTCATGTATGGATGTGAGGGTTGGACTATAAAGAAAGCTGAGCGCCAAACAACTGATGCTTTTGAACTGTGGTGTTGGAGAAGAATCTTGAGAGTCCCTTGGACTTCAAGGAGATCCAACCAGTCAATCCTAAAAGAAATCAGTCCTGAATATTCATTGGAAGGACTGATGCTGAAGCTGAAACTCCAATACTTTGGCCACCTGATGCGAAAAACCAATTCATTGGAAAAGACCCTGATGCTGGAAAAGATTGAAGGTGGGAGAAGGGGACGACAGAGGATGAGATGGTTGGATGGAATCACCAACTCAATGGACATGAGTTTGAGTAAACTCTGGAAGGTAGTGATGGACAGGGAGGCCTGGCATACTGCAGTCCATGGCGTCACAAAGAGCTGGACACGACTGAGCAACTGAACTGAACTAAACTGAACTTAGTGTATTCACACCATTTGTCTTGTGACTTGTCAGTTTATCCCACTAATGGAAGGTAGTGACAGTTTAGTTTAGTCTCTAAGTTGTGTCCAGCTCTTGCAACTCCATGGACTATACCCACCAGACTCCTCTGTCCATGGGATTTCCCATGCAAGAAGGGTAAAATGGGTTGCCATTTCCTTCTCCAGGGTATCTTCCCGACCCAGGGATTGAACCCAGGTCTCCTGCATTGCAGGTGGATTCTTTACTGACTGAGCCACCATTTCAGTTTCTCCCACTGATAGATTACTTTCTCACTCCTCAACTCTGGGTTCAGCCATATGACTTTCTTTGATAGATTGAGGCAGAAGTAACAATGTGCCAGTTATGATCATAATGCTTTAAGAAGTCTCACATATATCTACTTGTCTTCTTTGATTCTGCTATAGCATGAGAATATATTTGGAGTAGCTTGCTGATCCCAAGAGGAAGATGAGAGACGTACAGAACAGAGTCACCCAGCAAAAGTTCATCAACCAAGCCAGACTAGATCAGCTGTTCCCCAGGTGACACATGGACAAGTGCACGAGTCCAAAAGATCTGCTGCTCGTTTAGCCTGGGTGAGCCAACCTAAAGGTACCTGAGAAATGACAAACGATTTCTGTCTTTAAGTCACTACATGTAGGGCAGTTTGTTACACAGCAATGATATTTTTTCTAACATAGCCATTATCAAACTTTACTATAATCCTTGGATTAATTTCCTCTCTCTTGAGGACTGAATTCCAGTATGATTGAAGCTATGCCCATTTGCTCAACACATTATTTCAAGTATAGTACAGTCTACTGGTATGCAACAGATACCCATTAAATAAGTGGTTGTAAAATCAATTCCTTATTATTGCAAAACGGTTTCTCTTCCATTCTTTAGTCTCTCTCTATCCCAGACAGAAAACTACCCACCTACACTTTTCAAAGCTCTTCCACAGTAGGCACAGCATTTTAACCTGACAACCATCCTGCAAAGTAAATTATGCTTATTTGATCTCATGCTAGACAGAATGATTGAATACAAGCTCCTATTTTGTTCATCTATTATTGTTTATCTCATTGTGATTTTATAGTCAGTACTAAACAGATGGATGAACATTAACAAATAAAGCATATTCTTACATTTGGCATCACATACTATGTTCCTCCAAATTTCTTCCCCTGTATAAATTAGATTCAAAGTCAGCCTTTGAATACATGCAAAATCTGTTAGGAATTAAGATCCTGTTCTTACATGAATGGTTATTGGAAACCTGAATATAGTGGTGAGAATTGCACTTAAAGAGTCATCAAAGAACCCATCTCATGCACCTGTTTCCACATGGTGCTTTGGAAAAGGGAGAGATGCAGAGAATTTTACAATCTTTTGTTAATCCTTTGTACCTTTATATCACATCCCAACTCTTCACTTGCATTGAAGGTTCATAATTGTAAAAGTTTGGCATTGTCAAGGGCTCAGCCACAAGAACTATGAGAAAATGGAGATTTGATTGATTTAGCCCATTTTGTAACTTTTTTTTAATAATTGTGGTAACAGTGTGAGGGTGCTTGATATCACTGAACTGCATTCACTCACTTAGCCCATCTTTGCTGCTACATGACCTCTAGGACCTGTAGGACAAAAGAAACTGACTGTGTTTGAAAGGAGCACTACTGGTCTCCACCACTGAGAAATACACTTTCTTCTCATCTATAGTCTTTACTCTATGCTCTGCCTCCCATTGGAGGGGGACATGGGGGGAAAAGTACCCTTTGTGTTAGAACATGCCAATCTCTTATTACAATCACCAACACCAGGTGTGAACTGAAGAAAATCACTAATGCAAGGGGCCTGGGTTTGATCTCTAGCCAGGGAACCAGGGAGCTTCCCAGGTGGGGTAAGCGGTAAAGAATTCCCCTCCCAATGCAGGAGATGCAGGTTCGATTCCTGGATGAGGAATCTGATCTCATGCAGTAGGAAATGGCAGCCTGCTCCAGTATTCTTGCCTGGAAAGTTCCATGGACAGAGGAGCCTGGCAGGCTACAGTCCATGGGGTCACAAAGAGTCTCGGACATGACTGAGCATTCACACATACACACACACAAACACACACACACACACACAGGAAACTAGATTCCATATGCTCCAATTAAAGATCCTGCATGCTTCCACTAAGACCCAGCACAGACAAATAAATAAATATTTTTAAAAAAGAAAGAAAGTTCCTCCTTGCCTAGGCCCTCATGAATCTTACATGGAAACTGGGTGTTCACACATACACACACACAAACACACACACACACACACACACAGGAAACTAGATTCCATATGCTCCAAATAAAGATCCTGCATGCTTCCACTAAGACCCAGCACAGACAAATAAATAAATATTTTTAAAAAAGAAAGAAAGTTCCTCCTTGCCTAGGCCCTCATGAATCTTACATGGAAACTGGGTGTAAAAATAACATGTCACAGTTTGAGTGTGAGGATTAGACTATATTATGCACATAAGGATTCAGAGATTGGCTTGACCTATTGAAGATTCTTCACAAATATTACTTATGATGATGCAATCTTTTATGCATGGTTGATTCCTGAAGTACAAACAACCCATCAACTTTCCCAACTGTATGTGTGAGAAGGTTAAAAAAAAAAAACTTGCACTTAACGTGAGATCTGTTTCCCCTCCCTTCTTAGTCTTGTGCATTCCTGCTTTTTAAAGATACTTTGTAAATACTGCCTCTTCTGTGTCCTTGCCTCACACAGAGCTGGTTTCCTCTTCAAGTCACCTGAGCTCTCCTCCCTCATACCACTTGTTACCTGGCACTGGAACAGCCTGTTGATTGGTCTGCCTCCTCACCGGATTTTAACTAGCTTCAGGACAGGGTCCATTATTCCTCTAAATGAGCACTTCTGATGCTAATCTGGCCCTCCCAATTGCCCAGGACAGTGCCCAAGACCCATAGGTGCTCAGTAAATCTTTAGGGAAGAGAGAATAAACAAAAAGGACACTTGGACAAAGAGAGTGGACATGATGAAGGGTCTGGCATCAAAGCAAGCAGTCAGGTTGAAACGTCCAAGTGGGAGAGCCACAGTCTTGTGTCCAGAACCTAGAGAAGGGCACAGATCAGCAGGCTCTTGGAAAGCAGGTGACTGGGCCAGTGGTGAGGGCTGCAGGCTCTGGTGCCAGGAGCCTACCTGAACCGGGCTGGAGGCTCCATCCCTCACCAGCTGTGTGGCCACCGATGAGCTCATTTCCTCATTTGCCAAGCAAATACCCTGATGCCTTCCTAAGAGTGATGTGAGGCTTAAATGGAATAATAATTAGAACTGTTTGCCTAGCACATAGTTAAGTGCTTACTAAATGTCAACAGCTGCTATTGTTATTATTGTTGTTACTAATGGCTGAAATTATAGGCTTTGTAGTCAGAAGTGAATTGAAATCAGTGTTCTAGCTCCTATTAGTTTTTGTGACCTTGGGCAAATTAGTTAAATTTTGTAAACCTCAGTATCCTCATCTATAATGAGGCAATAATACCTGTGTTGGGAAAATAACAAATAAAAATGTAGCATCATGATGCCTGGCCCCTATTAAGTTCTCCATAAAGGATCATTACCATTAAGTCAGGAATCCCCATACAGAGTTCAAACAGGGGGAGGGACAAAGTGGAATCCAGATAGACTGGAGCAGTGTCATGGGACAGGGTCAAGGAAATGGTGTCACAGGCTACTGAAAGAGGCTTGGTTACCTTCCACCCTGCTGAATGCATGTGTACACAGACCTAGGTGACTGTCAACTCCCGAAGTTAAGACTGGGGACATGACAGCCTCCCCCACACCTAAGGTTGGGCGTCCTTTGCACTCCCACAGCTTATGATGTTTCCTCAGTCTTGTCTTCAGTTTAGAAGTATTTATGCAGGTATCAACACCATGTCTCATATCCCTTGGTGCCCCTGGAGCCTGGCATAGTAAAGGAAATCAGTAAATTCACTGTTAGCAGCACTGACAGGTCTCAGTTCCAAAACCTGGGGGTATGGCCCTCAATGTATTTCTTCATGTCTGTACTCATTTGTATTATTATTATTATTTGCTTTAAAAAGTTTGGAATTATCTTGGGCCAACTATAAAGTAAACTGGTTTTAAGTCCTCAGCTTTAGATTGCATAAAATTTCTGAGGTCCACAAACCTAAGAGAAAAGCCAAACTGTCTTCTCTCTCCTTCCTATCTCCACTCCATGCTCCCCCAACAAACGTGTATACAGAATCTCACCAGGTAGTAAATCAACTGTTTAAAATGGCTATTTTGTAAAATAAAGTTTTGTGATCAATTTTCCCAAGGAAGTGGTCGGGGGGGCAGCAAACACGGTGTTTCTTAGTCATATATGTACACATACACACACACCAAGAAAACTTAATTCCTAATCTTAGTGGAGTTGATCTCTGTGTGTTTCAGAAACCCAATTTGCAGCCTGGGAAAGTGATATTTATTTGAAGGAGCTTATTGCCAAAAGTGAATCATAAATCTGCTGGCTGTTGAGACTTCAAGGCAGAAAGAACAGAGGCAATTATTAGTCTGAATGTTCCACTGACAATATGAAATCTTTGTCTTTCAAAGCATTTGTTTAAGTAAGAAAAAGTTTGCCCAGGCTGGAGAACGTTCTATTATGGGAAATGAAACTTCTGAAAGCTCCAAAGCTTATTTATATATTTGCTAGGCTTCTCTCTGCCAACTTTCTTCTCTCCCAGAGCGTCCGTTAATGCTAAGAAAAGCCTCTGAAAAGCACACATTATAAGCAGAGAAAAATCTTAATGAATGTAATATATTTGGCAAATCTGTTTTATCTACCAAAGAGATTTCCTTCCTCTCTTCATCACTCATCTCTTTTATTTTTTAATGTTTTTCTCCTTGATTCATCTTAGGTAGTTTATTTTTCTATCCTTCCAAAAATAAAAATAGAAACCCAAACAGTCTCTTGACTTTCATTCTCCTGTTGTCATTTTCTATTTCTTCCTACTTACTCGATTTCCCTCCTTTTGGGGAACTCTAGAAGGTATTCTGGCCTGGAAAATCCCATGCACAGAGGACCCTGGTGGGTTATAGTCCATAGGGTTGCAAAGAGTAGGACACAGCTAGGCAGCTAAGCACAGCAGCATAGCACAGAAGGTTGGGGTGTGGAGGAGCAGGCAGCGCAGGGACCCTTAAGAGCCCTGTGCTAACTTCCTTTCTCTAGCTCAACCAGAGGACTATCCATTCAAAACCCAGCTCTCAACTATGCGCTGTGGACTATGCACTTTACAAATGGTCTTTGGCCCATGTGCATGCCATGCTCGCCTCCCCCTCCCACTCAGCATGGTCCTTCCCTCCACTGATACACGCTCAGGAATTGCTAAGCCATCATAATACAGATCTGAGCAGCTCCACATAAGTTATCAGCTATAAAAAGTGGGAGTTTTTTGGTTGTTTTTTTTAATCATACAAGGCATTCCAGACCCAAAAGATGCAGGGGTAGCTTCCTCCTAACACTAATGAGGGTAAATATGAGTTGAATACATTTGTATATCTTCATTCATAATTCTCCTTTCTATCAAAGCTCTGCTATCTGACACCACATCTGTGACCTGAGATTCTGCTAACACTTTGCTAGTCAGAGCATGGTGCCCCTGCCAGAGGTACCAGCATCACCTGATACATAGCCCCGTGGCTCAGTGGCAAAGAATCTGCCTGCACTGCGGGAGACATGAGTTTGTTCCCTGGGTCAGGAAGATCCCCTGGAGGATGGCAAGGCAACTCACTCCAGTACTGGGCCTTCCTAGTGGCTCAGCTGGTGAAGAGTTCACCTGCCATGTGGGAGACCTAGGTTTGATCCCTGGGTTGGGAAGATCCCCTGGATAAGGGAAAGGCTACCCACTCCAGTATTCTGGTCTGGAGAATTCCATGGACTGTGTAGTCCGTGGGCTCGCAAAGAGTTGGACACGACTGAGCTACTTTCACTTTCACATAGCATCTCAAGCCCCATCCCCTGACCTGCCCAGTGGGAAAATTCATTTTAACAAGATTTCCAGGTGGCTCTCCTGCACATCAAGGCTTGAGACGCTCTGTTAACAGAAAGTGCATTCAAAAGCACCTGGGGTTCGGCTTGGAGAATCAAGCAGCTGCACCTGCTAAGCCTGCTGCTGCTGCTGTGCCACATTCTCCGCATGGGGGTCATGCTCTGGGCTGCCTCCAGGCCCCCCACCTCTTCTCCATCTCTAACTGCCTTCACCTCCCCGTTCTCTACACTGGATGCCAGGCCCTCGGTCTCCATACCTGCAGATGCTGCTGATGCATGTGCCGGCCACACTCCCCACTTCCTGCGTCTGCCATACCTGTGTGAAATGTTATCACAGAGACCGAAGACTTGACATTTACAGTTCCCTTCCCAGAGAGGAGCATGAGACATTTCATGAAAGCTGCACGTAATCCTCCTCAGTCCCCTGTAGAATGCGAAGGGGGGTGCATTTTAAAATAATCCCATTTAATTTCTCCCACTTACATGATATTCTCTCCCCTTCTTGAGAGAAGGAAAGCAAATAACTAAATCACACTGCCCCTGGGGGAAGTGAATGTGTGCATGTGTGTGTGAGTGTGTATGCAATATTTTTGAGTTTCAAAAAGGCTTCTGGTCCCTTCATTGTCCACCTGAAACTATCACAACATTGTTAATTGGCTATACCCCAATATAAAATTTAAAAGTTAAAGCAAATAACAACATATGTTGTTATTCAGGTCTTTTAATAACAAGTTATGATTTCACCTGTAAAAAACAAAACAAACCAAACAACAACGGAAAAAAAAAAAACCAACTTCAGACTATTCATAGGACTTCTGACTCTCTGATGATAGGCACTTCCAGGAGTGAGGCTTCCCTTGTGACTCAGCTAGTAAAGAATCCGCCTGCAGTGTGGGAGACCTGGATTTGATGCCTGGGTTGGGAAGATCCCCTGGAGAAGGGAATGACTACCCCCTCCAGTATTCTGGCCTGGAGAATTCCATGGACTGTATAGTCCATGGGATTACAAAGAGTTGGACATGACTGAGCGAATTTCACCTCACTACAGGAATAATCCACTCCTTACTCTGCAAACTCTGGCTACTGACCAGAAGCTTATAACCCCAGAGGCATCCATACTCCCACAGCTACAAGGGATGGAGACTGTATGTGAGGAATGGGTCCCTTGAACTTTGTCTAGCTTACGCTGAAGACACAACCCCAAACCACATCATTAACCTTTCAGCAGATCCTTTGCATATTGAGGCAGTATAAACACTTCTCCAAATACATACCCATGCACTTTTTAGTTCCTTGTTTTTTGTGTGGGGGTCTCATACTCCCAAGCAGCCTCCAGCATTAAATCATTACCTTGGAATTATGTGTTCTACATTTCTTTCCTTTTAGGCAAACAAAACATGGGCAGGCGGCCTCTGGCTGACACAAATGCAGTGAACTTTTCTCAGACATACAGGGTCCCAGCCAGCTTGTTGTGGTTTTGTTCCTCTGAATAACCTGACAGAGTCATGAATACTCTGTCAAGCTCATCCGCTTGACACTCAACATCTCAGCCCTGTAAGGAAAGCAGGGTCTGGAAGTTTCCAAAGGGCTCACACCTCCTGTCAGGTCACCAGTGGGCATAACACCTCCTCCCGGCTGTACTTGAGAGACACGTCAGAGTGTGTGCTCCCTGACGGATAGCCTGAGGCCTAGAACTTTTAAAATCCCTCCAAGAGCAAAAAGGAAGAGTTGCAACCTCCTTCTACTTTAACATGGCCACAGACATTGTTTTATGTTGGACTTCTAGCAGTGTGAGCGTAAGAGAGGTGGAAACGGGCAGCTGAGGAAGAGGGCTGGACCTCCCACAGAGGGGCCCACCCTGCGTTCTTCACGGAGCATCTGTCCTCTGAAAGCCTCTGAGGGGCTCTGTAAGAACACAGCAGGCCCCTGCCCATGAACTCCTCACTGAACTTTACAACCTCTGCAAACTCTAGGACCCCTGCCTCTCTCAGGAAGTCCCCACCTGTCATCAGCTTGAGAAAGGAGTTTTCTCTCCTAGCCACAGAATGAAACAACCTCTCAGGAATGAAACTTTATCTAAGATTCCATTTCAATTAAACCCAGTTAGTTCAGCTGCAACAGAGACCATAGGGATGTGTTTTGAAGAAGAAGGAAAGCCATTGCTTTAACTGAGTTCCAACAGAGATGTTTCACTTAGACTGGGGCTAGAATGTAACTTTTCTGTGAGTCTCAGGGATTTGTCAAAAATTCAATTTGGATATGTTGAGACCCTTAGGAGGATCTAGTTGGTAACAGGGGGTGGTGACTTGCTTGCCACAGATTAACTGACCCCCGTGCCTATTTCTAGAATAGTCTCTAAATGAAATGTCCTTTTCTCACAATGCATTTCACTGTTTTGAGAGGAGTTACTATTGTTGTTGTTGTTTTAATTTCTAGTGGAGTATAGTTGCTTTATAATGTTCTGTTAGTTTCTACTGTACAATAAGGTGAATCAGCTCTACATATACATATACCCCCTCTGTTTTGGATTTCCTTCCCATTTAGGTCCCCATGGGGCACTGAGTAGCATTCCCTGCGCTACACAGTAGATTCTCATTAGTTCTCTACTTTATACATACTATTAATAGTGTATATATCACAACGCATTTTTATAACATCATTCTTTCAATCTCCTAAAAAAGGAACAAAACATAAGAATGGCCTTCATTTTAGCCCTTAGTCCTAATTCTACACATATTTAGAAGCTACCAGATTTAGTGGCATATAATCTTTAGGTTATCACTGTTTCCATACTGTGCAACAAATATTTGGTGTCCCTGCTGAGTGCTTGGGATCACAGTGGAGGATACCAAAGTATGAAACTCAATTTACTACACAGAGTTGCAACCCACATAAAGTCAAGCTGGCCTTTTCTCACCTAGAAGTCAACCTTATCCTGGAATCTATCAAAAAAAAAAAAAATGAGCTGAAAAATAACCAAGAAGCAATTTATATCTGTATTGAAATCTATTAAAATTCCTCCAAAGAGATCCCACTCATAACACACAGCAAAACTGATTGAAACCATCTTTTTGTCACTTTATCTACATAATATATTATTTGGTATGTGCATTTCTGTGCATTGCACCTGGAAGCTCTCTTCTCCAAAATCTCTCAAAGTCAGACTCCCAGAAGATTTCTTCTCTGTTTGCCTTCCCTGTGTCCATAGGTAACACTTCTCCCTTGTCGCAGTACTCCGATAATTCCAGTAGAAACCTGGCTGACCTCTCCCACAGTCAGTCAGTGATTGGCCCAGGAGCCCACCTGGCAAAACACGAAGGTGGGAGGCAGGAGGGGCTGCAGGCTGCTTCTCCCCAGCAAACCAAGGAGGGGAAATGCTATGAACATTTAAATGATATTCTTGCCCTATCTGGAGGAAATTGTTTAACAAATATTAATTGAATGTTTCTTTTATGGGCTATACACTACTCAGAATGAACCTTACTGATAAAGCAGATATGGTCCCTACTCTCAAGCAGCTTAGTCTACAGAGGGCAGCAATTCTCAATAATTGAATAGGATGGGTCCTACAGCCCCCAGCAGGGTACGTCTCTAATCCAGACGTCCCTGAGTGTAAATTAGAGCATCCCATATCCAGTGATTATGTCTGGAGCCCTCTTCCAGAAGTCTCAAAATTCCCAAAGAGAAGAAGATGGGGAGGGTGAGATATATTTTCCTGTCTCAGCTGAAATCTCCCTCTTTTCCTGCCTCTGCTGAATTCTTGTTCTCTGTTCTGTGCCTGGAGGTCAATCCTTTTTCTCCCTGATTCCCTACTCAAGCAACAAGAGAACAAAGCCTGTGATGTGTAGCAAACTTTGGCTGAAGTTTTCTAGGTCACTGCCAAAGAGTTACATTGCTGCGTGACACAGCAAATAACCTAAAACAACACATTAGTCACCTCATCTTAAAAGTCCCTTTGGAGACTTTGCTGGTGGTACAGTAGTTAACACTTTGCCTTCCAATGCAAGGGGCAGGGGTTTGGTCCCTGGTCATGGAACTAAGATCCCAACAAGATCACGGAACTAAGCCTCGTGGCCCAAAAAGCAGCCAAAACATAAAACAGAAGGAATATTGCAGCAAATTCAATAGACATTTTAAGAAATGGTCCACGTCCATGACACAGGGCATTTCACAGTGGTCTCCCTACTCCAATTAGCACCTTGCCATTGACCATCTCGTTGCTGCTGTGTGTGCGCCCTGCTGCTGCTGCGCCAAGTCGCTTCAGTCGTGTCCGACTCTGTGCGACCCCAGAGACGGCAGCCCACCAGGCTCCCCTGTCCCTGGGATTCTCCAGGCAAGAACACTGGAGTGGGTTGCCATTTCCTTCTCCAATCATGAAAGTGAAAAGTGAAAGTGAAGTTGCTCAGCCGTGTCCGACTCTTAGCGACCCCATGGACTGCAGCCTACCAGGCTCCTCCATCCATGGGATTTTCCAGGCAAGAGTACTGGAGTGGGGTGCCATTGCCTTCTCCGGTGTGTGCGCACACACACAACCCATAGACACAGACACACACACGCGTGCATGCAAAAATTGCCCAAGGAATTCCAAATTCCTTTCACCTTGTTATGCACAGAAATTCAGTTCTCTCCAACCTTTATATCCAAATTCAACTCTAGAACCAACCTTGGATAGCTAAAAATTTCAGCTACTCAGAGGAGAAAAAGAGCTGGTTGTCTGTTAAAAGCAACAAGAACGACATATTTATAGTCTTTTCTCTAATAGGATTGAGCCTCCTTTATTAAGTGACAAAAAGAATTATGCCAATGCTGAGAGACATAAAATTTGTCCCTTACTGTGTAATAAGATTAGACCAATACTCACTAAGACCCACTAGACTATAAGTTCCAAAAGAGCAAGGATAGTGTCTGTCTTATTCTCTGCTGTATCTAGTATCTATCTATCTCAACAAATATTTTGAATAACTTACTAATATCCTGTTCGGTACTGACATTCTGTAACTATTTACTATTTGCAATTCTTTCATCTATTTTTGGAGCTCCCTCGATGGCTCAGCGGGTAAAGAATCCACCTGCAAAGCAAGAGACATAAGAGACTCATGTTCGATCCCGGGTTGGGAAGACCCCCCTAGAGGAGGAAAATGGCAGCCCACTCCAGCATTCTTGCCTGAAGAATTTCATGGAGAAAGGAGCCTAGTGGGCTCCTCTCCAGTCCAAAAGGTCGCAGAGTCAGACATGACTGAGTGAAAGCAGAAAACCTATTTTTATTTTTTTCCATACTCTCTCACATTTGGAGGACATGTTGAAGAAATGTTTTAGTCAAAAGAGTTAAAGCATTAAATGTATATACTTATTACTGTATCAGAATTACTTCAGCTATGAATAACTGAAGAACCAACTCAAAATAACTTAAGTGACAAATTTATTATTTCACAGAATAGGAAGCTCAAAGATGAGGTTGTCCTAGGGCTAATCAATTTTGTAGCTTGGCAACAATTGATATGCAGGTTGTTTTCAGATTTCAACTCTGCCATCCTCAGTGAGGTCCTTAAGACATCTTATAACTGCAAAATGGCTGTAGCCACATCAAACATCATGTTCCACACAACAAAGCCCCTCTCTGGGTCCTTCATCAGGAACAAAGATAACCTTCCCAGAAGCCACTCTCGACTTTAGCTCACATTTCACTAGCCAAACCACATTACCTGTTCAGTCCTAACCAATGCAAGGGACATGGAATAACCACAACTGTGCAAGACTAACCAGGATTCAGTTCTTAGAGTGGGGACACCAGAATCCCAAAAGAACCCAAAATCCTTGAAGAACATGACCACTCCTTGCCTGAATGAAACGAGTTCTATTAGAAAGGATAAAGGAAGGAGTGTCTGCTGGGTAGTCAACCAACACTATATACCATACCTACTATCATTTTAAAAAAGCCACTCTGAATGCAATGAGAATTATTTCAAATGGGGAACAAATTCCAATCAAAAAGAATGTTTTTAAGACTGGGTCATGGATTAACCCAAAATTGTCAATGTGTTAATCTCTTTTTCCTACAGACTTTTGATCGTATTTTGAATCCAAAGTTATTGGGAATATAGAGTGGGGACACCAGAATCCCAAAAGAACCCAAAATCCTTGAAGAACATGACCATTCCTTGCCTGAACGAAACGAGTTCTATTAGAAAGGATAAAGGAAGGAGTGTCTGCTGGGTAGTCAACCAACACTATATACCATACTTACTATCATTTTAAAAAAGCCACTCTGAATGCAATGAGAATTATTTCAAATGGGGAACAAATTCCAATCAAAAAGAATGTTTTTAAGACTGGGTCATGGATTAACCCAAAATTGTCAATGTGTTAATCTCTTTTTCCTACAGACTTTTGATCGTATTTTGAATCCAAAGTTATTGGGAATACTAAAGATAAAAATTGGCAATGTCTTCCTTCCAATTATTTAGGATTCCTGTCTTAACTGGAACTTTTCAGGATATTCTGATGCCATGACACAAACAAAAACCATTCACAATTGATCACACCAAACTCTAGGAAGTTGTTATTTATTTGGAATGCTATATAAGCCACCCTCTTAGAAATATTCCATTACCTTGTGGAGGTTTCTCTCCTGGATACCAAGCTAGAACACAGAAGAGCTGG
Organism: Aepyceros melampus; assembly: GCA_006408695.1. Lineage (NCBI taxonomy): Eukaryota > Metazoa > Chordata > Mammalia > Artiodactyla > Bovidae > Aepyceros > Aepyceros melampus. The sequence goes on along the minus strand of SJXQ01008002.1, from coordinate 62,792 downwards.
TCATTAACACTAATGACCACAGCAAACCATGACAGACTCCGAAGCTGTAAGTACGAAGAGTCAGGACATGTAGGATAGATCCACAGAGAAAAACAACAAACCATTTTCATCTCTGTTGCTCCATTGCTCTTGATAAATCGAAGACTCTTCTAGGTGTAGGTGACAAAAATCTGACCTTTTAAACTATCTTAAGCAAAACAGGAGTTTTGTTGACTCATCCGAACATTCTCTGTGAATCTCTGTAGAAAGGAAACTTCTTTCCAATTTAAACTTTTGTATCATCATTTAGGATTTTTTTGAACAAATAGAAAGTTTAAAGGCTTCCTGCTTGGTTGCCAAATAGCACAGCATGATAAATCTTATAGCACCCAAAATTACCATCAGCAGCAACCCAGTCGCTCACATCTGCTTGTGGAGTTCCCTTTACAATCAATCAGGTGTATTGAAAAGGTCTTTGTGATGCAGAAGGGAATAAAAGTCACCTGTGTTTTTCAGTTTACTCTCATTTGTACACAAAATATAATTTGCTACACTGCAGGTCTCTTGCTCAAAGAGATTCAAAACAACAAAAGCAAAAATAATCACTACTCTTCTGAGAGTGAGATAAGTGATAGGAAATCTAGCTGTGATCAGCTGAGAATTACATTAAATCTAAACCATACATAGAAACAAAGATTTTTAGGGGGGGAAAGACCTAAAAAATGTATCACTTTAACCTCTCATTTCATAGATAAAGAAGTGAAGCCAATGGCCTTGTAGTTAGCATGCCCAGTTGCCTGCATAAGTTGATTTTCATTTCCTCCACAATCCCAATTTGACTGTATGAAAGCTATAAACCCACTGGGCAAAAGAGAACATACATAGCAGACAGGAGACCACAGGGGAGTGGATGAGTGGTGGTCACACTAAGCAGTCAGAGAAATCTGGAAACTGAGTGGCTCCAGACAGACAATCCAATGGCAAGAAAACCTACTTTTGCCTCTAAACTGCAGAGAGGCATGGGAATTGGTGACACCAGGTTCCTGTGTATGGTTGAAGGATGAAAATAAAGATCCAGAGAACTGGTTGAAAGTCAGGATAAGGAACCAGTAAATCTTAGGTCACCTTCCCAAATCTACTTAGCCAAGAGATTGTTCATCCATTTTGGCAAGTAGTGAGAAGGTTTTCACTCTAGACAATGAACCAGAGAAGCTCCATGCTAGCGCAACAGAGGGAGGGAAGGATGAGACACAACGGGAGAATTATACTGAATGAATAATGATGATGATGACGATAGTTAAAATAAGTGTGTGTGTGTGTGTGTGTGTGTGCACTAAGTCATGTCCAACTCTTTGCAACTCCATGGATTGCAGCTCGCCAGGCTTCTCCACCCATGGAACTCTCCAGGCAAGAATACTGGAGTGGATTGCTATTTAACATTCATGATGTTTAAAGGGCTTCCCAGATGGCTCAGCTGTAAAGAATCTACCTGCCAATGCAGGATGTGGAGGAGACATGGGTTTGATACCTGGGTCAGTAAGATCCCCTGGAGGAGTAAATGGCAACCCACTCCAATATTCTTGCCTAAGAAGTCTCATGAACAGAGGAGTCTGTAGGGCTACAGTCCATGGGGTCCAAAGATTCAGACACAACTAAGCACGCATGCACACACGCGTGATGTTTAAAACATTGTGGGCACTTTATAGGCCTTGATTCCTCTAACCCTAAAAACTACAGGTCTCCCCCACTTTCCAAAAGTGCAATTTACACCACTTCAATTTTATTAAAGACCTAAATTAGTATCATTTTCACTAACTGAAAGAACTCAAAGAGAATTTTCACTTTTACAAAAAAAGACAAAGTGCAGAAATAGTGTTTATCTGCCTCAAACTGCTTGGGGTGAACCACTACAGAGGCATCTGGCACTCTGGGCAGTGAGTTTGGCACCACCAAGCTCCTTCCCCAGGTACCACACTCAGCATCTCAGAACAAGCCACCAGAGCTTTGAAATGTGTCTGTGAGTCTCTGTGCTTTATCTCCATTTATTTTGTGTGCTCATTAGCAAGATGTTTTCCTAAGGTATTGATAATTGCTTCTTCTCTTTACACTGTTTCAGCTTATGGAAGGTTTCATAAGAACACTCTACTTTTGGATAGCAGGGGAAACCTATATTCTATAAAATAGGTATTACTAGAGCCCTTATTTCACAGATGATGAAACAGGTTTTAAAGAATTTAAAGAACCACAGAGAAAAGACCTACAGGTCCTGCCAGATCCAAGTCACCCATCAGCCTGATCCACCAAGCACTCAAAGCTTTTATTCAACTCCTTAGAATGTTACAATTGCATAAGAACAGACAGCCAAGGACAACATATATTGAGGAAATTCTCTAATGTGGAAAAGAGGAACCAAAGAAAATTGGAAAATGGAATTCAAAAAAATCAAAAAGAAACTAAAATGTCTTCAGAGAAATAGGAAAAAGTAGTGATCCAAGGAACAAGTACAGAATGTTCTTTTTTAAAGAATTTTTTTAAATTTAAAATTCTAAATAGAAAAATCAGAAGTTGAAATTAGAAAATACATAAGAAAACTATATTTATAATCAATCTATGATTCAAATATTTTATTAATAGAAGTTTTACCAAAAAAAAAACAAACAGAGAAAAGGGAGGGGAGAAAATTATCAAAGAAATGATTCAAGAAAATTTCTCAGAAATGAAAAAAGTGAAAGGCGTATTGTGTGTCCAACACAATGAACAACAAAAACAGCTCTACAGTATACTATTAATTTCAGAATGTCAGAAATAAAGAGAAGTTCCAAAAAACTTTGAAGAGGACAAAGAAAACATGTCCAAAGAATTAATCAGAACAACATTAGATTTCTAAAGAGGAACCTTAGAAGTTGGTAGACTAGGGAGAAATATCTTCATAATTCTTAGGGAAAAAGATTCTAAACCAGTTTTGACTAACTCACCAATCTATCCTGCTCTACCCTGCCCTTCCCAATCTAACTTGCAACCAGCTTCAAATCCAGAAGAAATTTAGCAGATTCCCAAGGGCCTGTGGACTGGCCTGCACTGTACTTGATTGAGGTGGCAGCCATGGATAACACTATAATCCCACAATAGCTGCTGTCACCATTCCAGGGACTCCAACCTGGACAACTTTTCCATGGCTCCCTCTATAGAAATTTTTATCATCTATTGCAGACCCAGACTATTCCACCTTTATGAGAGGTTTCCAAAATCTGATTTGTTGAAGCTAGTAAATTAATTCTATATTTGTTTTCTTTTGGCTTCCGTTACAATTACCACTAATTTAATGGTACATATATGGCTGGATGGCATCACGGACTCGATGGACGTGAGTCTGAATGAACTCTGGGAGTTGGTGATGGACAGGGAGGCCTGGTGTGCTGCAATTTATGGAGTCTCAAAGAGTCAGACATGACTGAGCGACTGAACTGAACTGAACTGAACTTATATGCTTGGCATGGTAACTTTTGGTTAGTAAATGTTGACATGATAGCTATTAGTCATCATCATTTAAAAATTTTTTATTTATTTGGCTGTACCGGGTCTAAATTGCAGCATGTGGGATCTTTATTTGCCGCATGTGGGATCAACCAGGGATTGAACCTGAGCCCCTGAATTAGAATAACAAAGTCTTAGCCACTGGACCACCAGGGAAGTCCCCTGTCATTATTTTATCATTTTTTATTTTAGCATTTTTTGCTTGCTAAAGGTTTCCTGGTGGCTCAGATGTAGAGAATCTGCCTGCAATGTGGGAGACCTGGGTTTGATCCCTGGTTTGGGAAGATCCCCTGGGGGAGGGCATGGCAACCCACTCCAGTATTCTTGCCTGGAAAATTCCCATGGACAGAGGAGCCTGGTGGGATACAGTCTATGGGGTTGCAAAGAGTCAGATTCGACTGAGCGACTAAGCACAGCATAGCACAAAGGTTTGGAAGGGCTGAAGTGACTTTTCTTCAGAGTATGGTCTGTTGGGAATTCCCTGGTGGTCCAGTGGTCAGGATTCTGTGCTCTCATTGCCAAGGGTCTGGGTTCAATCCCTGATTGTGGAGCTAAGACCCCACAAGCCTCACAGTGCAGCCAAGAACAACAAAAGCATGGTCTGTCACCGCAGCCCTCCTCTTCTCCCCTGGCTTGCTTCCAGTTACCCCCAAACCTGAAGTTACATGGGCCCCTTCCTCCTCCGCAGGAATCTGAGCCCCGAGGGCCTCTGCTGCAAGAGAGGCAGCACAGGGTTGCCAAAGAATATCCTGGCGGGGTCAGGTCCCTCCCAGTTTGAGACCCGAGTGGAGACCCTTCTTGCCTCCTTGGCTCTGGGGTGGTAGACATATTGTCATTGTCAGATGGCATGTAACTCCCCAGCCACTCTCTCCCTGAGGGGTCCCAAGTCAGAGCAGAAAAGAAGGGAGGGCAGAAAACGGCTCCATCTGTAAAGACGAGCCATGGCCCCAGCCTTCTTGTTTGTCCAAAACCCCACACAACATCTTTCTCTGAGCCTCACAGTGACCCTGCGAGGTGGGTGGGGAGGTCTTGCCCACCTCATGTAAAAAAAAAAAATAATGTCTTTATTGAACTCAAACCACATACCATGTGATTCACCCTTTTGAAATGCACGCTCCAATGGTTTACAGTATATTCCCAGACTTGTGCAGCCATCACTACTACATAATTTTAGAACATTTCATCACCCCTTGCAAAAAAAGAACATTTTCATCACTCCTACTTGACGCGCCTTCTTCCCCCAGCCCCTGGCAACCACTGATCTACTCTCTGTCTCTATGGATTTGTCTATTCTGGACATTTCATATAAATAGATTCAAGCAGTATGTGATCTTTTTGTCTGGCTTCTTTCACTCAGCATGATGTTTTCAAGGCTCATCCATGCTGTAGCATTAGTGCTCCATTCCTTTTTATGGCTGAATAATATTCCATTATTTGGGTGTGCCACATTTTGTTTATTCATCAGTTGATGGACATTTGAATTGTTTCTGTTTTTTTTTGGCTGTTACGAATCACGCTGCTAATGAACATTTGTGTACAAGTTAAAAATTTTTTTTATTGTGTTAAAAGTCACATAATATAAAGCATATTATTTTAACCATATTTAACTGCACAGATCAGTGGCATTAAGTACATTCACATTGTTATGCAACTCTCACCATCATCCATCTCTTGAATGTTTAACCTTCCTAAACTGAAACTCTGTTCCCGTTAAACACTAACTCCCCGTTCCACACCCCACCCCACCCCCAGCCCCTGACATCTACCAATTGTGTGCAGGTTTTTGTATGGGCATATGTTTTCATTTCTTTGGGTATAGCCCTAGGAATATAATTGCTGGGTCTATGGTAACTCAGTGATAAAGAATCCGCCTACCAATATAAGAGACACAAGAGACTCAGGTTCCATCTCTGGGTCGGGAAGATCCCCTGGAGGAGGAAATGGTAACCCACTCCAGTATTCTTGCCGGAAAAATCCCAGCAAGAATAGAGGCGCCTGATGGTCTACAGTCCACGGGGTGAGTGTAATCATATCAAATCCATGCCTTCCATTTAGTAAGCACTTCAGGGCTAGGCACTGTGCTGAGTACTTTGTATATCCTACAAGGTAAATGTTAACATTCTTATTTTATAAATGTGGAAACCAAGGCTCAGAGGGGTTAAGTGCTCTAGCTAAAGACACACAGCTGGTAAAAATCAGTCTGACTTCAAATTCCATTCTCTTAGACTTTCCTGGCAGATTAAGATTCTGCATTTCTAATGCAGGAGTTGCAGGTTTGATTCCTGGTCAAGAACTAAGATCCCACATGCTGTGTGGCAAGGCCAAGAGACTTAACAATGAAAATAAAAGTGCAATAAAAATTTACTCATTTAAAAAAAGAAAAAGAACAAAGATGTGAAACTACCTTAGAGTGATATGAATATGTTTCCTGCCATTATTTGTGGCTGAGCAAATAGAGTTGGCTTAGACAGAAAGTAAAGGGCTTCCCTTACTCAGATGATAAAGAATCTGCCTGCAATGCAGGAGACCTGGGTTTGATCCGTGGGTAGGGAAGATCCCCTGGAGAAGGGAATGGCTGCCCACTCCAGTATTCTTGCCTGGAGAATCCCATGGACAGAGGAGCCTGATGGGCTGCAGTCCATGGGGTCACAAAGAGTCACACTACTGAGCAACTAACACTCACATCAGTTCAGTTCAGTCGCTCAGTCGTGTCTGACTCTTTGTGACCCCATGGACTGCAGCACGCCAGGCCTCCCTGTCCATCCCCAACTCCCAGAGCTTACTCAAACTCATGTCCATTGAGTCAGTGATGCCATCCATCCATCCATTCCCTGTTGTCCCCTTCTCCTCCTGCCTTCAATGTTTCTCAGCAGCAGGGTCTTTTCAGATGAGTCAGTTCCTCGCATCAGGTGGCCAAAGTATTAGAGTTTCAGCTTCAGCATCAGTCCTTCCAATGAATATTCAGGACTGATTTCTCTTAGGATTGACTGGTTTGATCTTCTGCAGACCAAGGGACTCTCAAGAGTCTTCTCCAACATCACAGTTCAAAAGGATCAATTCTTCAGCCCTTAGCTTTCTTTATAGTCCAACTCTCACATCCATACATGACTACTGGAAAAACCATAGCTTTGACAAAGGGATCTGATAGAGGACGTGCTGCCAGGGGTACTGAAGATGGGAACCTGGCTCAGGCCCCTCTCTAGAAGGCTGATATTTGGGGAAACAGATACGCCCTGGAGCTGACAGTTCTTCCTGTGATGATTTCAGCCTCTTTGGACTTTCACATTTTAGTTTATAGTCTCAGCCATGGATGTTTGCTTATTTATTCTTTTCACAGGAAAAAAAGCCAATGAATGTATAATAAACGAGGCTCGAGTGTTTGACCGGTGAATCCGAAAGGTCTTCACGTGTTAGGGTGGCCGTGGTTGCGGAGATAACGCACCCCCATCCGCCTCGATGGAGGTGGTGCTGTGGGGAGAGAGGGCCAGGGCTTCCATCCCGGACTGATCCAAGGGTCGGAAGATCCATCTTGCAGTCTCTCTGCGGCAGGATCTCCAAACTCTCTGGGCATCGTGTGTCTCAGGGGACGGCAGCGGGTGACGGTGCTGCTAGTGGGTAAAAGAAACAGCTGCATAGGATGGACTAGCCCAGGGGCTGAAAGCTTTCCTGTAATGGACCAGATAATTTTAAGCTTTGCAGGACACTTCTGGTCTCTGTCACATGTTTCTGTCCTCTTCCTTCGCCTTCTCCTGCCCCTCTTTTCTTCTTCTTCTCCTTCTTCCTTAACCATTTAAAAATATAAAAACCATTCTTAGCTCAGGCGCTTCACAAAAACAGACTGTGGGCCAGATTTGCCGACAGGCCAGTTTGCCAGTCCCTAGTGGAGATGAATCTCAGAAACTCACTTTGATGCATTACTTCTTGGAGTTTTTCATATATTTATTAAACACCTACTGTGTGCATATCCACCTACCAGAAAATGTTGACATTCTTGGCCATGAAAAGAACATGACAATAAAAGAAGAAGCTCATTCTAGTTGCAGTGGGGTGAGGGAGGAGGAACAGCAGGGGCCTAGAGAGAGCAGACCTGGGTGGGTACCTGACCTGTTCCCCCTAAGAGCCTGCATAGCCACAACTGTGAGATACATTAAAGATATACAGTTTTTGCAGGATTAAAGAAGCTCAGGAGGAAAATAATTGTGAAAAGCACTATATAATAGGAGCTATATTTAGACAGTTGGGTTATATGTACCTATGCATAGTTGACTGACAGTATAAAGACTTTATAAAGCTATGATATCAGAGATGTCACAGGTTAGGAGAGAAAAGAAATTGACTGAAATGTTGTCATATGGGACTTACTATGCTGGGTACTTTCACCTGTGTTAGAGTGTGTAATATTTAGGCAGTGGATCAATCAGGATTGGGCTTGGTGGGTTCCTACAAGAAACCAAAAATAATAGTGGCCTAAACAGGATAGATGGAGAAGGCAATGGCATCCCATTCCAGTACTCTTGCCTGGAGAATCCCAGGGACTAGGGAGCCTGGTGGGCTGCTGTCTATGGGGTCGCACAGAGTTGGACACGACTGCAGCAACTTAGCAGCAGCAGCAAAGGAGACTATGAAATTCAGTCTTTACCCTGAGTGGCCGTGAGCCCAGCTAAAACTAAGAGGTTCCATTTTTTAAAGAAGACAACAATGAATCAACTACCTATGGTTGCTGGAAGTAGCAAATTCACAGAAAGGTCCAGTGTCTGGGTGACCAGATCAGGGAGGGCTTCATCAAGGGAGAAAGACTGAGCCTGGGCTTGAAGAAATTGATTGTGTTTTAAGTGGTTGACATGAATGGAATGGGCATTCTAGGAAGGGGTAAGAATATAAGCTGAGGGAAATGCACTCAGTGCGGGGGAAGATAGTGGGAAATCAGCCTGGAGCCCTCCTCTGGAGGGGGTTTGAGAATTAGTGCTGCAAAAGATAATAAAAAGTAACCAGTCAGGAAGGGACCCTACCACCTTGGTGAAGTATGGCTCCTTGGAAGCTCCTCCCCTGTGTTCCCCTTCCTTCAATTTGTCACCCACATAAACTCCTCCTGCCAGGGCTGCCCTCTGCTGGACATGGTCCTTGGGGCCTTTGGGTGGGTCATCTCAACACAGCTCTAGTCCATCCATCTCCCACTGCACCCCCTTCTCCTCAGAGAAACTTGGTGTCTTTGCCCCACCCAACCTCCAGGTGGGGACTGTTCCCTGCTCAACGGTCTCTCTTTTCTCTGCTGTCAACACAGCCTGCTCCTGCTGGTCTCTTGACTCTAGACATTTTCAGAGGTGAATTGATCCTGAGTCTCTATTTTCTTGCCATGTGGTTCACAGGTCAAGTTTTCCCAAGATCTCTCTCATTCCAGCTCCACGGTGGTGTCTGGCCAGTGGAGTGCCCTCTCTTGGTGTGGGGCGATAGAGACAGGTGGGCCTGGGGTTACCCCAAGCCCCACCACTAGCTGAGGAGTCTAAAATGACCTGTCCTCCTTCCATCATCTCTGTATCTAGCCTTCTCTTCCACATGGGCCGAGATGTGTGGCCAGTCTTAATAAGCCCTTCTTAGATGGCCTGGCATTTCCCTTCAGAGTGTGCGGATACTTCACACCTGAAGTCCCGAGCCTTGGGGCCTCAGGTGAGATTCCACAAGAGCAGGGCAAGTCCTCACTGAACATCTTGTCCAATAGGTTACATTTATTGAGCATTAGCCACATCGCAGGCACCATTAGCCATTACCTATGAGGGTCGGGGGAGCCTGGTGGGCTGCCGTCTATGGGGTCGCACAGAGTCGGACACGACTGAAGCGACTTAGCAGCAGCAGCAGCAGGAGGGTGCTACAAGTGAAGAAACTGACAGTAGAAGTCAGCAAGGACTGGAATATCCTGGAGAAAAAAAGTCATGAGAAATGAGGCCAGGAAAGAGAGGTGGGGCCAGATTGCAGAGGCTTTAGTGCCAAGCTAAGAAGCCCAGACCATCTCCTCTGGGCACTTTGAAGGATTATTGAGCAGACTGTGATGTGGTCTCAACTGCACTTTTGAAAATCTGATCTCAAAGCATAGTGTGGGATGGGTCAGAGAGAGAGGGCAAGTGTCTTCAAATTAGAATGTGAATCCTGGGCAGGGCTGGGATTTGGGGAGGAGAAAAAGAGGAGCAGGAAGAGCAGGAGGAAGGGGAGGGGAAGAGAGCAAAGATCCGGTAGAGGGCACCAGGGGGTCGGGAGACAGAGGAGGGAGGAGGAGGAGGGAGAGAGGATTTGGGTGCTCTCTTTTAATATTTCTTTGCTTATTTGGCTGCATCAGGCCTTAGTTGCGGCATTTAGGATCTTCACTGTGTCCTGCTGGGGTCTTTCATTGTGGCACAGATTCTCTAGTTGTGACGCACGCCCCACAGCCTGTGGGATCTTTGTTCCCCAACCAGGGAGCAAACCCACGTCCCCTGTATTGCAAGACAGATTCTTAACCACTGGACCACCAGGGAAGCCCCTGGGTGCTCCATTTCTTTCTTCATTTGCTCAACAGGAAGCACACAATTTCTGATCACCTACTACATGTGAGAGGGTCTCAGATAAGCGATGCAAAGACCACCCATGGTCCTGGCAGGACCTCACAAAGTGGAAGGGAGAAGGGTGCCAGTGGACATGTGCAGGGCCCTTTGGGGCTTACGAAGAGCCTTCACCAATATGATCTCACTTGATCCCTGTACCTGCTCTGTGTAGTAAGTGGGACACGTATTCTTATACCCATTTCATAGGTAAGAAAGCTAAGACACAAGCAGGTTAACTGACTCACAGCTGTACAGTTGGGTCAGACAGAGCTGGGACTCAAACTCAGTGCTCTTTCTGTTATATCAAGTGTATACAGAAGAGGTACCCAGAGCTCTGGGGGATGCAGAGTTGGGCAGAATGGTTAAGGACTAGGTTCTAAAGTCAGACTGCCTGGCTCCAAAGCCCAGCTCCATCTCCAATGAGCTGTATGAACCCTGGGCAAGTTTCTAAACCTCTCTGTGCTTTCAGTCAGTTCAGTTCAGTTGCTCAATCATGTCTGACTCTTTGTGACCCCATGGATTGCAGCACACCAGGCCTCCTTGTCCATCACCAACTCCTGGAGTTTACTCAAACTCACGTCCATCAAGTCGGCGATGCCATCCAACCATCTCATCCTCTGTTGTCCCCTTCTCCTCCTGCCCCGAATCCCCCCAGCATCAGGGTCTTTTCCAATGAGTCAACTCTTCGCATGAGGTGGCCAAAGTATTGGAGTTTCAGCTTCAGCATCAGTCCTTCCAATGAACACCCAGGACTGATCTCCTTTAGGATGGACTGGTTGGAGCTCCTTGCAGTCCAAGGGACTCTCAAGAGTCTTCTCCAACACCACAGCTCAAAAGCATCAATTCTTCAGTGCTCAGCCTTCTTCACAGTCCAATTCTCACATTCATACATGACCACAGGAAAAACCATAGCCTTGACTTTTGTTGGCAAAGTAATGTCTCTGCTCTGTGCTTTAGCTCCTTGTAAAATGGTAAGAATGATGCCTACCTTGTGGGGTTTATTTGTTATTGGCTGCACTGGGTCTTCATTGCTGTGCTCAGTCTTCCTCTAGTTCTGGCGAGGGGGGCCTACTCTCTAGTTGTGGCAAGTGGACTTATTGTGGTGGCTTCTCTTGTTGCAGAGCACAGGCTCTGGGCGCATGGACTTCAGTAGTTGAGGCGTGTGGGCTTAGCTGCTCATCAGCATGTGAAATCTTCCTGGATCAGAGATTGAATCCATGCCCCCTACATTGGCAGGAGGATCCCTAACCACTGGACCATGGCAAGTCCTCATAGGGCTTCCTGAGGTTCATTTACGATACTGCATGTCAAGTGCTCAGCCTAAAGTAAGCACTCGCTAAGTGATTTTACAGTTACTATTGTAATTTGAGGTGAGTGACACAGGCGGGAGAGTTTGTGCAGAAACGATGAGCCAACCCAGGGGGATGAGCAGAGACCCCGGGCACTGTAAGGACCTCTTTCCTATGTCCAGACCCCTATAAAAAATTCCCTTACCTAACCTTTGCTTCCTCTCCTGCACCCCTCTCCCATCTTCTCTTTTCCCTTTCTTTCTGCCCTCATGTTTCCCTTTCTCCCCTGCAGGGAGCTCCTTGCTCAGTTCTACCGGGAGCCCTGGGGGCTAAAGACCTTGCTGACACCTTCCCACCCACTCTGTGTGACTGTGGGCCAAGAGCAGCCTTCCAAACTGCTTTGAAATCCGCTGAGGTGCACTCTCCAGAAATATCAGCTGTTCACCAGGTCTGCTAAAGGATGTGGCCAGAGCATCTGGTGTTTCCTGTGGGGAGAGTCTTCTGTAGGCGAGTGCCTTCCTTCCTTATGTCATTCTTCCTGATCCTCAGTCCACATGGTCTCCTTTTTATTAAAAGGAGGAAATGGGAGAGAGGGCGAGGGAAAGGGGAGGAAATAGGGCAGGGAGAGAGAGAGAGAAATATTATTACAGTCTGCCCTCTGGCTTCACAGAAAGTAATCAGGAAAGAAAGGAGGTTAGGTCTGGGCTCTGTGGTTATCACAGCTATTAGCGGGAGGTTATTTGTTCATCAGCCTGTAAGAAGTTGCCAGCTTTGGCTGAGGTAATTAGAGCCTAGGTGGCTGGCCAGGTTGGCGCATGGGGGCGGGGGGTGAAGCTGTCATTTCCAATTCACCAGCTGCTCCATTTGCTGCTGGTCAAGAGGTTCAAGTGAAAAGGTTAATTAAGAATCAGAGGGTTTGTTCTCCATGTTAAGTCGTCTATACACAGCACAAAGGTCATATCTATACATGATAAATGCTTTTAAAAAACCAACCCAATTCCACATGCAAGTATTGACACACGCACCTCCTCTCTGACCTCCACCCACCAACCTCATCCTCATCTTCCTCATTTTCTCTGGACCAGGTGTCTGCTACGCTTGGTTCCTGATGGGGGATGGGGAGCAGATGCAGCATAGGTGCTGCTTTTCTGTATTCGCTTGGGAAATGGGGTTCATACCACAACAGAGAGCAGCCCACAGATATGTGGACTCCTTCCACACTAGCTCTCACACGCTGCCGTGTGTCTCTGGGCAAATCACCTCCTTTGTCTTAGGGCAGGTTGGGGTAGATCAACAATTCCTAATGGTCATGGCCTCTGTGCATGGGGGCTGGGGGTGGAGAGGAGGCTGTAACAGAGCATCTTGGACAACTCTTTAAACTATCCCCCCGTTCTGGGATTCTGATTGTGCCTTCCACCCAATGTGGTCCATGTTGTTTGTCTTTGTAGTGCGTGCTCTGGGTGTGACCTGATCCCTCCTTCAGGACCAAAGGTCTTCATTCTTCCACCTGTTGGAAGTGTTGGCAGATGATGACTGTTAGCTGAATCCTTTTCTGGGACTTGCCCTCAGCCAAAACAGCCATCTCACTCAAGGCCATGCCACCTTCCTGCTTCCTGAGGCCAGCCGGCATCCAACTACAAGTGTGGGAGTGTAAATATCCATTCCTTTTGCCTCAGGACAGGACAGATCAGTTCATCCCAACTCCTGAGTTCCATGTAGAACTGAAAGAGAATTTTGTTGAAACTTCAGCCCAGTTCAACTCCTCTCTTTGCCCAATCTCACTTCCTTCACTCTTCCCCAGACCTCATTCCCACTTGTTGATGCCAAAGGCACCCTTGATAGATTTCCTGCATGCAAATCTCCATTTCAGAGACTGTTTCCCAGGTAACCTAATGTAAGACAATACAGTTCAAAACAAAATTGAGGATCACCAGATTTGATGAGCACCAGGGCCATCCATCACCCCACTCCAGTACTCTCACCTGGAAAATCCCATGGACGGAGGAGCCTGGTGGGCTGCAGTCCATGGGATCGCTAAGAGTCAGACACGACTGAGCGACTTCACTTCCACTTTTCACTTTCATGCATTGGAGAAGGAAATGGCAACCCACTCCAGTGTTCTTGCCTGGAGAATCCCAGGGACAGGGGAGCCTGGCGGGCTGCCATCTATGGGGTTGCACAGAGTCGGACATGACTGAAGTGACTTAGCAGCAGCAGCAGCAGCAGGGCCATCCATACATTGATTCAACAAACCAGTGTCTGGCACCCAGGATAACTTTAGCCCTAGAAGTCTTCCTGAATGAGGAAGGGTTCCAAGTGGGCCTGAAAGGCAGGCAGAATGTGAAAGGAGGAGGAGAAGCAATAAATTTAATGGAATTATTGTGTGTGTTGTGCTGGTTGTTATTGTTTTATCTCAGCCCATGGAGCTCTACCACAATGGAGATACAGTCAGCAAATGGATTTTTGAAATTATCATGGGGCTTCCCAGGTGGCTCAGTGGTAAAGAATCCACCTGCAATGCAGATGTGGGTTTGACCCCTGGATCAGGAAGATCCCCTGGAGGGGAAAATGACAACTGGCTCCAAAAATCTTTCCTGGGAAATCCCGTGGATAGAGGAGCCTGGCAGGGCTACAGTCCATGGGGTCTCAGAGTCGAACACGACTTAGTGATTGAGCGCCAAACTTACTAATTCCAGGTCTCGAGTCATACTGTCTAACCTCTAATGGGTGCTGGATTATTGCCCACTGAAAATTCTGTCGTTCCTCCCATGTGCTGTGTCCCACTGGCATGCCCTCTTTAAAAAGCGGTGACCCACCTCTACTGCACAGTCAGTATCAGAAAGCCAGAGGAAATTCCCAGTCCCATAGTATTATTAGCAACCTTTATCTTGAACCTACCACCTCTTTTCACTTTGAACCTTCTCTGAATTGTCCCTGCAGGTTTCAGTGGCTGCTATTGTCCTGTCCCCCGTCCAGGGCTTTGCAGACTCTCATGACTGAGTTTGCCTTCCAAATCGTCAGCCTTTGACTCTGTCCTCATTTGCAGTCCAGACTCATTCTTCATCCCATCTGTCTCCTGCCAAGTCAAGGGTCTCCCCAGCTCAGACAAGTCCAGGCTCTATTCCAGTATCACCCCAAGTGGCCAGGTATCCTGCTGGCCTCTAACCCCATGACTATAGCCCATGCTCAGCACTACTGGCAAGGGTAGCTGCAGCTCCTAGGGCTGCTTGGGGCCTATGGCTCTGGCTAGGGCACAAAATTCAGGGGGGCTTCTCATTCTCTTTTATTTTTTTTAAATCTTTTTTATTCTCCAGGGACTTCTTTTACTTTTTTTCTCCAAGCTGCTTTTTGTTTGTTTGTTTGTTCTTGGCTATGCTGGGTCTTCGTTGCTCTGCGGGTTTTTCTCTAGTTGTGGCAAGAGGGGACTACTCTCTAGGTGCAGTGCATGGCTTCTCATTGCAGTGGTTTCTCTTGTTGCTGAGCACGGGCTCCAAGGTTCAAGGGCTTCAGTAGTTGCAGTTCCCCGGCTCTAGGGCACAGGCTCTATAGTTGTGGCACACGGGCTTACTTGCTCCTTGACATGTGTGATCATCCTGGATCAGGATCAGACCTGTTATCTCCTGCATTGACAGGCAGATTCTTTACCACTGAGCCGCCAGGGAAGCCCAGTCTTCTCATTCTAAGCACAGCAAGAAATATGAAATCGCTTCCTTTCCAGGGTTCTTCTCCCACCTGATCTTCTCCCATCTGATAGGGTGTGGCTTCTGGCTCCTAATGCAGTCCCCCCAGGAGGAAGGTAGGTTTGAGTGGAACTGAGCCCTCAGTGAGGCAGTTGGAAGTTTTGTCTCAAAGGAAATCAGACGGGAGACAGGTGAAACAGGAAAAGGCCCAGGAGGAGGAGGAAGGGGAGAGGTTCTGTCCTTGGTGCTGAACAACAGTCCCAGAAATAATTAGCTGCTGAGCTTCTATTCATGGTTCAGCACGGTTCAGCTGTGCACTGTGAAGAACCCAAAGGACACAGAGAACCCGGTTCTTGCCATAAAGTGTCTTTTAATCAAACGGGAGACAATAAAACACCATGTAAGGACACGTAGGAATAATCCTAAACAGTCCGTGTAATGATGGGTCTCAGAAAACTGCACAGGAGGAAAGGGTTTTGGCTGCCTTGATAAAAGGGTCCCTGAGACAAGCTCCATTTTAAGGTCTATGCCCTTTAAGGAAAAAAATGAAACTTTTCTTCTTTAATCACCATATCTTTCCCTAGACTATTTAAAGCCTAAAGGTCTTGCATAAAAACCAGTTAACCTAACTGCAGCAGTGCAGTTTAAGTGCAAATGCCATGTTTGAAATGTAAGCATATGATTGGTTTTTCACTTGTGTCTTTAAAAAGGATTGGTGAGTAATTTTGTCTGAGTGCCCAGCCCCAGACTGTATGGCCATGGTCTCAACTTTTACTTGTCATAGTCACACCAACTGCCCCCTCAGCACGGGTTCCAGAAGGTCACTGCTGAGAAAATGCTGTCCCTCCTCAGTCCCTCCTCTGCCCTCTGCAATCTCAGGACCTGGGTCTGTTGGGACCATGCCCACCCCTCCTTCTCTGCTTTCAGCATGTATCTTCTTTGCCTTGAATGGGGAGAGGCTGCAACTGGGACTCTCTTTAACTAGAGGTCTCTCTGCCTTCCCCATGCATTTGCAGGAGGGATAAGAGGAGGCAATTTGCCTGTACCTTCATCTGTATCTTTGTGAAGGTCTTCTACTCACAGAGGAAAGGAATTGCTTTAGCTCTATCACTGGAATTGGGAGCTCCAATACTTTGGCCACCAGACGCGAAGAGCTGACTCATTAAAAATGACCCTGAAGCTGGGAAAGATTGAGGGCAGGAGGAGAAGCGGGCGACAGAGGATGAGATGATTGGATGGCATCACTGACTCAATGGACATGAGTTTGAACGAACTCTGGGAGATAATGAAGGAAAGCCTGGTGTGCTTTAGTCCATGGGGTTGCAAAGAGTCGGAAATGAGTTAGTGAGTGAACAACAACAATCATGGGGATTAGAAAGGTTAATATTTTATCACACCAATACACTGATCCCTGACTACCTTGCTATGTGAGGAGGAGGTCTCATTATTGGTCTCAGTTTCTCATTTAAACTAGAATTGACTGGATGGTTGAGCATAGTTCCTGCTGATTTATCCTCATAGTCTCTGAATCAAAAATTTTGGTTAGGTCCTTACTCACCTTGGACATATATGGACCCCATTCATCCACCTCACTCCCTGGTCTTAACTTCCTGAGAGAAAATACTCAGGAAATGCTCCATCCATGAGCATACTTGATTCTCACATGGGACTGTTGCTTTCAGTTTTGTTTGGTTTCCTACCAGTAGAACTGGGTTAGACAATGTGGACTGTAAAGGAACCCTACAACCATCTCTTTCCTGAAACCTTAACTAGAGCCAGCCTCACCAACAAGAGCCTCCTTTAATTTATATTACTCTCGAGAGAAAAGGTGTGACCAGCCCCAAAGCCTTACTACCTTGGAAGGAGAAAAGAGAGAAGAAAGAATAGATTTTTCACAGCTCCAGACAAAGGTTTCACACTCAAGCCTTCAAGAAGGGCCTGAGGAGGCTGGTGCAGGTGGGATAAGACATAAACCCTGATTCTGTGTGTGATAAGGATTCCCCAGGAAGGCTTCTTCATAAGTGCTTTCAGAAGCAGCACTGAATCAAAATTTTCAGAGAGATGGGGATACTCATACATCATCAAGACAGAAGGTCTTTTTTACAATGTATGTCAACTTGGGAAGTCGAATGCGTTTGTGGGGGCAGGAGAGCTGAGTGGGCTCCAGAGGGCCCCAGTGAAGGGTTGGGTTTTTGTCCTGAGATTCCCAAATCTGCCAAGACTTTAGGACTCAGATATAAGTTGATGTGAGTGTGTGAATATGTATGGAGGAGACCAATGGAGAGGGAATTTATTTGAGCCATTATGGTTTGATCCAAACTAGTTCTAATTTGGTCGAGTATTAATTCAATGTTTATTAGTAATTGGTAATTAGCTCCAGCTCAGCCCAGGCCCCAGGGACTGGATGTCAGGTTGTGTCATTGCTTTCCTGCTGGGAGGAAGGAGAATGGGGCTTCAGTGTTTGGTAAATATCGGGTTGGGGAAGAGAAATGGAATTTTTTTCTCTTCAGTCCATCAGTTTTGTTATTCTCAATTGCTGTCCTTGTGGATTCTGCATCCCCTAGATTCTGCATTCCTGAAAACTCTGTCACATTTGGTGTGGCTGGGGACAGAAGAAGAAATGCTGGGAGGAGTAGCTGGGGGAGAGTCTAGCCCTTCACAGAGGGAAAATGAAAGTCTCTCAGTCGTGTCCAACTCTTTCTGACCCCATGGACTATACGGCCCATGGAATTCTCCAGGCCAGAATACTGAAGTGGGTAGCTATTTCCCTCTCTAGGGGATCTTCCCAACCCAGGGATCAAACCCAGGTCCCCCGCCTTGCAGGCAGATGCTTTACAGCTGAGCTACCAGGGAAGCCCTCACAGAGGAAAGCCAGCCATGCAGATCCAGCCCCCCTTCATTTCTTGCCTCCGGTCCAATTTCTACGCTACTTTCCAGATGTTACACTGCTTTCAGTGGAAATCCAAGAGTCTTCCCTTTCGGGGGCTCCAGCAGCTTCCTTGCTAGGTCTCCTTTTTTCTCCCTCCCCAGCAGCATCAGCACTGGAGCCAAAGCTAGGTCTCCCTACTCTCTGCCCCCATCAACCCCAAGTGCACTGAGAACCAGTCTTGGGAATGGCAGGGTGGGTGGGGAAAGTGTGTTGAATTTGTTGACATGAGTGAGTCACTCTGAGTGGGAGCAGATGACAAAGAGACTATGACTCAGTGAAGGGAATACAATGCGGGTGAAGCCAAGGGGTTTGCATCTCCTTCCCTGCTCAAGGAAAATGGAAACTAGGGATCTTGGAGTGGGGACAGCTGTTGTCCACTGATGTTGTGCTGGGTGCTGTCCTGCTGATCTGGCATTCTCGGGTCTCTCTTCGGGTCGCCCGGGTATATGGCGTTGTCCTCCTGAGCTTGTCCCAGCTGCACTCTGCTGCTTTTCTGTGTATCTTGTCTTCTCCCTTTGCATGTGTGCTTGCTAAGTCACTTCAGTCATGTCCTGCTCTGTTCGACCCTATTGACTGTAGCCCGCCAAGCTCCTCCGTCCATGGGATTCTCCAGGCAAGAATACTGGAGTGGATTGCCATGATCCTCCAGGGGATCGTCCCGACCCAGGGATTGAACCCGCATCTCTCATATCTCCTGCATTGGCAGGCGGATTCTTTACTGCTAGAGTGACCTGGGAAGCCCTTCTATCTTGTTTAGGCCACTATTATTTGGGGTTTCTTGTAGGAACCCACCAAGTATGATCCTAATTGATATATTGCCTAAATAATACACAATCCAACACAGGTGAAAGTACCCAGCATAGTAAGTTGCATATGACAGCATTTCAGTCAATTTCTTTTCTCTCCTAACCTGTGACAGCTCTGATATATAGCCTTATACAGCCTTTATACTGTTAATCAACTATGTATAGGTACATGTAACCCCAACTGTCTAAATATAGCTCCTATTATATAGCACTTTTCAAAATTATTTTCCTCCTGAGCCTCTTTATCCTGCAAATAATGTATTATCTTTAATATATGGCACTGTTTTGGTTCTGCAGGCTCTTAGTGGACCGGATCAGGTACTCACCCAGGTCTGCTGTCTCCAGGCCCACTGCTGTTCCTCCTACCTCACCCACTGCAACTAGGATGAGCTTCTTCATTTATTGTCATATTTTTTCCAAGGCCAAGAATGTGAACATTCTTTGGTAGGCAGGCATGCACATACTAGGTGTTCAATAAATATTATACGAAAGGCCAAGAAGTGCCACAACTACTGAAGCCCTCAAAGCCTGGAGCCTGTGCTCAGCAACAAGAGAAGCCCCTGCAATGAGAAGCCCCAGCACCACAGCTAGAGAGTAGCCCTGCTCTCTGCAACTAGAGAAAAGCCCAAGCAGTGATGAAGACCCAGCATAGCCGAAAAAGAAAGAATTTAAAAAAAAAATCAGTTGAATTAATGAAGACAATTCTGAGTGCTGTTATGAGAAGTTATATGTCCAGCAGTGAATTATCTACTGTAGTGGATGAAGTTGATAAGGTCTCAGAGTGGCATTTGGGAGAGGTGGATTTGAGCCCCCACCCTGTCATTCCCAGCAGTAAGGAGGAGATAAGGTAGACCCCTGGGTTTCCTGGGTGGCTCAGCAGTAGAGAATCCACCTGCAGTGCAGGAGCTTCAGGAGACATGGGTTCAATCCCTGGGTCGGGAAGATCTCCTGGAGGATGGCGTGGCTGCCCACTCCAGTATTCTTGCCTGGAGAATCCCATGGACAGAGGAGCTTGGCGGGCTACAGTCCGTGGGCTCGTAAAGAGTCAGACACGACTGAGGAGACTTAGCACACACAAGGTAGCCCTCCACATCCCTCCGGGTAGCCATGAAACTCAGGCCAGCTGATGGAAGTAAAAGTCAATATAAAGAGCTGCCTCTCGTGGTCCCTCTCATCTGGTGGTAAGTTTTATCTGGGGCTGAATGGTGGTGTGGTCAGGTGAGGTTGTTGTAATCAGAGATTCTTGGAGGAAGTGAGTGTTGAACTGGGCTCTAAATGTACAGGGAACTACAATGGCAAAGGTCCAAAGAAGCAAGGCGTTTGGGGTGGGAGACAAGCAGGGCCCCTGGGAGATCAAAATTCCCTGGTGGCTCAGAGGTTAAAGCATCTGCCTGGAATGCAGGAGACCCGGGTTCGATCCCTAGGTCGAGAAGATCCCCTGGATAAGGAAATGGCAACCCACTCCAGTACTCTTGCCTGGAGAATCCCATGGAGGGAGGAGCCTGGTAGGCTACAGTCCATGTCCATGGGGTCGCACAGAGTCGGACACGACTGAGCGACCTCACTTTCTGTGGAGATCGTTTCTGATGTTAATTTGTGGAAACCAGCCTGGGATTGTACAAATTGTTTGTTCCCCAGCCGGTAATCAGTCTACCATGAGAAGCGCCACTAGAAACACAGGTATGAGATCAGTGTCTTCTGACTTCTTTAGGGGCATCCCCGGGAACAAAGGGAAAGGTTAAAAATTTACTAGAGGCTCTAAGGAGACAGACCTACACCCATGGGCTCTTTGTTAATCTTGACTCAGGGCTATTGTCTTAAAGAAAGGAAAACACAGAGGGGGATTATGCTCACATTTTAGGAACACAGCCCCCAGGAGTTAAGCTAAGAAAATGATTGTCTCGGACCACTCAGCTAAATCAGTATAATTGTAGGATAGTTAGCCATTTAGGCCTGATAACGAATAAACCTATCCCCGGAAAGAGATTGTACAAATTGTTTGTTCCCCAGCCGGTAATCAGTCTACCATGAGAAGCGCCACTAGAAACACAGGTATGAGATCAGTGTCTTCTGACTTCTTTAGGGGCATCCCCGGGAACAAAGGGAAAGGTTAAAAATTTACTAGAGGCTCTAAGGAGACAGACCTACACCCATGGGCTCTTTGTTAATCTTGACTCAGGGCTATTGTCTTAAAGAAAGGAAAACACAGAGGGGGATCATGCTCACATTTTAGGAACACAGCCCCCAGGAGTTAAGCTAAGAAAATGATTGTCTCGGACCACTCAGCTAAATCAGTATAATTGTAGGATAGTTAGCCATTTAGGCCTGATAACGAATGAACCTATCCCCGGAAAGGCCAAAGTTTGCAGACCAATCAAAACGCTCCATCTCAACTGCACCTGTTCATGATTTTTGTGCTTATAAACTGCTCTGTAACAACTGTTCGGGGTTCGTCTCCCCTGGTGGAGATTGAACCCCGGCGCGCCGGCCTAATAAATCCTCTTGCCTATTGCATCGAGTTCATGTCACTGTGGTCTTTAGAGCGACAGATCCTGAGAAAAGGCCGCGAGGTCTTACAAATTCAAGACTCAGGGCACTGGGGGAGCTTCTGCCTGCTGGGGCCACAGCTTTACAGACCAGTTGCCCTAGCTGAGCTGTGTTCTGTTCAAAGCATGCTTGTCACAAGGAACCATGACCCACCAACTACCTGGGTATGTTGCTGTTTGTCAAAGGAAACAGGCAATCTCTAAGTCTCTGTACTCCCAATCCAGGGGGCCGGGGTTCAGTCCTTGGTCGGGGAACTAGAGCCCATGTTCTGCAACTAAAAATTACATGTCGCAATGAAGATGGAAGATCCTGTGTGTGCAACTAACACCCAGTGCAATCAAATAAAGAGATACAAATAAATATAAAGAAAAAAAAAAAGAATCAGGCAGCCTCAGAGTAGCAGAGATGGGCCTCAGAGGCTGAGCTGAAAGGCAGGGACTCTAGCCTTCTTCAGGCCTTAGTGGACTGCCCACTTTGCACAGAGCTATTTTAACTGCTTCTGCCTTCTCTCTCTGTCACAGCTTTTTGGTTTCAGTCCTCACTATAGTTTATGTGTCTCCATGATGTTCTCAAGAGAGAGCATGTCTGGTGACCTTGAGTCAGCCTATGGATGAAGCAGTCGCTTGCCCACCCCTCATCCAAGTGCCTGTGGCTGTAGGGGGGACAAAGTCACATGGCGCATGGCGGAGGGTATATGGCTTTTCCCATTTAGTCAAGGGGCAGGAATCTAGAAAGGCAGTCAGGTCTGGAACATCAAATGACTGGGGCTGAGGACAAGTCCTCAGTGCCATTTTGCAAAGATTTCCACAATCTTTAGTTGCAGATTCTGGGAAAAGGAAACAGAGAAGTTCCCACAGTGACCCTGCCTGAACTTTGAGATTACCTTCATTATCGCTTCACTCACTCACTCTCTAATGCCCTCCTCCGGCCATGCTGTCTCCCCGCCTAGCTCTTTTCCATTGACTGGAATCCACCCATCCTTCAAAGCTCAGCTCTGCCCCACCTCCTGCCAGAATACTTCTTTAGTCACTCCATCCCCTGACCGACCTCTCCTGGATGACCCTGAGGGCAGGAACGGGATAGGTGATTGTCCCCATTTTGCAGGTGGGAAGAGTGAGACCCGAAGTGGCTGCGTGGGTGGGAAGAGAATGACAAAGCAGAAAAGGAACTGGGTAGGAATTTGGGTCCTAACTCGCTGTATGATTTTGTCCAAACCTTTACCTTGTCTGGGTTTCTTCTCTCAGTGGTGGAGACTGAACCAGATCAACGACTTTCAGTCTATTGTTTCCCACCCATGAGCACGCCTGCTTGCCTCTCCCTCTGGTTCCTCCAGGATGACTCCTGGGCCTGTAGTAATGTAAACCCTCATCCCCTTCCCCCAGAGCTCATCAGAACGGTGACCAAAATGGCATTGCAGGGTTACCCTTGCATCTGACCTAATTTGCATCACAAAATTCAAAGCTTTTGCACTTGATATTTAGGAATGATTTACTGAGCACTGAGTCACTGCCTTGAGAAACTCCAGGCTTCCCAGGTCTCTCCACTCGGGGGCTAAGAGGCCCGGATTCTGGGCTTTCTGATGTGCCTGAGCACTAGTTCACTCAGGGAGAGGCAAGGCCGGGCCAGGGCTGGGTGTCCAGCGCGCATGCCCTTCACTGACCAGGGGCTGCTGTGTCCCACCTTGCCACCTCCCCCTGCATGAACACCAGACCGTGGCCAGTGTCAGGGAAAGTGGGTCAAACATCCAGATTCCTCCGCCAGGCTCGAGTAGATCGAGCTCCCTGGGGCTCTGAGCTGCCTTTTCCCATGTCTCCGGGTCCCTTTCTCTGGTCTGCAGTGAATACTGCCACGCAGGGAGCCTGACTTACCAAGCCTTGTGCAAGTCGAGAGATGCTAACAGATCCCCTGGGGATGACAGACTGGGGAGACGGCTGGCACGGAGAAGGCAGACGGCATGGCAGCTCCCGTCCAGAGGCTGAGCCCAGCGGGCCGTGCCAGCTCCAACACTGCCGAGACAGCCTGGTCGAGGTCATTCCTGCCTCTGTGTGAACAAGCCAAGCTCAAGAGCACTACTGGCTTGCCCCGTGGGGGCCTCTAGGCAGCACAGAGGGGCCTCCCTGGAGAACCCAGGTGGAAAATCTTTCTTGCCCTGGGCTCAATCCAGCCCTGAATTCAGAGCCTGAATGTAGCGGCTGCAAGTGCAGGGTACTCCATTCCCATGGAGCTTAGAGCTCCAGGAAGAAGGAAGAAAATTTCTATTTGGACCTGGTGGGTAAAAGCGACTCCTTCAAGCACCGTCTCATTCCTACCTGGCTTCCCAACATCCCCGAACTGCAAGCAGTACTAGGGTATTTATAGGGACATTGCCTACAACCCAGAGATGCCAAGCAACTGGCCCAGAGCAACACAGATGGCCAGGAATTCGCCAGACCCATCGCCGAAACCAGGGTGGGAAAAGCCAGGAATGGGAGTTTAGGGTGGATGAAAAGGAATCTGTTTCTTCCTTCCCTTGTCCTGTGTAGGGGTGAAGACCTTGTTCCTGCACCAGTCCCCATGTCCTCTCCTGAGACCGCAGCCAGGGCAATATCTTTTCTGTTCAAGAAGGAATAGAATCCTCATCTCCTGCCAGCAGAAATCAATAATTTATGAACTACCGCTCCAGCCAGAGCAGAGAGCGATTTTTTAAATGCTCCTGAAGATACAATATTAACAAGTCTTCTAGAGGGTGAAAATATTTGAATTGGGGGAAATGAATGTTTTACGAGTTGGCGGGGTGGCAGGGAGCAGTCTCCTGAGATGGGCATGTGGAAAGGCAGGAGGCAGTGTTGGACTGGGGCTGACTGAGCTGTCCTGGGGCTCCAGACCTGAAGCTATTATACAAAGGGCAGAGCAGGTTCAGAATGGGGCTCAGCAAAGGACTCCAAACCGCCTTCATCCCTGATGCTTCTTAGGTGAAGGCTACACATGTCCAGGTCTAAAGCTGCTGTGAATTTGAAATTTTTAATATAATTTTTATTTATTTGGCTACACTTTACAGCTTGTGGGATCTTAGTTCCCTGACCAGGCATCCCTTGCCTTGGAAGCAAGGATTCTTAACTACTGGACAGCCAGGGAAGTCCCTCTACTGTGGTTTTTAAATTGTGGCTTCTTGGGACCTGCTCCCAGCCTTCCCACTAGTCGTTCAGTCGTGTCCGACTCTCTGCAACCCCATGGACTGTAGCCCTCCAGGCTCCTCTGTCCATGGAATTCTCCAGGCAAAAATACTGGAGTGGGTAACCATTCCCTTCTCCACAGGATCTTCCCGACCCCAGAGATCAAACCTGGGTCTCCTGCACTGCAGGCAGATTCTTTACCGTCTGAGCCACCAGGGAAGCCCTGGTGTGAGATGGAAGATGGTGTGATGTTCAATAGGTGTTATCTCCCCAAGTCAATGTGCAGCTGACCGCCTCTGCCACACTGAACTGGGGCTCCAGACCTGAAGCTATTATACAAAGGGCAGAGCAGGTTCAGAATGGGGCTCAGCAAAGGACTCCAAACCGCCTTCATCCCTGATGCTTCTTAGGTGAAGGCTACACATGTCCAGGTCTAAAGCTGCTGTGAATCTGAAATTTTTAATATAATTTTTATTTATTTGGCTACACTTTACAGCTTGTGGGATCTTAGTTCCCTGACCAGGCATCCCTTGCCTTGGAAGCAAGGATTCTTAACTACTGGACAGCCAGGGAAGTCCCTCTACTGTGGTTTTTAAATTGTGGCTTCTTGGGACCTGCTCCCAGCCTTCCCACTAGTCGTTCAGTCGTGTCCGACTCTCTGCAACCCCATGGACTGTAGCCCTCCAGGCTCCTCTGTCCATGGAATTCTCCAGGCAAAAATACTGGAGTGGGTAACCATTCCCTTCTCCACAGGATCTTCCCGACCCCAGAGATCAAACCTGGGTCTCCTGCACTGCAGGCAGATTCTTTACCGTCTGAGCCA
This sequence comes from Aepyceros melampus, assembly GCA_006408695.1. Taxonomy (NCBI): domain Eukaryota; kingdom Metazoa; phylum Chordata; class Mammalia; order Artiodactyla; family Bovidae; genus Aepyceros; species Aepyceros melampus. The sequence continues at coordinate 37,481 of SJXQ01008002.1, read as the reverse complement.
CCAGGGAAGCCCTGGTGTGAGATGGAAGATGGTGTGATGTTCAATAGGTGTTATCTCCCCAAGTCAATGTGCAGCTGACCGCTCTCTGCCACACTGACCATGGCTTTGCCAATGGAATGTCGCTCGTCCACGTCCAGGCAGAGGCCTCAAATGTGCTTGCGTGGGTGACTTGGCCTTCTCGGCTTCAGCCTTGCACCCTGAGAAGAGCACGCCTCCTGCAGCCGCTGCTCCTTCAATCCCAGGTCCTGGGATGAGAAACAGATGAGGCAGAGCTGAGCCCCTCACAGCCAGGAGCAGCCACCACGGCTGGGCCGCTGACTCAGGAGCTCATTGGGGGTTTTTTGGTTTGTTTGTTTTAAAATTTTATTAATTTCTGGCTGCTCTGGGTCTTTGTTGCTGCATGCAGGCTTTCTCTGCTTGCAGCGCGCGGGGGCTACTCTTCATTGCGGTGCACAGGCTTCTCATTGCTGTGGCTTCTCTTATTGCGGAGCATGGGCTGTAGGGCGTGAGGCTTCAGTATTTGCGGCTTGTGGGCTCCAGAGCACAGGCTCGGTAGTTGCGGCACAAGGGCTTAGCTGCCCCTCGGGCAGGTGGAATCTTGGCAGACTAGGGATGGAACTCATGTGCAGATTCTTAACCACTGGACCACCAGGAAGTTTGTGAGCTCATTGTTATAAGACACTGAGAGCTGGGGGTGGTTTGTCACAGAATCAGCATCGTCACAGAAAAGTGAATACACCCTCTCCACCCCTCTGTCTCCACCCTTCTTAGAGAAACATCTCCTTGCCTATTTGCCCCGCATCCCCACCCCCGGTGGTCAGATGCATTCCTTTCGAAGAGTACCCACTTTCCTCTCAGATATGCTCCCAGAAAAGAGAGTAAAGCAAACTTCCCAACTTTTTCCATGATGAAAACCCTTTCACAGCATCAACCCGTCTCAGCCCGCACCCGCCCCCCGGTTCAGTGGTTGTATGTAGGTAGCCATCGATTGGGACCAGGTGGCGATGAGGGACACGGTGCTTAAAAAGCAACCATGAATTCGTTACCCTTTAGGACTGACTCTTTTAATCCAATGTAACAGCAGTTTATGAACATTTGAAAAGCAATACACAAACAGAAAACGTGTAGTATTTATTGTGTGATACACTAGAAATTCATGGTTTCCTTGCAGTCTGAGACCCTGAGGTACCGGGTAAAGGAGGTGAACTTTGTTGTAACAGAGACGACTCACCAGCAAGCCACTTAGACTCTCTAGATCTCGGTTTTCTCTTCTGGAAAATGGTGATACTCATCCTTGTGCTGTGGTGTTTTCATAAGGATGAAGTTTATGAAAATAGTGGCAAAGCACTTAGCAGGCATGGGAAGTGCTTGGCTAAATTTCTCCACCAGTCTGTTCTGTCTTGCTGCTTATTTAGCCCTTATTTAGCCCCGTGACCTTGGGCGAGATTTAGAGCTGGCTCTTGGCTTCAGTTTTCTCACCTGCAGAATGGGAGCACATACTTATCTCAGAGTATTGTTTTGGGAATGATCAGAGTTCTGGATTCGAATGAACCTGGACCACAGTAGGTACTAAAATAGTTTTCTCCTTTCTTCTTTTCTTTTTGGCTGTGCCTTGTGGCATCTTAATTCCCCAACCAGGAATAGAACCAGTGCCCCCTACCTTGGGAGCACAGAGTTTTAATCACTGGACTGCCATAGAGCTCCCTCCTCTCGTTCTTCTTTGCCATCCCCACGTAACATTTCTTCATGACTGTGTGCAAGTCACACCTTCTCCAAACAGCTTTCCAAAGACCACTCCCACCCCAGCTCTGCTCCTAACCGTCCTTTAGGAAAAAGCTCTCCTCTAGGAATGCATTCCTCACAAGCTAAAGACCCGACAGCTGATGTCAATACAGAGAAGCCCTAACCGTAAATTGATTTAAGATCTTGTTTATACGCCTTCACCATGATCACGTGCTCCTTTGAGCTGCAGTCCTGCACCTTAATTAAAGCAATTAGTGCTCAGCAGTGAGTGACAGCCTGGGTTTCTCAGACCTCTGCCAGTTTCACACTTGCCTGCGCTCCCCGAGGCCAGGCTGGGTCAGCGTGTCTACACCTGGTATTTATAACGTGGCCAGGCTCTCACTTAAGTTACTCAATCACTCTTCAAAAGGCAACTGGAAACAGAATCTCCCACCAGGCAGGAATAAAACAAGGCAGAAGGAGTGCTTTGTTGAAGTAAGGACCATGAGATTTTTATTTTTATTTTTAACACAGATCTCATATTTTCGCCTCAGGAACTGGGCCACAGGGACCTACGTCAGCCTCCCTGGGGCTTGGACATGCTCTCCGCTCCCACATGCCCTCAGCTGCATCCTGCCGTCCTGGACTTTTCTCTCTGTTCTGAGGACAGCAGCAGGATATTAATATTACCAATAGCTAGGATGGGCTAAGCGTTCATTTGTGCCAGGCATGGCACTGAAATGTAGCTCTAAGTGTGGTAGATTAAAACTCCATTTCTGAACTTGAGTCCCAACTCTGCTGTGTGACCTTGGACAAATTACTTAACCTTTTGAGTCTGTTTTCTCATCACTAAAATGGGGCAGCCGTAGCACCGGCTCTTAGGGCTGTCTTGAGTACAGAAGGAGGTAAATGCCTACAGAGTGCTCCATGCAGTGACTGGACCATCAGAAGTGCTCAAGAATTGTCAGATATCATTATACTTTGACGATGAAATCACTTCTTCCAGTAACCTAAGAAATAGCTGCATTTATCCCTCTTTTACAAATGAGGAAGTAAAGACTCAGGGAAGTTAAGCCACTTGCCCAAAGTCACACAACAGAGAAGAGATGTTGAGCCCAGTTCTGTTTGGCTTCAAAGCTCATAGCCCTGGAAAGCTGCTCTGTGTCAATGAAGGAACACGTGTCTCCTGGGTGGCCAAGTGGAACCCCATCTGGAGAGAAGCGGTGGGGCCATGAAAAGATGGAGCTCAGAGCGATACCCTTTGGTTTGACAACCAGCTTCGTGACTTGCTGCCTCTGGGCCTTCAGAAATTCTTGGTATTACTCAGCCCCCGTTTCCTCCTCCGTGTAGCAGGTGTGAATGCCTGCCTGTGATGAGCACTGCATGGACACTGCGGGGCCCCAAGTGGGTGCTCATGAAAGATGAACTCCCCTTTATGCTCCACGAAGGGTTTTGGGGCTTGAGGTCTCTCCAGTCACACCCACCCAGGACACCTCCCACTCTACTGATACCTGGTGCTGGTTCTAAGTGAGATCAGTTCCCAGGCACTTCTGTGCGGGACCTTCCCACAGCACAAGCTCAACTGCGGGTAACACCCTACCAGCTCTCTGGGTAACCTTGGTGAATTACTGCTGTATGGGACTCAATTTCCCCAACTGTCCCATAAGTGGCTTGGCATAGATAAGGGCATCAGTCAGCATGTCTTAGATGGTGGGTCGTGTCAGAATCATCTAGAAAAAATGTTTTAAAATACAAATTCCTGATCCTATCCTTCAGAAGATCTGCTTCAGTAGTTGGAATGGAGGCTGAGGATCTGTATTTTTCTTTTAAAATAAAAAAAAAATTTTTTTTTAGATTAAGAGTTAGTCACTCAGTCATGTCTGACTCCTTGCAACCCCATGGACCACAGCCTGCAGGCTCCTCTGTCCACGGGATTCTCCAAGCAGGAATACTGGAGTGGGTAGCCACTCTTTTCTCCAGGAGATCTTCCAACCCAGGGATCAAACCCAGGTCTCCTGCACTGTAGGCAGATTCTTTACTATCTGATGAAAGGGTATGATTTTTTTCTTTGAAGTACAGTATAATTTTTCCAGTAGTCATGTATGGATGTCAGAGTTGGACCATAAAGAAAGCTGAGCACCAAAGAATTGATGCTTTTGAACTATAGTTTTGGAGAAGGCTCTTGAGAGTCCCGTGGACTGCAAGGAGATCAAACCAGTCAATCCTAAAGGAAATCAGTCCTGAATATTCAATGGAGGGACTGATGCTGAAGCTGAAGCTCCAATACCTGATTTGAAGAGCTGACTCGTTAGAAAAGACCCTGATGCTGGGAAAGATTGAAAGCAGGAGAAGAAGGGGACAACAGATGATTGGATGGCGTCACTGACTCAGTGGAGATGAGTTTGTGCAAGCTCTGGGAGATGGTGAAGGACAGGGAAGCCTGCCATGCTGCAGTCCATGGGGTCACAAAGAGTCAGACACAACTGAGCAACTGAATGACAACAAATAGTAGATTCAAAATATTGTATTAGTTTTCAGGTGTACAGCAAAGCGATTCAATTATACATCATATGTGTCTTTTTCTTTTTTTTTCAGATTCTTTTCCCTTATAGGTTATTCTAAAGTACTGAGTATAGTTCCTAGAAATCTGTATTAAAAAATGTTTATTTATTTGACTGCTCCAGGTCTTAGTTGCAACACATGGGATCTCTGATCTTCATAGGCAGGATCTTTTCAGTGTCGGCATGTGGGATCCAGTTCCCTGACCAGGGATGGAAACTGGGCCACCTGCAGTGGAAGCATGGAGTGTTAACCACTCGACCACCAGGGAAGTCCTATAATCTGTATTTTTAAATGTTTACTCAAGTGATTCTGTGCTCAGTCAGGCTTGGGAACCATCAGCCTAGTTTCTAAACTCCCTGTGGTTCCAAGTAGCGACTGTGCTGTCTCTGGGTGTTCTCCACCATCTGGGGCTACCCTGTACCCCAGCCTGGGCTGGATAGTGAAGCAAGGGATTAGGACATGCTGGTTGGAAGGAGGAAAGACTTCCCATGTCAAACAGGAATCTTGCCATGTGCCTTGGGGCAGTCACAAGCTCACTGGGAACTGTTCCCACTTTTACTGGGATGAGGTACTTATCCTCATCCCATGGGAAGGGAAGATTCATGCCAAAGCGGTTAGATTCCCTTTACGATTTCTCCTCAGACAATACCACCCCAGACACATCTACCAAGGAACCTCATCTGTCCAGGCCTTGACTTTACCCACGCTTTGAAACAACTGGGCATTTGGAATTTGCTAGGGCTGGGTGCGGGGAGGGGCAGCTAGACTTCTTCATTAGTTTCCCAAGGGGTGTGGTTTCCTGTAGCTGCTATGGGGGTGGCAGTGGGGGTCTCACAGGAAATGTGTGCTCTTTTTTTTTTTTTTTAGAGTGATGGACATGGACCATAAGAATGACCTTTTATTTTTAAAAATTATTTTAAAAATATTTTGGCTGTGCTGTGTGGCATGAGGGGGCATGAGGGATCCTAGTTCCCTGATAAGAAATTGAACCAGTGCCTCTTGCATGGGGAGTGTGGAGTCTTGACCACTGGACCAGCAGGGAAGTCCCAGAGTGACCTTTGAAACAAGAACAACACAAGATGATCAAGAAATAAGGGTCAACCATAACAGGAAAGCTATTAGACTGTATAAAAAAACCTGTGTTTTGTTAGAATCAGAACAAAAATCCAACACTTACAAAAAGGATCTCCTGTAAAAGAAAAAAAAGTGCTCCTTTCACTTCACATCCACAGGTCCACCCCAGAGGCAGCCACCACTCCACTTTCTTACAGAACCTTCCAGAGACAATCTAGGCCAGTCAGTGCAGGTAGGGGGAAGATAACTCATGCTCTTCCTAAAAGGTAACATACTGTACGTATTCTTCTGCCCCTTGATTTTTCCCATTTTCCAGATCGGCAGAGTAATCACATTTTTAAAAATAAATAAATAATGGTACTCTATATATTTGTGTATTATTTACTCGGCCGTGTTGGGTCTTAGTTAGTAGTACTGGAGATCTTTGTTGCGTCTTGCAGTATGTGGATTCCAGAGTGCTCCAACATGTAGGGTCTTAGATCTCTTAGCAGGGATCAAACTTGAGTTGCCTGCATTGCAGGGTGGATTCTTAACTGCTGGACCACAGGGAAGTCCCCCAGGAGCCACACGTTTTAAACCATTTTTAAACAGTTGCTGGTATTCCATATTCTGGACAGTTCACTTAGTTAATCTTCTGTTAGCCGTTTGGATCATTTCCCAACCTTTTGCTTTATAAGAGGTGTTTCAATACAGTAGTCCTGCAAGTATGCACTTCTATGCTTAATCTACAAAATAAATATCTGGGGATAGAATTTCTGTGTCAGAGGGCATGTGAATTTTGGGGGGGGGTATAGTGCATTTAAATAAAACGTTATACCATATCTTGCTGAATTCAAGTTATAAAATACAAGAATCATATATCTTATAAATAAATATATGATGATATTACCAAATCAAATATTTCCAAGCTACTGTATACCGTGGTAGGAATTTTTAATGTTGATAGGGTCAAATTGCCTTCTTCAACGATCTTACCAATTTACACTCTCCCTGGAGATATACAAAAGTGTGTTAGCAAATGTTTTTTATCTTTGCTGATTTGATAGGTGAAAAAAAAATTGCTATCTTCTTGTAGCCTAATTTGCATTTTTTTCATGAGTGAAGTTGTGCATTTTTTCACGTGTCTGAGAGCCATTTGTTCTTCCTTGAAAACTGTTTATGTTCTTTACCTGCTAGTTTTGCACCTGGGTTGTTGCTTTTTTTCTTATGGATTTGCAGGAATCTTTACATATCAAGAAAACAACCCCATTGCCTGGGGCTAAGAAATGCCAGCTTGTTCTTTTTCTTTGCTTAGGGTATTTTTTTTTCCAAGGTAGAAATTCTTGACCTTCATATAGTCAAGATCATTGATCTTTTCTTTACAACTTCTAGGTTTTGTATCACATTTTTAAAGATCTTCCTACCTCCAAATTGGGCTTCCTAGGTGGCTCAGTGGTAAAGAACCCACCTACCAATGCAGGAGACTTGATCCCCTGGAGAAGGAAATGGCAACCCACTCCAGTATTCTTGCCTGGGGAATCCCATGAACAGAAGAGCCTGGCGGGCTACAGTCCATGGGGTTGTAAGAGTCAGACACACGACTTAGCAACTAAACAATAAAACCTCCAAATTAAGTTTTTTAATCTTTTAATACTATTTTTTTTATGTTTAAGCCTTTGATGCACCTGATATTTATTTTTACTATAAGGTGTGAGACAGGGATCCAACTTTTATTTCCAGCTGTTCCATGGTATGTAATAAATAAATAATCCATTTCATCCCCAGTGATTTGAAACACGATCTTCACCACATACCAAACTGCTGTTGCAATTTGTTTTCATTATAAAGTTTTTTTTTCTGTTCCATTGACCTGTTTGTGTTGTTTTAACCACTGTAGCTTTATACTATTTTAAATATCCTATAGGTCTAAACCCCCTCACTACTCTGTTTTAGGTTTCTGCCTATTCTCGCTTGGTGATTTTTCTGTATAAACTTTAGAACAAGCTTCACTGATTCCGTAAAGGAAGGTGTCTTGGTGGTGGCGTGTGTGGGCAGGGCATGCTGCCCAGCAGAGAAGATCCAATGGTGTTGGACAGTTATGGGTGACTCTTCTTTCCTCTCTCTCCCTTCACTGAGGAGGGCTTTCTGGAGGAAGAGGGGGTCAAGCAGGCAGAGGAGGACCAGGAGGAGAAGGAAAGGTGGAAGAGGAATCTCAGAGCAAGGGAAAAAATGAGGCCTCCTGGCACTTCTTTCTGGGGAGAAGAAAACAACAAGAGGAGGCTTCTTGGAAGAGGAGCTAAAATCAAAGCTGCAGGGAGATTGGAAGGAGTGGGTGGTCGAGGAGGTGGAGGCCAGCTGGGAGGCTCTTGCCTGGTGGGGGGTGGCCTGGAATTGATGAAATACATGGTTAGAGAGATGATCAGCCTCTGAGTCACGGGGCAGGCCTTCAGTGAGCCAGCTGCCCAGGCTGCATGGAGGCGACGGGCAGAAACGGAATGGGGAAGCAAGAAACCCCAGTGGCCCCTGCAGGCCCGTTGTCTCCCAGGGGCCCTGCCTCCCGTTCCTACTGGTGACACAGGGTCCCTCCCTCCAGGGGAACTAGACATGGGGGTTGGGCTTGACTGCTGTGAACAAGTGGGTGCATTTGCTCTTGGAGGGGAATCGGAAGCTGGATTTTGAGAACCTGTGATGGGGTTGTGAGTCCTGGGCTATGATAGAGGCACTTCGAGGGGGTGTTGCAGTTTTGTTAGAAGCTGTGATTCTCCAGACCAAAGTAGGCGGCAGGAGCTCAGTCCTGGGAGCAGGGAATGCCCCCAAGATGGGGAGATGGCTGGTGCCGGGGAAAGAAGAGAGGCAGGGGGAGTCTGAGCTTGGGCTTCCCTCACAGCCTTGTCAGCTTCCAAGAAGGGGTTGGATGAGGAAGGAAATAAATGCATGGGTGGGAATGAGCCCAGAGGGCTCTTTCTCTGCTCAAGGCTTCACTCACCCCCAACCGGGGGGACTCTCACTCCAGGAAGACCTTCCTGGGTGAGGACCCTCTCGGCTCCCAGCAGCCTGGTCACTGCTGCAGACTTGCGCAATGAGCTGCTTTTGCCCTGCTGCAGTGGCCACCTTCAGAGCCCCTGTCCAAGGTGGCCTGGGACCACCTCCTGCTGCTCTCCATCCTAAACCCGACTCTTCTCTCTGCTCCCTTCTGGGCTGGGAGCAGAGTCTTGCTTGCCTGCCCCAGGATACAGTAAGATCCTTTCTTTTCTCAGCAGCTCAATCACAGAATGTCTTCAGATCCAACAGCCACCCCCCACCTGAAACACTGATGCCCAGAGGAGGCACGTGAGAGCACAACAAACGAATCATTGTTGATGTGGCCAGAATCCAGGCTACTGGTTTCTAGCTGCAGGTCTCCCACCGACTCTGGGCCCTCCACCCAGGAGCCCATCCTGGAGGAATCTACCTGCACTAGGCATGGGGGGGTGGTCTTCCTTCTAGAGGGCTGGGACAACTTGGTTTCAAAAAGCTCAGGGTTCTGGGACTTCCCTGGCAGTCCAGTGGTTGACGCTATGCTTCCAGTGCAGGATGCAGGGGTTCAAACCCTGGTTGGGGAACTAAGATCCCACATACTGCATGGCAAGAAAAAAAGTGTAGGGTTCAGTGTTTTGAGGGGCTGTGCTTATTTTCAGTTAGAATGGATAGAATATTTGTTTGTAATTTGCTTTTTTAATGCAAAGTACATGCCCTGGATATGAGGCCAACAATACAAACCTGTAGGGAGCTGGTGGGGTTTAGTAGAACATAAATTCTTGCTGACAGGCTGATATTTAAGCTCCATCTGGAAATCACTTCCTCCCTCTGGGCCTCAGTTTCCCCCTGTGTAAATGAAGGGGATTAGATTAAGGAGTCTCTCAAGGCCCTTCCAGCTCTGATATGCTCTGATTTTCTGAAAGGGCTATAGTCCCATGACACTGGGTCCCAAGCCCTCCAGTAGGGACAGAGGTGAAGCACTCAGAGTCTTTTCCCAGGGAGGAGGGTTGGCATGATTTGCATGGAACACTCTCAGGCCTCCTTAGGGGGCAACTCCTGCACCTTCTGCTCAGCAGCATGGGGTGCCCCAGAAAGAGCATTTGCCCTTGCAACTCCTCAGAGGGAAAAATATGCTTCATGACAGAAACGTGAGCATTGTCAGAAGGCCATTCAATCAGTTATGTAAGTTTTGAAACAAAAGCCAAATTTCCCTTTGTAATGAAATTGTGTAAAAAAATTTCAAGGAAAACCCAAACTAAGAAAAGCCATGAACTCTGCAACATAACAAACATGAAAACATTTGTTACAGCATCTCTGCCAGAACTTGCAGCTGCCTGCAGGAACTTTGGTTATGTTAAAGTATTGCAGAACTTTGCATCACTCCGCACACACATTTCTGATTCTCCCTCAATTGTTTGCAGCAGCAATGGGCTGTTTTTGCCTGGGTATATTAGTTAGGGTAAGGCAGGCTGCTGTAACGAAGAGACCCAATAATAACTCAGAAGACAGTAGTTTAATTCTCCCTCCTGTAATGAGGTGAACATTCCAGATCAGTGGGCAGCTCTATTCACACAGCATATGGGAACCCGGATTCCTTCTGTGGTGTGCCTCTGTTGACCCATAGGCTTGGGGTCAAAAACTGAGACTTGGTTTCCTGGAAACACCTGCGTCTTAAGGCTCCATCTTGGAACTGAATCCCTGTCTTTGCTCACATTCTATTAATGAAAACTCAGCCCCAAGGTCACACCTAACTGTAAGAGAATCTGGTTATGGTGGTTCCTAGCTAGGCTCTCATATGTTCAAATACAACTTTTTTTTTTACCAAGGAAGAAGGGGATATACAATTCAATGGATCACAGATAGATTTTTGATATCTGAAACTGATGTCAAGCTAAACTTTTTTCTCCCTCTGACAGTCCTTTTCATGTCAAGTTCTGCTTTTTGAATCATCTGTCCGTTTATCACTATCCTTCCCACTTCCTGGCTCTTGGTTCTCCTCCTTCTCATCCCACCACACCTCTCCCCCTCAGTCTTTCCTCACTTGATACAGAACCGGAATAAGTAGGATGGAGTTCCAGGTACCAAGGGTCAGATTGCACAGCCATGCCCCAGATGATCAGAGCCAAGGATGCTAGTGTGTATCCCTGCCTCCACTTGTCCGTGACCACTTCACCTGTGATTAGCCATCCCCGAGGCAAAAGGCCCTTGAGGATGCATTTAAGAAACAGGTTGACTATATGAGAAATAAGTACTGATTTTGTGGCAGGAGACCTGAATTTCATGTCCTGATTCTGCCAGTTCTAATTGTGGGGTCTTAAGCAGGTCTCCCGGCCTCTGCTCTGAATCTTTATGTATATATTTTTAAAAAGTAGGAAATGCAGCTTCACCTGCATACCCCAAAGAGGTTTTGTGAGCCTAACACAAAATCATATTTGGGTGAGAGCTTTATATCTTTTAAAGTATATTTCTTTAAGTAAATTAAACATGCTTGTTTATAGTCTGAATTTGACAATTCCAGCATCTGAGGTCCTCTGGACATCTAGTCTGCTGTTTGTTTTATCTGTTGATTTTCACTTGCACCAGCTTATTTTCTTATGTATCTTATAATTGCAGGTTGTGAGCTCATGTTCACCTGGGCTTTCCTTATCTGTGGGGATCCTGGGAGGCCTGGGTTAAGAGTGTCATTTCCAAAGAGGATCAGTATTAGCATCCCCGAGATGCTACTAATCTGGTCCCAGTAAATTACTTGGTTTGGGGCTGTCCAAATCACATAACCAGTGTACATGTGAACCTCGACCAGCAGAGGAGAGGAGTTCCAATTCTAAATTCTTGGAAGAGACCAGTTTTTTTTAACTCAGAGCCCAGGCCAAGATGGATACGCTTCCTTTAGTCTGTCTTCACTGATAGGGCCACCTTTTCACTCCAGATTTAGCCCTTCAAGGATCTAGGTTTTATGTTAGGGTCTCAATTAAAATTTCCCACCTTGCTTGGGTCCTCATGTGGATTTTAAAACTCAAGACCCTATGTTAAGGAGTTGGGCTAATGCCCTGAGGGAAGCTGCCACCTTCAATGTCATCTCAGTGTTCTTACTTCCTATTCTGTCTTCATTTGAGGCCTTTGAGGAAGGCCCTCACCTGCCTGTGAATTCAATGCTTCACTGACACAGTGTTTGTGGTATTTTGCCCCACACATACTTGCTGTGCAGTGGGAGCGGTTTTTAGGATGGCCAGAAGATTTCCCTGGTGGATCAGATGGTAAAGAATCTGCCTGCCATGCAGGAGACCCGGGTTCGATTCTTGGGTTGAGAAGACCCCCTGGAGGAGGGAATGGCAACCCACTCCAGTATGCTTGCCTGGAGAATTCCATGGACAGAGGAGCCTGGTGGGCTACAGCCAGGACTCACAAAGAGTCAGACACAACTGAGCAAATAACACTTTCACTTTCTAGTGGGCTCTGAAATGCCACATCGTTCACCCTTTTTTTAAGCAATCCCTTCTCCTTTGCTCTTTCCCTTTTTATCTCTGGTCTTGCTTCTAGTCCCTGGCTCGTTCTGTCCACACTGAAGGCACGCTTGTTTGCTAGATCACAATGGTTAGCTTTGCATGTCCTAAGGGGACATTTTGGCAGGTTGTCTTCAATGCTCCTGGTTGACTCTCCCCAGCTCCTCCCTCTGGTTTTCTAACTCCAGCTCCTTAATGTGGCCAGTGAACAACCCAAGACATTCCACTGCCCCTCTCGGTGCCCTCCAGCTTTATCATCTGCACAGACTTGTCAGAATCTCTCTTTATTCACCCAGAGCTCTTTAGCCCATCACTATTCAACATGTCAAAATGCACTCTGCCAGGAGCAGGTTTTGGCTAGAGCTTTTTATAATCTGTTTGGAGCTTTCCTCCTTTGAATCTCTGTGAACATTATCTATCAGAAAAACTCAAAAGTCTTGAGCTTCAGAGCCCCACACATCAACACCAAGCCTTCAGTCCCAGCTCATCTCATGGGCAAGGTCCTAGGCTGTGAGGTCCAGCTATGGGTTCAGAGGGGCCAGAACTTGGCCAACTTCTCCTCCCCAGAATGGAGTCAAGGAATGTAAGTGAATTCTGGCGTGGGAGAGCCAGGCAAACTGCCTGAGAGGGAAAGAGAATCTTTGGCCCACATTTCAGGGTCATTGTCCTTCTGGTTGGCAGCCCTCTCCCCAAGATTGGGCCCCGAGACCCTCAGTCAAGCAGGCTTCCAGGAGGATTTGCTGAAGCTGTTACCCCAGGGGGAACTGACAGGAACTTGGGAACATGCCACCTCTCTCAGGGGACTTTGCATGGTAATAAGAGGCTAAGCCTTACACCAGGGGACAGGATCCCAGACTTCCAGGACAAGGAAAGCCAAACAGTAGGGGTCAGGGACCCTCTTCCCAAGGCTACTAGAATAGACCTACAGGATTCTGGACGCTTTACTGCAATCAGGGTGCCCCAGCACTTCACTTCATATGCAATGTCTCTGCATTTAAAGCTCATATGAACAGATGACATTGTCATCATTTTATAGGAAACCAAGACTGAGGTCACAAAGGTCCCATCACTTCCTGACTTCCTCTAAAACCTGGCCCCTACCTTCCACGCTGAGCTGTTTCCAGGAGGCCAAAAGATGGCTGGGCAGGTTGGCTCCTGCAACCATGCAGGTAACAGCTGACATCTGTGCACCAGCCTTTAGGAGGCAGCAGACACGGGGGTGAAGCTCCAGGGCTCTGACGTCAGAGCAGTTGAGTTCAAATGCCAGCCGAAGCTCTGAACTAGCCAAGTGATTTGGGTAAGTTTTACTCCATCTTCTCCCCTAGTTTCTCCCTGCCAGTAACCAGAGTGAGCCTTTGAAACAAACTAGATCATTTGACTCCTCTGGTCTCAACCTTCCAACAGCGTCTCATCACTTTTAAAATAATATCCAAGCGCTTTCCCAGGGCTCATGGCAGAGGCCGCCAGTGCTCACTGAAGCCTCCATCCTTCCGTTATCCTAGCTAGACTCAGTATTGCAGCCTTCCTCAGCCTCCTGACATGGGGAGGACATAAGACTGGTTTTTGTTCATAGAAATTGAGTGGAGGTGACACGTGTACCTTTTGGCTGAGGCATTTGAGAGGGGTGTGCCCTCTCTCCACTTTCCCCATCTGCCAGCTGGATGTAGGGTATCTGGTGAGGTGTCTGAGGAGTTGACAAAGCCCCCAGATGTGAGGTGCTTGGGTTCCTGTGTGTGTGGAACAAGTGCCATCTACCCCAACTCTAAAGATACTGAGTTGTTACAGAAGCCAAAACACGAACCTTTATTGTTTTATACCATTAAAACTTGGGTGAGGGACTTTCCTGGCAGTTCAGTGCTTAAGACTTGGCCTTCTGGTACAGGGGGTGTGGGTTCAGTCCCTGGTTGGAGAGCTAAGATCCCACATGTCCTGGGGCCAAAAACAAACAAACAGAAGCAGTATTGTAACAAATTTATTAAAGACTTTAAAAATGGTCCACATCAAAAAATCTTTATTAAAAGTTGGGTGACTATGTGTTATAGCAGCTGGCTAACCCTGATTCTGTACGTCCCATCCCCTTCCACCCTCTGCACTTCCCTCCCTCTTCCTCACTCTATCCTGGCCATCAGCCTTCCTGCCACTCCTCAGAGACTCCAAGATCACTCCCACTGTGAATGACATGTACATACTGCTATGTTTAAAATGGATAACCAACAAGGACATACTGGATGGAACACAGGACTCTGCTCAATGTTATGTGGCAGGCAGCCTGGATGGGAGAGGAGTTTGGGGGAGAATAGATGCAGGTATATGGATGGCTGAGTCCCTTTGCCTTTGTTACCCATTGCTCCATTCTCCTGGAGTGTTCTTCTCCCAAAGCTTTGCATGATGTCTTTCTCCAGGTTTCTGATCAAATATTACTTCCTCAGCACAAGAACACCTGGCTACCCTTTTAAAGCAGTTCTGCCATCACTCCCCATCTCCTGACTGCTCTGCTTTTCTCCAGAGCTGTTATCATCATTGGACATTTATTATCCACCCCCTCTTGTGCCTGTCTATCCCTGGTGCCTAGAACAGCAACTGGCACATCATAATGACTTGATCAATAGTCTTTGAATGAGTGGGGCTTCCCTGGTGGCTCAGATGGTAAAGAATCTGCTTGCAATGCAGAAGACCCAGGTTCAATCCCTGGGTCCGGAAGATCCTATGAAGGAAATGGCAACCCACTCTGGTATTCTTGCCTGGAGAATTCCATGGACAGAGGAGCCTGGCGGGCTATGGGCCATGGAGCCGCAAAGAGTTGGACACGACTGAGCAACTAACACTTTCACTTTGAATGGATACATGGACTCACTTCTCTCTAATTCTTTATCTATTTCATTCTCCATTTTCTTGTCCATAGGATGGGGGTTGCGTGTTGAGGTTGCTAGGAGACGAGGCAGGTTAAGTGTGCGGCACAGATCTGTGCACAGACGCCCCAGGAAGTGCAGTTTCTGGTGTCCTTAGGGATCTAGAAGGCGGAGGCTGCAGATAGAGAGGTTTGAATGGTGCAATGGCGGCAGGAGACCCAATTCCTCCTTGACTCTCAAATTTTTACTCGGGCCCAACTGCACCCGTCTTGTCCCCTCCCCACCTCTGCATGGCTACCAGAGGTCTGGAGCCTCGAGGTGGAGATGGAAAATCCAGATAGACCCAGTGCAAGGAGACCCAGACCCGTACCGGGCGCTACCTGGAGTAGGGCTGAGGAGGGCTCTTAAGGCAGAAAGGTTCCTGTCCTGGGCCTCCCAAGAGAGAGGGAGTGGGGCTGAGCCAGCTTGGGATCCTTGGGCTGGCTGCCAGCTGCCACTGCTGACAGGCATGTGGGGATTCACCAGTACAGGTGATTGAACTAATGGAGTAAGTGGACGGGAAGGAGGAGGTTTAGGCTGCACTTTAGGCGATAAGCCACGGAGTTGGCATCTGAGCAGCTGTAGCCACAGGTGGAAGCTGCCAGCCTTCCCGGCCTGCAAGGAGGAGACCCAGGCCTCTTGCATTTGTGGCCTGAGGGAGATGACAACTTCAAGGTTACCCCCTGGTTGTTGGAGATGGAGATGGGCTTTCAAAGAGAGAATAGCACACATGAAGGCATGGAGTCATGAAATAACAGAATAATGGAGTGTTTGCTGGTTAGGATGGCAGGAGGGAGGCAGCACTGGTGGCCCCAGGATGGGGCAATATCACCACCTTGATGATAACTTGACAATATTAACTTTTCTAATCCAAGAATATGAGATATGTGTCTTTCCATTTAGTTCTTTTATTTTTAAATATTTTACTATCATAACTGCTATTTACTATTGTGTTTCTATAAACATATGAAAATGTGAACTTTACATTCTTTTTTAAACTTTTTATTTTATACTGGAATACAGTTGATTAACAATGTTGTGTTATTTTCTGGTATACAGCAAAATGATCTACTTATACATGTATCTATTCTTTTTAAATTCTTTCCCCATTTAGGTTGCTACATAATGTTGAACAGAGTTCTCTGTGCTATAGAATAAGCTCTTGTTGGTTGAAAGTGAAAGTGTTAGTTGCTCAGTCGTGCCTGACTCCTTGTGACCCCATGGACTGGAGCCCGCCAGGCTCCTCAGTCTATAGAATTCTGCAGGCAAGAATACTGGAGTGGGTTGCCATTTCCTTCTCCAGGGGATCGTCCCAACCCAGGGATTGAACTCGGATCTCCTGCATTGCAGGCAGATTCTTTACCCTCTGAAATATAGCAGCTGTGCATGGGTGGATGATATCATCGACACAATGGAAATGAGTTTGAGCAAACTCTGGGAAATGGTGAAGGACAGGGAAGGGTGGTGTGCTGCTGAGGTTGCCGAGTCAGACACGACTGAGTGACTGAACAGGATGGTGGGTGGAATCAGGAGCTGACCTCAGAAAAGCCAAGACTAGGAGCCAGGAGACCTGCCTTTTAAATCCCAGGCCTGCCACGGACCCTGGATCCTTGAGCAGGTCATTTACTTCCTCTGTGCCTCAGTTTCCTTATCTGTTGAACTGAAGATAGAACCCCTCATATGAGATGAGGAGGAGAAACAGTGGATGCCTATGCAGTTTGAAAATTGCAAAGTGTTTGGCAATTACTTGGACTGAGAGATAAACAGCTGAGAAATTCTCCCAGGCCAGCTGAGATGGGAAGCCAAAGGGTCAACCCTGAAATGCCTTTGCTGAGAAGTGAGAGAAGAAACCCCAAAATGGGCTGTAGGAGGGAGGTGAAGAGAGGGGAAGAGAGAATGGTTCCAGCTAGAGACAAGATACGGCCAGTGAACCAGATTTTGAGGTCTCAAGGCAGAGTCGGTCCAGCTACTTTCTTGGAAGTGGTAAGAGTGCAGACTGTGTCCCTGTGGCTGTCAGCAGGCTGTGCACCAGCACACTCTTGTCTCACCATCTAGGTACAAGGTAGGACTGTGTCCTCCATGCCTTTGAGGCTCTGCATGGTTATGTGATTGACTTTGCCAATGCCGTGTGCGTGAAAATGATAGCATCGCTTCCTGGTGGAAGTCTGAAGAGCCAGTATGATTCGCCACGAAGGCGAACTCCATCAGTGCCCACTCGTATTCCTTGGATCTTTCGGGGCCGACTTTCACCTGCAGTGTCAGCATCTCGGCACCTGAGCTCTTTCTCTGTATCAGGAAAAACAACCTACCTGCCTTCTCAGCAGGTCTGAGTGCTTAGGAACTTACACACCAGGAGAGGGAAATGACAACCTACTTCAGTATTCTTGCCTGGAGAATCCCAAGGATGAAGGAGCCTGGTAGGCTACAGTCCACGGGGTCACAGAGAGTGGGACAGAATGGAGCAACTTCACTTTCACTTTCATTTTTTCAGCCCCATTCAGTTCAGTTCAGTTCAGTTCAGTCACTCAGTCGTGTCCGACTCTTTGCGACCCCATGAATTGCAGCACGCCAGGCCTCCCTGTCCATCACCAACTCCCGGAGTTCACTCAGAGCCATGTCCATCGAGTCAGTGATGCCATCCAGCCATCTCCTCCTCGGTCATCCCCTTCTCCTCCTGCCCCCAATCCCTCCCAGCATCAGAGTCTTTTCCAATGAGTCAACTCTTCCCATGAGGTGGCCAAAGTACTGGAGTTTCAGCTTTAGCATCATTCCTTCCAAAGAAATCCCAGGGTTGATCTCCTTCAGAATGGACTGGTTGGATCTCCCTGCAGTCCAAGGAGACTCTCAACAGTCTTCTCCAACACCACAGTTCAAAAGCATCAATTCTTCGGCACTCAGCCTTCTTCACAGTCCAACTCTCACATCCATACATGACCACAGGAAAAACCATAGCCTTGACTACACGGACCTTAGTTGGCAAAAGTAATGTCTCTGCTTTTGAATATGCTATCTAGGTTGGTCATAACTTTTCTTCCAAGGAGTAAGCGTCTTTTACTTTCATGGCTGCAGTCACCATCTGCAGTGATTTTGGAGCCCCCCAAAATAAAGTCTGACACTGTTTCCCCATCTATTTCCCATGAAGTGATGGGACCAGATGCCATGATCTTCGTTTTCTGAATGTTGAGCTTTAAGCCAACTTTTTCACTCTCTTTCACTCTCATCAAGAGACTTTTTAGTTCTTCTTCACTTTCTGCCATAAGGGTGGTATCATCTGCATATCTGAGGTTATTGATATTTCTCCCGGCAATCTTGATTCCAGCTTGTGTTTCTTCCAGTCCAGCGTTTCTCATTGCAATCTTGATTCCAGCTTGTGCTTCTTCCAGCCCAGCATTTCTCATGATGTACTCTGCATAGAAGTTGAATAAGCAGGGTGACAATATACAGCCTTGACGTACTCCTTTTCCTATTTGGAACCAGTCTGTTGTTCCATGTCCAGTTCTAACTGTTGCTTCCTGACCTGCATAGAGGTTTCTCAAGAGGCAGGTCAGGTGGTCTGGTATTCCCATCTCTTTCAGAATTTTCCACAGTTTACTGTGATCCACACAGTCAAAGGCTTTGGCATAGTCAATAAAGCAGAAATAGATGTTTTTCTGGAACTCTCTTGCTTTTTCCATGATCCAGCAGATGTTGGCAATTTGATCTCTGGTTCCTCTGCCTTTTCTAAAACCAGCTTGAACAATCTGGAAGTTCACAGTTCACGTATTGCTGAAGTCTGGCTTGGATAATTTTGAGCATTACTTTACTAGCATGTGAGATGAGTGCAATTGTTCGGTAGTTTGAGCATTCTTTGGCATTGTGTGGTAGTTTGAGCATTCTTTGGCATTGCCTTTCTTTGAGATTGGAATGAAAACCGACTTTTTCTAGTCCTGTGGCCACTGCTGAGTTTTCCAAATTTGCTGGCATATTGAATGCAGCACTTTCACAGCATCATCTTTTAGGATTTGACATAGCTCAAGTGGAATCTCATCACCTCCACTAGCTTTGTTCATATTGATACTTCCTAAGGCTCACTTGATTTCAGATTCCAGGATATCTGGCTCTCGGTGAGTGATCACACCATCATGATTATCTGGGTTGTCAAGATCTTTTTTTTATGCAGGTCTGTGTATTCTTGCCATCTCTTCTTAATATCTTCTGCTTCTGTTAGGTCCATACCATTTCTGTCCTTTATTGAGCCCATCTTTGCATGAAATATTTGCTTGGTATCTCTAATTTTCTTGAAGAGATCTCTAGTCTTTCCCATTCTATTGTTTTCCTCTATTTCTTTGCATTGATCACTGAGGAAGATTTTCTTATCTCTGCTTGCTATTCTTTGCAACTCTGTATTAAAATGGCTATATCTTTCCTTTTCTCCTTTGCTTTTCACTTCTGTTCTTTTCACAGCTATTTGTCAGGCCTCCCCAGACAGCCATTTTGCTTTTTTGCATTTCTTTTTCTTGAGGATGGTCTTGATAAATATTTGCTTGGTATCTCTAATTTTCTTGAAGAGATCTCTAGTCTTTCCCATTCTATTGTTTTCCTCTATTTCTTTGCATTGATCACTGAGGAAGATTTTCTTATCTCTGCTTGCTATTCTTTGCAACTCTGTATTAAAATGGCTATATCTTTCCTTTTCTCCTTTGCTTTTCACTTCTGTTCTTTTCACAGCTATTTGTCAGGCCTCCCCAGACAGCCATTTTGCTTTTTTGCATTTCTTTTTCTTGAGGATGGTCTTGATCCCTGTCTCCTGTACAATGTCACAAACCTCCATCCATAGTTCATCAAACACTATCAGATGTAGTCCCTTAAATCTATTTCTCACTTCCACAGTATAATCATAAGGGATTTGATTTAGGTCATACCTGAATGATCTAGTAGTTTTCTCCACTTTCTTCAATTTCAATCTGAATTTGGCAATAAGGAGCTCATGATCTGAGCCACAGTCAGCTCCTGGTCTTGTCTTTGTTGTCTGTATAGAGCTTCTCCATCTTTGGCTGCAAAGAATAGAATCAATCTGATTTCGGTGTTGTCCGTCTAGTGATGTCCATGTGTAAAGTCTTCTCTTGTGTTGTTGGAAGAGGGTGTTTGCTATGACCAGTGCATTCCCTTGGCAGAACTCTATTAGCCTTTGCCCTGCTTCATTCTGTACTCCAAGGCCAAATTTGCCTGTTACTACAGGTTTTTCTTGATCTCCTACTTTTGCATTCCAGTCCTCTATAACAAAAAAGACATCTTTTTTGGGTGTTAGTTCTAGAGGGTCTTGTAGGTCTTCATAGAACTGTTCAACTTCAGCTTCTTTAGCGTTACTGGTCCTGGCATAGACTTGATTACCGTGATATTGAATGGTTTGTGTTGGAAACGAACAGAAATCATTCTGCGGTTTTTGAGATTGCATCAGGTACTGCATTTCGGACTCTTTTGTTGACTATGATGGCTACTCCATTTCTTGTAAGGGATTCCTGCCCACAGTAGTAGATATAATGGTCATCTGAGTTAAATTCACCCATTCCAGTCCATCTTAGTTTGCTGATTCCTAGAATGTCGATGTTCACTCTTGTCATCTCCTGTTTGACCGCTTCCAATTTTCCTTGATTCATGGATCTAACATTCCAGGTTCCTATGCAATATTGCTCTTTACAGCATTGCACTCTTCTTCTATCACCAGTCCCATTCACAACTGGGTGTTGTTTTTCCTTTGGCTCCATCCTTTCATTCTTTCTGGAGTTATTTCTCCACCCATCTCCAGTAGCATATTACGCACCTACCGACCTGGAGAGTTCATCTTTCAATGTCTTATTTTTTTGCCTTTTCATGAGGTTCTCAAGGCAAGAATACTGAAGTGGTTTGCCATTCCCTTCTCCAGTGGATCACATTCTGTCAGACCTCTTCACCATGACCTAGCTGTCTTGGGTGGCCCCACACAGCATGGCTTGGTTTCATTGAGTCAGACAAGGCTGTGGTCCATGTGCGACGGTGCAAAAGCATGGCTGAGAGGAGCTCCCCTGTGCCCGAGAGCAAGGGCAGAGGATGAGAGGACCTACCCCACATCTGAGGGCAGGGGCGGTGGCCGAGAGGAGCTACCCTGCATCCGAGGTAAGGAGAAGCTGCTGCACTTTGCTGGAGCAGCCGTGAAGAGAGACCTCACATACAAGGTAAGAGAAACCCGAATAAGATGGTAGGCACTGAGAGAGAGGATCAGAGGGCAGACAGACTGAACTGAGCAGAATAAATAAAAATAAATCTAAATGGAAAAGAATGTATGAAAATATTGAATCACTATGTTATATACCTGAACTACCATAGTATGGTAAACCAACCATTTGTTAATAAAAATATGAAGTGAGTAACTTAAATCTAACAGAGAACAGGTAAATTAACAACAAATAAATTGGCAGTGATTTCCCCTCATCAGAATAGAGGCTAAAGGCAATGGAACAATATCTTTAGGTGGAGGAGAGAAAATAACTGTCATTTTATAATTTTAGACTCAAGTAAGCTATAATTTGGGGCTTCCTAAGCAAAGCTAATGATAAAGAACCCACTTGTCTATGCAGGAGATGTAAGAGGTGCTGGTTCCATCCCCGCGTAGGGAAGATCCCCTGGAAAAGGGCATGGGAACCCACTGCAGTATTCTTACCTGGACAATTCCATGGACAGAAGAAGCCATCCCAGTATTCTTACCTAGGGAATCTCATGGACAGAGGAGGCTAGCGGACTACAGTTCATAGGGTCACACAGAGTCGGACACAACTGAAGTGACTTAGCATGCATCCACACATTCATTTAAGAGGGAGGCTTAAAAAACATTTCAGATAAAACATTTCATTAAGATTAAGAGAGTTTACCTTCCACAGATTTTACTATCTACAGCTTTTACTAGAAGAACCAATAACGGATGTCAACAACCTCAGATAGGTAGATGATACCACTTTAATGGTAGAAAGTTAAAAGGAACTGAAGAGCCTCTTCTGTGTTGTTTGCTCAGTTGTGTCCAACTCTCTGTGACCCCATGGACTGTAGTCTGCCAGGTTCCTCTGTCCATGAAATTCTCCGGGTAAGAATACTGGAGTGGGCTGCCATTCCTTCTTCAGGGGATCTTCCCAACCCAGGGATTGAACCTGGGTCTTCTGCATTGCAGGCAGGTGCTTTACAATCTGAGCTACCCTAAAAGAGCCTCTTGATCAAGGTCAAAGAGGAGAGTGAAAAAGCTGGCTTAAAACTCAGCATTCACATTACTAAGATTATGGTATCTGGTTCCATCACTTCATAGCAAATAGATGAGGAAATAAATAGAAACCGTGACAGATTTTATTTCTGGGCTCCAAAATCATTGCAGATGGGGACTGCAGCCATCAAATTAAGAGACAGCGCTCCTTGGAAGAAAAGCTTTGACAAACCTAGACAGCATATTAAAAGGCAGAGACAATGGTTTTCTGACAAAAGTCCCTATCAATATATGAGCTGGACCATAAAGAAGGCTGAGCACCAAAGAACTGATGCTTTTGAACTGTGGTGCTGGAGAAGACTCTTGAGAGTTCCCTGAACAGCAAGGATATCAAACCAGTCAATCCTAAAGGAAATCAACCCTGAACATTCATTGGAAGGATTGATGCTGAAGCTCCAATATTTTGGCCACTTGATGTGAAGAGCTGACTCATTGGAAAAGACTCTGGTGCTGAAAAAGATTGAGGGCAAGAGAAGAAGGGGGTGTCAGAGGATGAAATGATTGGATGGCATCATTGACTCAATTGACATGAGTTTGAGCAAACTCTGGGAGATGGTGAAGGACAGGAAAGCCTAGCAGCTGCAGTCCATGGAGTCACCAAGAGTTGGTCATGATTTAATGAATGAAAAGTAAATCCATATGGATGAATAGATGCAAATCAAAATAGTGAGCAAAGAAATCAATATCTTAATGTTTTTAATGAAAGTGGAAACAACTTAAAAAAACCCCCAGATGTCTAGATAATACAGAAAAGAAGGTGTTAGACTTTAAAAGGTTAGTTAAAACATGATAAGGTTATTGACTTGTTTATAGGAGGATAAAAGTAGTGAATAATCTTAGACTTGATAGAAAATTTTAAAAGTTTAATGTTAAATACGAGGGTTTCCTTGGTAGCTGAGATGGTAAAAAATTTACCTGTGATGCAGGAGCCCTGGGTTCTATCCCTGGGTTTGGAAGAGCCCCTGAAGAAGGAAATGGCTACCCACTCCAGTGTTCTTATATGAAGAATTCCATGGGTGGAGGAGCCTGACATGCTACAGCCCATGAGGTCTCAAAGTGTCAGACATGACTGAGTAACACTTTCAATGTTAAGTACTAAAATAAAAACACAAGTTATATATTAAAAGCCAACAGTGAAAAAATAAAGGTAGGTAGACATTTCACAGATGCAAAAAAAAAAAAAAAATAGAGCAAAAGATATAAGGAAATAAAATTACGTGGTGTTTAATTTTATGCATCAGTTTGTCTGAGCTAAGGGATGCCCAGCTCACTGATAAGGCATTATTTCTTAGTGTCTGTGAGGATGTTTCCTGAAGCAAATTAGCATTTGAGGTTGTAAACTGCATGTGGGCAGGCATCATCCAATCCACTGAGAGTCTGAATACAACAAAACAGTGAAGGAAGTGCAAACAGTCTTCCTTCTTGTACTGAGGTATCCATCATCTCCTGTTCTCAGGTAATCATGTTCCTGGCCCTTGGGTGTTCGGACTCAGATTGAGACTTTTACCATCAGTTCCCCAGTTCTCAGGCCTCAGGCTGGGTCTGAATTATACCACCACCCTTCCTGGGCCTCCAGCTGATGTCAGATCATGGGACTTCTTGGTTTCCATTATCATGTGAGCTGATCTCTATAAGAATAAATCTCTTCATATACCTATTTTATGACCAACCTAGATAGCATATTCAAAAGCAGAGACATTACTTGGCCAACAAAGGTCCATCTAGTCATGTATGGGTGTGAGAGTTGGACTGTGAAGAAAGCTGAGCACTGAAGGATTGATGCTTTTGAACTGTGGTGTTGGAGAAGACTCTTGAGAGTCCCTTGGACTGCAAGGAGATCTAACCAGTCCATTCTGAAGATCAGCCTTGGGATTTCTTTGGAAGGATTGATGCTAAAGCTGAAACTCCAGTAATTTGGTCACCTCATACGAAGAGTTGACTCATTGGAAAAGAGTCTGATGCTGGGAGGGATTGAGGGCAGGAGGAGAAGGGGACGACAGAGGATGAGATGGCTGGATGGCATCACTGACTCGATGGACGTGAGTCTGAGGGAACTCCGGGAGTTGGTGATGGACAGGGAGGCCTGGCGTGCTGCAATTCATGGGGTCTCAAAGAGTCAGACACAACTGAGCAACTAAACTGAACTGAACTGATGCCTATTTTATTCATTCAGTTTCTCTGGAGAATTTAGTACAAATGACAAAAGAAAACAAAAAATATAGGCGACATTGTCTTGAATAGCACGGAAAAATCCTGAAACTTGAATTTTAAATTTAAAAGCCCACTTGTATTATAGAATGAAATATATATCATAATAATATTTAAAATTTTACAAACTATGTGACACAAGGCTATCTTAAAACAAATAAATTTATTTCCTATATGTGTAAAATTTGTTAAACTTGGACAGGCTGAACCAAGATCAACATCAGGATGGTGACTGTATCTGCAATAAGATAGGGTATAATAGGATTAAAAAAAGGAGTACAAACATGGGTTTCAATTCTGTCTGTAATATTTTCTTTCTTTATGATAGCAAATGAGGCATAGTTTAAGCTGTGTTCAATCTGGGTTATGTGTACAAAGGTATCATTATTTTCCATATTTTCTGTTGGCTTAAATGTTTTACACACAGATCTGGATGGGACAACCATGTGGGAGGTGTCTTCTTGTTTCACTCTTCCCTGACAGTGATTTTAAGCCATGGGGGATTTCTGTACAATTCTTCATCTCTGTCACTTTCCCTCATCTATTTGTCTAGGTGGCAGTTCCCTAAAAGAGAAATATCAGAATTGGTCTTCTCATGATTGAATCAACGAACTTCTTACAGGGGCCTCGGTTCCTATGTAATATGTCCTGGTCCTCAATGTTCACTGTTCTTACGGTCAGTAAACTCCTTAAAGGCTGAGATTTCACCAGGGTTGTTCAACACTATTTCCAGCGCCAGTGCCTTGGTATAAAGATTGGGTTAATCAATGCACAAGTAAAGGAAGGGCAGCTAGGTTTACTCAACAAGCAACTCTCCCCTCTTCTCTGTGCCTGACTCTTCCATGACAGAGCCTTTGCCTTAGTCATCCTTCTGTCCCCTTTAGGAATGACCTTCCTTCTAGTTGGCTGTGAAAATTCCTATTGTAGTCTCCCCATTTTCTGTAGATAGAAGTTGCATTAGGTCAGAGATGCTGTCTGTCTTTTTCAGTGCTGAATGCCCATACCTGTCACATTTGTAGAATAAATGTGTCCCTATTTATGAGCCAGGATGTCACCTCTCCTTGAAACCTTTCTTGACATAGATCCAATACCCCTTACAGTCTCTATTCTAGACAGAGTTAATCATATTTTTTCCCCCTCATAAGGACCCAGCCTTACCCTAGAAACACCTAGTCAGTTTTATTTACCTTAATATATATCTATACAGACAATAATAGAATGGTTATTACACAGCAATTTAGTGAGTTTTACAGTTTCATCAGTAACACAAGGAGTTACAAATTAATGGTAGAAATACTGTATTAAAGACCTAAAAATACAAACTTCATACAAATAAATGTTCAAATTAACTGATGGAATTTCATACAGCTAAATAAGGTAAAAATTGTTTTTAGTTAATGAAACTACAGCTGGCTCAGAGAGTAAAGAATCTGCCTGCAATGCGGTAGACCTGGGTTCAATCCCTGGTTTGGGAGGATTCCCTGGAGAAGGAAATGGCAAGCCACTCCAGTATTCTTGCCTGGAAAATCCCATGGACAGAGGAGCCTGGCGAGCTATATAGTCCATAGGGTCACAAAGAGTTGGACATGACTGGGTGATTAACATGCACGGTGACACCACATCTAGTTCATATACTGCAATGGCTGCAATCAGCACACTGTAATATAAGTAGCATATTGTACTATAAGTAATATGTAGTCATCTCATATCAATTTCTCAAGGATCAGGCTTATATCTTTTTATCTTTAAGTTCCTAATTACTTGTCTAGGCGCATGTGGAAAACAGCAGCCTTTCAATGGGGACTTGTGGAATTGACTTATATCTGTTCCCAAGTTGTGTTCTGTGCATTTTCTGAAATGCTCAGAATCCTCCTGATGGTGCTTCCCTTCTCTGGAGGATTTTTAAGTGATCCCAGCACACAGTTAAATCTTCTGCCACTTCTGAGGGGGCCTTGGATAGTTGCTTAAGATGGATGCCTAGGAAAGGTTAAGATAATGTAGAAAGTGGAGAGAGGGGTTGGTAGTGATTTCACTGTTTCCACCCAGGTCTGTGACCAGTCAGTTGCCTGGGGATCAGCACAAGGCCTCCTGCTGAGAGGACTCTTTTGCTCTCTCAGTCCCCCACTGCTGCCATCTGTTGATAATTACTGTCCGGTCTCCGCTGAGAATGTGTGATATTTAATATTTCCTCCCCACTTGAACAAACATGTGGCAATAACAGAAAGGTACTTGGCCACAGGAGTAGAAAGATGTATTTGCATGAAAGAGTCAGTGTACACCTTGGGCCAGGCAAACAACTGCCTTCTCTTTGCAAAGTTAAGAGAAGCCCCCATATTTCAGAGCCTGGAGAATAGGTACATTGACTTAGGTTGTGTTTTTGGAAGAAAACTCTTAAAAATCCAAACTATCGAGAAGATTGGAAAACAAAACATAACAACTTCTTTTGACAATTGATGTGATTTTTCTCCTAATGAGCCATCGTGAAGTTTTCCCAGGTAGCTTTTCAGTGTTTTTTGGGAGAAAGTTGGATGCTCTTGCCAAGTACTAAGAAAGAAGAAAAGTATTTTGTGTATTTGAAAAAGAGGTTTTCCATTTGAAAGCCCCCCCTTTAAAAAAAAAAAAAACCAGTCCTTTTAGGGGTGGGGAAAGAAGTTTCTAGTTTCATTTGCAGGTGGGGAAGCTCAACTTCCTGTTTCAAGAATAACAAGAAGATTCAACAGGCACAAGCCTTCTGCCCTGCTTTGCACATACAATAAACTCCGGATTACCGACGTGATCAGAAATAGACTGACTTGGTTCATTGAGCGTTTGGATCTGAAGCAGAGAAAGGTGGTGTCACCACTGGCATGTAGAAACACGTGGTTCATTGGCCATCCCTAGCGAAGTGGTGAGCTTCCCTGGTGGCTCAGAGGTTAAAGTGTCTCCCTGGAATGCGGGAGACCCGGGTTCGATCCCTGGGTTGGGAAGATCCCTTGGAGAAGGAAATGGCAACCCACTCCAGTACTCTTGCCTGCAGAATCCCATGGAGGGAGGAGCCTGGTGGGCTCAGCCCATGGCGTCGCAAAGAGTCGAACACAACTGAGCGACTTCACTTTCACTTTCAGTGAAGTGGCAGCTGGGGTTGAGAGTGAGTGAAGCAGGAGTGGACAATGATTCTAGTACTACAAGAGAAAGTAAATAATTCCCGGTGTCTTTCCTTATCATTATTCATTTCCATTTGGGCACAGTCAAATATTTGTCATGAATGCTCTTTTATCCCCAGCATCTATTATGGAAATTTGTGGACATATTGAAGAGTTTAGAGAATTGTACAGCAACTACCAAAATATGTGTGGTAGATAAATTCTATCATGAACAATTTGCTCTGCGTGCTTTATCATGTCTCTGTTCATACACTTCCTACTTTCTTGATATCAATCCATCCATTTTATTATTTTTGAGCATCTTAAAATACATTGCAGACAGTCATGAATGCTCTTTTGGTCCACTGTCATCCAAGATAGAAATGTCAGTTATTTTAGATACCTTTTTCTTTATTCCCAGTGCCCACCCTGGTGATCATCGCAGGCATTGTGCCGGGCACTGGACAGTCTGTGTAGACATGGAATTTACTTGCCACAGGGAGGCAGAAGTTAAAAGGAGTGAAGACAAAGAAATACAAAATTACACATTGTGATCACAGTCATAAAATGGAAAGCAAGTAAAATAAAATGCCATCTCCAAGACAGTTTCCTGCCCTTACACACACCACCTTGCCACCAGAATGGGTTCTTGAAACTCCACTTTATGATGTGCTGGGTGCAGGGATCATTGCTGTGAATATTAAAAGAAACACATCATGGTCTCTAGCCTTGAAAGGTTTACGAAGAGATTGAGGAAATGGATAATTTCAATACAATGCTTAAAATGTTATGGGTGCTGAGAGCAGAGGCAACCTAGTATAGCCTTGGGTGGTACCAGGTTAAGAGGGTCTTTGTTTTGTTTTAGCTGCTAAGTAGTGTCCAATGTTTTTGAAACCCTATGGACTATAGCCCTCCAGGCTCCTCTCTCCATGGGATTTCTCAGTCAGAATACTGGAGTGGGTTGCCATTTCCCTCTCCAGGCATCTTCCCAGCCCAAGGATTGAACCTGTGTCTCTTGCCTGGCAGGCAAATTCTCTAGCATTAAACCACCTGATCTTCTCTGATAGCTCAACTGGTAAAAAATCTGCCTGCAATGCAGGAGACCCTGGTTCAACTCCTGGGTCGGGAAGATCCACTGCAAAAGGGATAGGCTACCCACTCCAGTATTCTTGGGCTTCCCTGGTGGAATCTGCCTGCAATGAAGGAGACCTGGGTTTGATCCCTGGGTTGGAAAGATTCCCCTGGAGGAGGGAAAGGCTACCCACTCCAGTATTCTGGCCTGGAGAATTCCATGGACTGTATAGTCTATGGGTCGCAAAGAGTCGGACACAACTGAGTGACTTTCACTTTCAAGCTACCTGGGAAGTCCAGGGAAAAAAGGATGCTCTGAATCCCAAAGACATATTCAGGTGAAGAAGGATGGGGAAGTTCCAGCAAAGAAAACAAAATATTTAAGTCAAGAATCCAGTGCATAGAGAAATAAGCCATTTAGTATTTACTAGAGTGTAACTTGTCAAGAAGATAGTGATGAGGTTAGTAAGAAAATGCACAGAGAGCCTGAAAAAATGGCAAAGTGCAGGGAATTTACCCTGTGTGGAGGGAGGAACCACTGAGGCAGTTAGAGATACAGTGCAGAGGAAGGGTGGAGGGTGGTAGAAATGGGAAACACAGCAAGCAGGTAAAGAACTTTGGAGTGTGCTCCAGTAATCCAGAAGGCAAAGGCAACCGATTCCAGTACTTTTGCCTGGAAAATCCCATGGATGGAGGAGCCTGGTAGGCTGCAGTCTATGGAGTCACAAAGAGTCAAACAGGACTGAGTGACTTTACTTTCACTTTTCACTTTCATGCATTGGAGAAGGAAATGGCAACCCACTCCAGTGTTCTTGCCTGGAGAATCCCAGGGATGAGGGAGCCTGCTGGGCTGCCATCTATCAGGTCGCACAGAGTCGGACATGACTTAGCAGCAACGCAGTAATCCAAGGAAGACAAACTCAGGTCTCTGGTAATGAATATAGAGAAGAAGGGACTGATTTAGAGAAGGTGTTAGAGGTAAAATCTGGAGCATTTAAAGTATGAAATGAATGAGCACAGGTGAGTGAAAAGGAAACATTAACAATGAATCCTGATTTTTGACTTGGATGAGTGAGTGAATGGTTCAGTTTAGTTCTGTCACTCAGTTGTGTCCGACTCTTTGTGATCCCATGGACTGCAGCACATCAGGCTTCCCTGTCCATCAACACCTCCTGGAGCTTGCTCAAACTCATGTCCATCGAGTTAGTGCTGCCATCCATCTCATCCTCTGTTGTCCCCTTCTCCTCCTGCCTTCAATCTTTCCCAGCATCAGGGTCTTTTCCAATGAGTCAGCTCTTCACATTAAGTGGCCAAAATATTGAAGTTTCAGCTTCAGCATCAGTCCTTCCAATGAATATTCAGAACTCATTTTCCTTAAGATTG
Source organism: Aepyceros melampus (assembly GCA_006408695.1). Classification (NCBI taxonomy): domain Eukaryota; kingdom Metazoa; phylum Chordata; class Mammalia; order Artiodactyla; family Bovidae; genus Aepyceros; species Aepyceros melampus. Next base: position 7,690 of record SJXQ01008002.1, on the reverse strand, counting down.
ACTAGTTTGATCTCCTTGCAGTCCAAGGGACTCTCAAGAGTCTTCTCCAACACCACAGTTCAAAAGCATCAATTCTTCAGCACTGAGCTTTCCTTATGGCCCAACTCTCACATCCATACATGACTATTGGAAAAATCATAGCTTTGACTAGATGGACCTTTGTTGGCAAAGTAATGTTTCTACTTTTTAATATGCTGTCTGGGTTGGTCATAGCTTTTCTTCCAAGGAGCAAGCATCTTTTAATTTCATGGTTGCAGTCACCATCTGCGGTAATTTTGGAGCCCAAGAAAATAAAATCTGTCACTCTTTCCATTTTCCCCCATCTATTTGCCATGAGTGAATGGTGCATCCAGTAACTAAGATAGAAAATATTAAGAGAGAGGGGAAGATAATGGGTTTAACTTTGGAGTTTAAGCTTAAATTGCTTGGGAGACATCCAAGTGAAGGTGTCCATAGCATTGTGGAAATATGATTGGAAGCTCAAGAGAAGACTCTGGACATCTAGGTGGATGTTGGCTAGAAATATTAATATATAATAGATGTGTCACTTCAGATTTACTCCACTTGAGGGATGTGAAGGATAAAGGAGCTGGAGCATTTTTATATCATGTTACCAGTCATTGGTTTAAGGCTACTGGAGAGTGAAATGTGCTCCGTATGTGGCTACACATATCTGTTACATGTCTGTGCTACATACATCTGGCTTACTTTGTAGTTAGATTTCAATAAGAAATTAAATGCAAATATCTTGATTTTATCGAATTAATGTGGCTAGAAGAGGGTCTCCTGATTTTTATTTCAGTTATCTTGCCTTTGCATTCATCACCTCTCTATTCTTGATGGTACTCTCTCCATCCATTGTTTCATCCAGTCATTTGTTCATGACCTCAACAAGCATCTCCCAAACTCCAAGCAGGGCTAACCACTTTCTCTCAAGGTACTGGGAATAGAACCTTCTACATTCAACTCTGAGAAGAACCTCACCTTCACTTCCTTCCATCTGTTTTCACTTCCTGAAAGAGGATGGTACTTAGATTTGGAGGAAGACGTGAGGTGTACGAGGAGCAGAATGACACCACCCAAGAGCCCTTGGAATTTGGATGACTGGGTGTTGAGCTGATGTGGAAAATGCCCTCTAAGAGAGCATGCTCAGCTTCAGCTTATCCAAGACTATAAAGAACTCCCTGTCTGCATTTATAAAAGGAAAATTCACATTTCCTATGGCCTTTAACTCCTAATCTTTACTGGTTACAAGAGGGTATTCCAGGCAGTAGAGTGCTTAATAAATATTATATTGTTTGCTAATGGCAGTGCTAGTTGGGAGTGATATTTCCTTCTGAATGTACTAGCCTGATTTAACAAATCTGCTGTGTGTAGTTTCACCTTTCATTGTGTTGTTTGAGATGTCTCAGGGGCACCTTAGCAGGGGCCAAGGAACAGCTCAGAAATGCAGAAGTAAATGGGTCTGCCGGATGCATTAATAGTTTTTGTCTGTGCTGACTTCCCCTTTGTTGTAACAATGTAACCAATACCAGGGTCTCCCCATGTTAAGAAAATGGTGCATTCTCACCGAGAAGTGAGATGCTGGAAGGGCTGGCAGGAGCATTTCCCTACACACTTGTCTTATTTTTAAATTATTTTGTGTGCATTGATGGTAGGTTCGGACCTGCTGTGCTGTGCTTAGTCACTCAGTTGTGTCTGAATCTGTGAGATCCAATGGACTGTAGTCTGCCAGCTTCCTCTGTCCATGGGGATTCTCCAGGCAAGAATACTGGAGTGGGTTGCCATACCCTCCTCTAGGGGATCTTCTCAACCCAGGAATTGAATCCAGGTCTCCCATGCTGCAGGCAGATTCTTTACCATCTGAGCCATTAGGGAAGCCCAAGAAATTCAGAGTAGGTAGCCTATCCCTTTTCTGGGGGATCCTCCCTACCCAGGATCTCCATGGGATCTTTCCAACCCAGGAACGGAACCAGGGTCTCCTGCATTTTAGAAAGATTCTTTACCAGCTAAGCTACCAAGGAAGCCCCAGTTCTGGCCCAAGTCCTCTCTTATCCACATTCTGATTTTTAGGAGTTGTTTAGGTGGGTAATTGACAAATGGTGCAAGTATCTTTTTCAAAGTTTTCCTTACTCCCCAGAAAGCTGAATCCTAGTTCTGGGTAATTGTTACACATAAGCTCCAAAGGCATGAGATTCATGAGCATGGTCCACTTGAACACAGACAGAATGGATTCTGAGTCATGCTTCTGATGCTCTCTGTTCTTTCTCAGCCTCAGTTTCCTCCTCTGAAACTACCAGCCGCTGGAGGAAATGCTCCTAATTCCACCATCATCCCCCTCTTGCTCTCTTTCCCTCTTTTTTATCTCCCCACCACCTTTTTTTTATTTCCAGTATATGTTGAATCACTCTTTTCCTTTTGGATTATCTTTATGAGCTTTCAAAAGCATTAAAAAAAATCAGCTTAAAATGAAAACAGATTTTTATGAGCTTTCAAATGCATCCAAATAAAAAGTCATCTTAAAAACAGAAACAAAACAAACTTTCCTGACCCATATCATCCTGATACTATCTTCTTTTGTTATTCATTATGATAAAATTTCTTAAAGAGTTGTCTACACTTGGAATTGATAACTCCTCATAACCTATGTATCCTTTATACAGCCTCTCTCCAGCTTTCTCTGTTCCACTGAAAATGTTCTCCTCAAAATGAGACTGTTTCTTGTAAATCAGTTAACCATCACATTGCATTTACCAAGGCACATTTCTGTTGCTAGCATTTTCCATTCTTCATAGTTTTGTGTTTGGTAGTACACTCAGGCCATTCAGGATGAAACATTTTTTACTGAACATTTTGCATGTAATAGGGTAAACTCTATCTCAGACAGTCATTGTTATTGTTCTTAACACTAGTTATTGTTCTGTAACAGAACAATATTGTTAACACTAGTTATTTGTTCTGTAACATGAACCCAGGGGAATATTAGAATCTTAGTCAATGGGGAAATAAATAAACCTTACTTCCACACTCAACTATGCTTTTTACTTAAAGAAAAAAAAAAAACAACAACAACTCATTGAGGGAAATAAGCCACAAGCATTAAAGCATTAGTGCAAATGATATATTTAAGTAGGATACCCAATTAAAAAATATATAAAGGAAAATACGCTTTTGTAGAATTATGATTTGTTTTCTCTGCTCCTTTAGCATTTTCCACCATTGTTTAGTCTAGTGCAGGTTTTCATTTTGACTTAATTGTTAACTATGAATGTTTCCTTCAACCATCACAAACTATTTACACTTCTTGGTGAAAGTTCTGCTTGGATATATAAACATGTGCCCACTATAAGTAAGATTTTTTTTGAGTGTTCAACAAACAGTCATGAGAAGAAATGGATGTGAATTCATCTAGCTGATTCTCTAGCTAAGCTAAGATCTGTTGACTTTAACTCTGCTTGGATCTACCAAGAGTAAGAACTCTAGGTAGTTTGTTATTGCATTAGAAGCAAGAGTCTTATTCTTCCCTGATATCCAGGTTTTAGTTATTTTGTTGGCATTAAATTTAATTTTTATTTTGATTGCAATTCCAGGTGGTGCAGTAAAAAGAATCCACCTGCCAGTGCAGGAGACTCAAGAGATGTGGGTTTGATCCCTTGCTTGGGAAGATCCCTTGGGTTAGAAAATGGCAACTTACTCCATATTCTTGCCTGGGAAATCCCATGGACAGAGGAGCCTGGCAGGCTACAGTCCATGGGGTTGCAAAGAGTCAGACATGACTGAGCACACACATGCCCACAACAATACAGTTTGAAAATGCGCACAGCTCACTAGGATAAGAATAGTGTAGTTCACCCACTATGTCTGCTAGACCTCACTCTTGAAGGACATCTCCCCATTGTTGTTGTTCCTTTCAATATTTGCCTCTATTTATCTAGATGGCACAGGGTTTCCCTAGTGCCTCAGCAGTAAGAATTTGCTTGCAATGCAGGAGACGCAGGTTCGATCCCTGGGTTGGGAAGATCCCCTGGAGATGGCGACTCACTCCGGTATTCTTGCTTGGGGAATGCCATGGACAGAGGAGAGTGCTGGGCTATGGTCCATGGGGTCATAAGAGTTGGACACAATTTAGTAACTAAGCCACCACCACAAGTAGATAACACACTTACCCGACTGTTTCTGGATTTGTCAGCTATAGGTCTTACTGACTGATTTACTACGGGGGAATACAGGACACAGCTCTCTTTCATGCCGCCTCCAGGTAAGTATGTACTCTCACCATTTTCCACCCACAGCTTTCCATTACATTAGGTTGAACTCAATGAAGTTGCCACTGTTCTCGGTCAGAAGTGTTTGAAAGTTGGCAATTTTACAATCTATAATGACGCCACAATTTTAATTAAAAATTCAATATCTATGATAGTTGGGCCATTTGGTGTATTATACTTTCCTTCTGTTGAATAATTTTATCTGTTTTCTTGGTTGATTGGTTTTAAAAATATGCTTATTACTAAATGTTCCTCAAGTTTACTCCCAATTTACTGATGTTATGCCCAAGTCGCAAAATCTCCCAATGAACACCAGGGAGCCTCTATCCAATGCAAAAGCAAGAGAGTCTTTATTACCAACTCGAGCTGGGGCTCCCACCGACACCGATGCAGTGGCTGTAGGGAGGAGCCTCGAACTCTGGGCTTAATTGCTTAATTCAAATTTCCCGGGCAGGTCATAAGTCCTGTAGGTAAAGTCAGGAGATCCTAATCTGGAATCTGATTAGCTCGCAGGTGGTGAGGTGAAGTCAGGGGATTTCCAAAGACTCTTTCCTCAGAAATGGAGTCTTTTTTTCACAAAATAGGGTGGCTTAGGTCCTTCACTGAATCTCCTTTCAACATAATAAAACAAAGGTAGCATTAGATTTTTATCCCCTCAATGACATCTTTGATAGAACCATTTGTTTTACACTAGTAGACTAGTTGCTTTCTAGGAACCATCATCCCTGGAATACCCTTATCTCTTGCTTTGGGGTCTCTGTTTCCTGTATTCATGACTTCCACATTTTTGGCCTGCTCTCCTTGGTGGAGGCCCTGCTTTTCTATGTTTTTGAAAAATGGAGAAAAGTAGGTAACTTTTGGGGAGCTCTAGAGAAGGCAATGGCACCCCACTCCAGTACTCTTGCCTGGAAAATCCCATGGACGGAGGAGCCTGGTGGGCCGCAGTCCATGGGGTTGCTAAGAGTTGGGCACGACTGAGTGACTTCACTTTCATTTTTCACTTTCATGCATTGGAGAAGAAAATGGCAACCCACTCCAGTGTTCTTGCCTGGAGAATCCCAGGGATGGGGGAGCCTGGTGCAATGCCATCTATGGGGTCGCACAGAGTTGGACATGACTGAAGCGACTTAGCAGCAGCAGCAGCAGCAGGTCATTATTCTCTGTTAACACTGAACTAACATTTCACTGCCTAAGTTTATGTATTATAGTTTTCTAGAGAGAGAAAATCTATAGGATGTGTACATAGATGGAGAGGTAGAAAAATAGATAGGTTTACTGTAAGAAATTCCCTTGTAGCTGGCCTTCCCTTGTAGCTCAGTTGGTAAAGAATTTGCCTGCAGTGCAGGAGATCTGGGTTTGATCCTTGGGTTGGGAAGATCCCTGGAGAAGGAAATGACAACCCACTCCAGTATCCTTGCCTGGATAATCTCATGGACAGAGGAGCCTGGTTGGCTGCAGCCCATGGGGTCGCAAAGAGTTGGGCATGACTGAATGACTAACACTTATTGTAAGAAATTGGCTCATGCAATTATGAAGGCTGGAAAGTTCCTTGATCTGCCCAATGAGTTGGCAAGTTGAAGACCCAGAAAAGCCAACAGTTTAGTTCCACTCTAAGTTCAAAGGCCTGAGAAGCCATTGATGTAGTTCCTATTTGAAGGTCAACAAGTTCAAACCTCAGGAAGAGCCTACGTTTTAATCTGAGTCTAAAGACAACAAAAGAATCGATGTCCCAATTCAAAGGCTTTCAAGCAGGAAGAATTCTCTCTTACCCAGGGGAAGGCAGCCATTTTGGTTTATCCAGGCCTTCAACTGATTGGATAAGGCCAACCCAATCAAGAAGAGCAATCTACTCAGTTTACCAATGTATATGTTAATTTCATTTAAAAACTTCATCACAGAAGCACTCAGGAAGCTGTTTGACTCAATTATCTGGACACTCCATAGTCCAGTCCAATTGACATAGAAATTTGCCATGACAGTTGGAAATCATTCTCCCTGAGTAATTTAAAGATTTTTTTTCATTATCTTATAGCTTCAAGAATGCTACTTGAGAAGTCTGATACTCAATTAATTTTTGGATTGGTGTGAGGTATGAGGGTGGGTTTTTAACACTGGTCATTATTATCAAATGCCATAACTGGGCTTTATAGGGAGAATCTCTGACATGAATATCTTGAGATAATTTTTCCTGGGCTGGCCTGATTTTCTGGAGAATAATCTTTTAGTGTGTTGCCTGAAAGATAAAGGCCTGACATTCACAGACCTGAGGGCCCAAGAGAATGATTGAAATGTATATTTTCTTATAATCTTATTTCCAGCTATCCCACGTTGAAGGTCAGGAAGGGCAGCGGTAAGGAGATACCCCTTGTCCAAGGTAAGGAGCAGTGGCTGTGCTTTGCTGGACAGCCCTCAAGAGATACCCCACGCCCAAGGTAAGAGAAACCCAAGTAAGATGGTAGGTGTTGCAAGAGGGCATCAGAGGGCAGACACATTGAAACCATAATCACAAAAAACTAGTCAATCTAATCACACTAGGGCCACAGCCTTGTCTAACTCAATGAAACCAAGTCATGCCTTCAGGGCAACCCAAGATGGGCGGGTCATGGTGGAAAGGTCTGACAGAATGTGGTCCACTGGAGAAGGGAATGTCAAGCTACTTCAGTATTCTTGCCTTGAGAACCACATGAACAGTATGAAAAGGCAAAATGATAGGATACTGAAAGAGAAACTCCCCAGGTCATTAAGTGCTGAATATGCTACTGGAGATCAGTGGAGAAAAAACTCCAGAAAGAATGAAGGGATGGAGCCAAAGCAAAGACAATACCCAGTTGTGGATGTGACTGGTGATAGAAGCAAGATCCGATGCTATAAAGAGCAGTAATGCATGGAATGTCAGGTCCATGAATCAAGGCAAATTGGAAGTGGTCAGACAAGAGATGGCAAGGGTGAACGTCGACATTCTAGGAATCAGCAAAGTAAAATGTACTGGAATGGGTGAACTTAAGTCAGATGACCATTATATCTACTACTGTGGGCAGGAATCCCTCAGAAGAAATGGAGTAGCCATCATGGTCAACAAAAGAGTCCGAAATGCAGTACTTGGATGCAGTCTCAAAAACTACAGAATGATCTTTGTTAATCTCCAAGGCAAACCATTCAATATCACAGTTATCCAAGTCTATGCCCCAACAAGTAACGCTGAAGAAACTGAAGTTGAACAGTTTTATGAAGACCTACAAGACCTTTTAGAACTAACACCTGCAAAAGTTGTCCTTTTCATTCTAGAAGACAGGAATGCAAAAGTAGGAAGTCAAGAAACACCTGGAGTAACAGACAAATTTGGCCGTGGAATGTGGAATGAAGCAGGGCAAAGACTAATAGAGTTTTGCCAAGAAAATGTACTGGTCATAGCAAACACCCTCTTC